>VXAX01001316.1:71835-137872 GCA_013399835.1 Leptocoma aspasia | reverse complement strand
CTCCTTCCTCACAGATGAAAACTTTGTTTTCTCATGAGCACAGCAAATAAAATATTTCCAGGTGTGCAAAAGTGATTTTTGTTTCCAACTATTCGATTGTCAGAGTGTGGAGGGCTGAGTAGTAAATCAGCCTTAAGGCTGCTATGGTTTTAAAAAACAAAATCTTAGTGGTGACAGCTGAAGAGCACAGTGACTTTTTCACTCAAGATTTATTACTTGTCTGAAAAGAAAGGTTGGAGGGAAAACTTGCTGGGCTGCATATTTTCTCCTTTAGCAGATATACTATAGGGCCAGGACAAGTTGGCTTTATTTTGTCTGTGGAAGCATACATTTAAACAATGTCTGTAAAAATATAATAGTTTTACTTCAAATAGAACAGAAAAGTCAATACACCCTTGTTGTGGAAAGCGTTCTTTGCGTCAGCTCAGTTGTGTGTTTTAGCATCACTTATATTTTTATAAACTTCCCTGCAGCACATGCCAGAAAATTTACTTCAAGGTATCAATGTGCATTTGTTTCATTCCAGCGGTGGAAAGGTAAAAACCACGGGCCAAAGTTTGTTCTTATTCAGACCTCCTGCCTGGAGGTCACAGTGTCCAGCTAAGATACACAGGGTGCTGGCAAACCTCTGGACACAGTGGGAGCTTGGAAAGGCTCTCGGATTCATGTCTGTTGTGTAAATGCCATCCTGGTTAAATGAGTCTGTAACTGTGATAGCAGGTGTGGTTTTGGACGTTTGTGGTGTTTTGTTTTGTTATTTTTGTGTGCGGGTTTTTGTTTTTAACAGTGACATGGAAATTATGTTGTGTTTCTAAGATAACATGGGAACATCTGGGGTTAAAATGAATAATGCCTCTAAAAATGAAGGGCATGTAAGCAGTACACATGGACTGCGTGTAAATTGCTCAGTGTTGGGTTAGGTGAAGTCTATTCTTCATGTAGGTTTAGTGAAAAAGCAAAAAACTTTATCTAGAGAAGTAACAGTAATTTTATGACTAAGTATAATGTACCTGTATAACAAAGTACAGAGAAGGCAGAGAAGCAAAGTGCAGCAAGGCATATTCCATAGTCAGCGTGCTGAATGGCATGAGTCTTGGTGATATTTAATTACCTTCATTAGGGTGGTGATAACAGTTAAAGGAGAGACATTCCAAACAGCTTTGGGTTTTAAATATTTATGAGAGTGATGCTGGAAGGGATGTAAGTGTAATACTGAGAGCTGCAGAAGCTCGAGGAAGGGCTGAAGTTATGGTATTTGGGCTGTAGCCACGGACACATTTAGAGCTTGCTTTGCACTTGGTCTTCTGCCCAGCTTTCCTCTTTGTGGGTGCAAAATGCACAGTGTTTGTCCAGCTTTTTGCGTATGCTATATTAAAATAGCATTATATAGAGGATGTTGTGTTTGTCGAGCACTCATGAGTTAAGAATTGGCTACAATCTTCATTCATTCATCCTTTGTGTGTGCATCATAATGCAGTCTCTATTTACATTAATTAAAGATATGTGCATTGTGCACAATTAATTAAATTGCATTCATTTAGAAAATTATTTTTGCAAGTCATTACAATTGCCTCTAGTTTAATTACCTTAATACTCACATTTCTTTGCTTTTGAGGGCTCTGATTAACACTGCTTAAAATCAGATGAACCATCACTAGTTTCTGGGAGGGAATTATCAGCTTATATAGTTTTGTGTCATACTGAGATCTTTGTGGGTATCAGCAGTACAGGACCCTCTGGGTCTGCCACATAAAACTTGTTTACTTGAAATAGGTGATAAATTGACAACATTAAGCTCCTTTGCTGGTTTTTTTGTTTTGGTTTGGGGTTTCTTTGGTTTTTTTTTTTTTTTTTGTGGGGTCTACAGTCCAAGAATGAGACATTTGCCTGTCACCCAGGATATTTTCTGACAACAAAAGAGTGCTTTTGCCCCAATGTCCACACTCTTGGTTTTCAATGTGTTCTCTCTTTATATCAGGCTTTTTGTTCTGGTATCTTCTTTCTCCTTTTGCTTGACTGTATTCAAACAACTCCAATAAGGGGAGAGGTCATTTCCCTGCTGTCATCTTGGGAGCCTAAATCCAGCATGGGCTGCAGATTCCTTGAGCCTTGGTAGGATCAGTCTTTGAGTGGGCAAAATTTGGAAAATGTATGTACAAAATGTCAAGAAGCCTCACAAAGCCTTTTTAAATGGTGATGTTTCAAGTCCTCCATAATGTGGTCAGGTCTCAAGACCTCTCTCCAAAGGTTAGGGTGAAATAGTTTTATTTTTATTAATTTTTAAGAACTGTAAATAAAGCAACATTTTTCCTGGTCTCCTTCTCATGCAACAGCTGAAATGTTTTGACTGGAGCATTACAAAACAGATCAGTCTAAGGCAGCCAGCCAGCTTGGGAAGGACAAGAAGGTCAAAGCTCGGAATAGCATAAGCTACTAAATGGATTATTTTATAATATAAAATGTTGAGTGACTTCTATATTAACTGTTGATAGTTATCTCTCCCCTAATAGGGCAGGGAGCTGTTCCAGTAAGAAGGGAAGTGGTGGTGTAAGGGAAGGTGCCTGGCTTTGTACAGGTCACTGGTTTAGTGTCAGTCAGAACCAAGGGCAGCTTGGGAGGATGAGGTGGCTGGTACACAGTGCACACTTAAAGATTGGGACCTTTTCACTTCTCGTTTTAGGTTTAGGAGACCTCTGAACCTCAGAGCTTTATAATGAGCGAGCTGAAATACAGTCAAGCTCTTTACATCAGTAAAGGACTCTAAAGAGCAGCTGAATTTAGGGATTAGGTGCTATGCACTTGTTTCTCAGTATGTTAGTAATCTTTTATGTAATGTTCTTTATGGATATTAGATGCCATCATTAGTCCTTTCAGTTGGTTAGAACCATTTCTTTGTGAAATTTCTGTGGGGAGAAGGAAAAATAGGAGATCACAGGCAGAATTTCCTATAGCTGATTTGGAAAGTTTTTATTGTGTTACAGGAGATCCAACTTTAAGTTCTATATGCTCCATCAGTGATGAAGGCTGCATGTCTTGCACATGTGCTGCACATACTTTCAGGGATGAATAGAAATACCATCCCTGTATATAACACTGAAAGACAATAGGTTTGTTCAGGAAAGACAGGCTCTTTCTACAAAATCTTTCCTTTTCTATAAAATCTTAGTTAAATTCTTAACATAAAACTGAATGTGCTGCTGTAATAATGTAGCACAGGAGCAAAGGGTGCAATCTGGAGGTGACTGATTAATAATAATGTATTATTTCATAAGGTGTGTGGAAGGATTGATGTGCACTGAAGTGTAAAGCTGGGGCTCTCCATGTCCATGTGAAATGTTAGCATCTCCTGTGAACAGTGCCAACTTGGTGGATGACTGCTAGATCACTGGATACTTCAGGGTTGGATTGGATATGCATAACAACAAAATTTTGGGTGTGTTTTAGGCTGTGTATGATGTGATGTATAGGCAACTATAAGAGTTGGCTCAGACTCAGGACAGTTTGTGATATTTTTTGGGATAACCTAGAAAAACATGTAAATGACAAGGTGATTGAGAGCAAAGGGTCTGAAAGTTAAACGGGTATTTTGATTGAGTGGTGCCAGGTGGGACTCAGCAGTTCTGGAAATCTGAAATGACTGCTTCTCCTGGGGGTTATTTACTACATATTCTTACCTAGCTCAGGAATTCAATTAAAGAGGGTGTAGTCACTTCTTCCTTTGTTTTAAATGTTAAGTATACTCCCTCCATGGCAAATGAAGTTTTGTGCTACAGAGAAGCATAAACCAGGTATATGTGCTTTGAACACACTTTACAGCAATACTTTGGTTGCTGTCTACAGCATCTTCTTGAAGTACTGTTCCCAGTCAGGTGCTGGAAAATATAATTTTGGGAACTGCCCTTTTTTGGGGGGGCTGTTGATTGTGTGATATTGTTCCATGCAGCATGAAAGGAGAGTCAGCTATTCCTAAACAGAAACTGGTTTATGCCTTTGGTCATCCTTGCTGCTCTCCTCTGAACCTCTTCCAGTTCTATTACATCCTTTTGGAGAGAAGGGGACAAAGGTACAACATGGGTTTGTGTGGTGCACAATGATGTTTTTTGGTGTGATCTTTTATTAGCAGTTCTGAATTTTTAACACCAGAATTGCTTTTTTGACAGCTGCCAAGAACCACACTAGAGTTTTCATCACTGTCTATTAAGACAAGAAGTGGTCATGATTCATCTCATGGCACATCTGTTTATTTATGAAGAGAATATTGAATTTCCCGTGTTTGGTGCTTTGCCTTTTCTTACATTGAACATTATCCAATTGCTGTCTCCTGAGAGTCTTGGACAGTTCTTTGCTGTCAGTCTTCATCCCTGTTTCTTTGAATAACTCTGTCATTAGAAATTATGGCTCCTATATGACGTGATTTCTCTGGTATTAAACCTCATAAAGGAGGTGTAAATTTTATACAGGAAAAATAGATGGAGATGAAGGGGTCTGTATTGTGTCGCAATAGAGAGGTAACAAGAAAGGCCTCTCCCCTGCCAGTGCATGCTGTTGTCTACAGAGAGATCCTGACAAGCACAGTTGGACTCTGACTGAAAACAGAGGAATGAGAGATAAAGATTGACACAATATAATGAGCTTCAGGGAATTTGTATTCCTTTGCACTGTTGTTTATTGGTTCTGAAAAGGAAAGAGAGAAGAACTAGAAGCCTGGTACTGTTCTTGGTGCAAGTGTGGGTGCAAAATAAGCACCCAAATAAGTAGAAGCAAGGCAAAAATTTAAAAAAAAAATCTTAGAATGATCATTCTGAAAGAAGTTTTTCTCTGTATAACAGGGTACCTTGTTATGTGAAGAGCCTAAGCCTGCCTATCTATTTATAAAGGGGAAAACAGTGAAACAGGCAGTCATTGAGATTTACTAGGTGGTAGGGAAAAAAGCAATCTGTAAGGAGGGATCAATCTGTAAGGAGCAATCCGTGTCTTTACAGTAGGCAGCAATGCACAAGGAAAGTGCTGAGTGCCAGGCTGGTCTGGGGGAAAACACTCCTGAGAGTGGCACAGAAAACGAAGGGATCACAGCGTTGGTTCTTGCAGGCAAGAGTGAGTCTTCTTCAGGCTGCAGAGAGCTTAGCTGTGCTTCAGAAGTTGTTTTTCTTAGCAGTGAATGCTTTCTGCAGAAGTCACTGAGTGAGGAGAGGCAGCATTAGCCAGTTTGCAAGGCAAGTCTTATTCCATTACTTAACAGGGAGGCACGTGAGCTATGTAAGCAAGAACACACGCCAGGGTGTGTGTGTTCATCAGTCAGCATGTGGGGTGTGTGTAATTGGCAAACACACACCTTGGAACATGTTCCTGCACCTATAAAATGGCCATTTATTTTAGTTTTATTAAGGAATGTAAATACCCTCTGCTAGCTTACAAAATTCTCTTTTTTACATATATAAAATTGAAACACACTTCTTTCATGCATTTAATGCTGAAGTGTGTTAAAGTCTTTAAATACCTGTTTTAGTGCTTAAGTACTAGTTTGATCTGGTATCTGAGCTTCTCTGTTGTCTTCAGGCACTAACAATTCCATTTGAGTGGGTGTGAGGAAATGTATCTTGACTTCATCGTAGATTTCCCCATTGATTCCTATTCCTTGTGCTCCTCTGAGCTTCCCCACCTGTACTTACAAACAATACATTTCCCAGGGGAGCTGCAGTGCAAACCTTATTCTTAGCCCAGAAGGATTGGCTTCAGAGGATATCACTCTTAAGTGATGGTTTGTTTCTGTGTACCAGCAGGGAGGGATTTTATGATGTTGCTTCAACCGTCTGCCTGCTCTCCAGAAAAAAGTGTTGTCAAGGGATGGAAGAGTGCAAAGAATCAGTGACGTGGAAATAGGTTGTGCACTTTGCACGCTGTTGTGGCAGTGTACTGCCTATAGAAGACTGACACCTTCTTATTGAAGGCCTCTGTCTCCTCTGTGCATCATGAGCAAGAGTGATGGAAACAAAGTGAAAGAGCTGTAATTGCTCTAGGCACTATAATTGAGGCATTAGGTGCAGTTCTGTCACTTGTTTCTCCAGAAATTGCTGATTAACATTCACAGAGCTCAAAAGTCTTCCCTCTGTGCAACCCCACTGTGTGTGAAGGGATTTCAGAATTATGGCTGAAGGAGGGAAGTCTTGTGTTTCCTCTTTTTTGGGTTACTTTTTTTTTTTTGGTTAATTTCCAGCAAACAGAGCAGGGAAAGGAAAGAAGCCACCGCTGAATGCTCTAGATCATGTGCAAGACTTGTACAAGATCATTTACTGGCTTTGTAGATAATAGGGCTCTGTCCTGCTTTTGTTTTTCATGTGAAAACAGAGTATGTTTTACAAGAGATGCCACATCACAAATAAAGAAACTGTTTAGGCAGACACATTTCCACAACAAAGGCATATTTTGACGTCATCTGCCAGCATTGCTGTGACAGAACATAAATAATTTGGCTCTTGCAAAAGGAAAAATATTAATTGGAACCATTAACCTTCTGAGACAGCGAAGACATTTGGAAATAAATGATTTTAATTAGTGCTGTTCTAAGAGAAGAAAAGTTGTGGTTTGATTCAGAATTGCCAGAATATGTGTACCTGATATGCCACCTGAAGTTTTGGGCTCACAGAGAAATGCAAATTCATTATTCACATGGCAGCCTGGTTTGTTTTAGTTTTTTGTTTTTCTTCTGTGGTAAGATTTCCATGGGTTTACATTATGTTCATGTGGATCTTAGTCTCATAAAAATACGAATTAAAAAAATCTTAACCTGGAACTCCTTCATGCTCAAACTGTTTTCTTTTCCCATAAGCTGAGGATTGCATTTCTTTCTGACACTGGAATCATTTATGTATATGCTTTACTGTAAAGCTCTGTGAGAAATGGATTTGTATGTACACTACAAAGCTCAGTGTGGATTTGAATGTTTGCAGAATTGGAATTTTAGGAACTAGAAAAGGGTGACTAAAGTCAGTATCTGATCAGGTAGAAATACACCATGCATACAAACAGGGCTGAAACAATGCTTGTTTGGCAATTCTGAACCCTTTGAGTTTTAACATTGTCTGCTTATATAAATATTACATATTTATATAATATACCTAAATAATTATTAACATAATCAGTTGTTTTTCTACTTTTCTCATGTAATAATGGAGTGAAAGAACTAAACTTTGCTGAAAGAAAGAATTGAGGAAAAGCTTGTGGGATATAAGAGTTCTTCCACCTCAACAGAGATAAGGGAGAGAGTGAAAATGAACCCAGTGCTTTCTCAGCCAGATGGTCCTGATGCCCTGAGCTGATAACTTCTTGTACATGGACAGGCTGCACAGTCATCTTTTGTAGGTGCACCAGATAAAGCTGGTTTTGCCAGAAGAAATGTTCTTGTATGGAACACAAGAGTAAATCTTGCTGCTTCAATTTCAGCTTTGAGCAGTAGCAGTGTGTCTAAATGTTGGCTTGTATTGATAAAAAACATTCTGGGTTAGAAAAAAACTTACTTCAAGTCCTGTCCTCATCCACAGTGTGTTCTCTTCCAAAGAGGTGGTTGGTGTAATCGTATTCACATCATTCAGCCCTTCACCAAGTATATGCTATCTTGAAGGAAATAAAACAACAAATGCCAGGGTCCTAAGGGTGAATTTGCTTTCTTTTGTGTATGTGTGTGTGTTTCATTGGGGTACAATGAAACAAAGGCTTCTTATAATATTGAATAATTTTGTGGTAAGATGGGTTGTTGTGGTGTTCTCCCTTGTGGAAGAATATAAAGGTATTCTATTATTATTCTGTGTTTTCCTTGGACTTTTTAATAGTTGCTTCAACTGTGATTCTGTTTTCACTAAGGAGCAGCTGTTGCACCTGATTCTCTGTTTCTTACTATCACCATGGTCCTGGGAATTACATGCTTTTGTTTCAACAGTCATCTTATTCATGCATGTGAAGTTGCTAAATTTTCTGTGTCTGCTTGTCTGAAAATTAGCTCAAGGATGCTAAATATCTGGACACTTGGTCTAACTGTATTTCTTTAAACAAAGACACCTGTTATCTCTAGTTATTTAATTTCTTTGTTACCAAGAACTGGAAGAAGAAACACTGAACATTTTGAAAGTTTTGTGCATATATTTTTAAATTACTCTTCAGGTTCCCAAAACTTGGGATCAGCAGATGGCAGTCAAACCAAAGTTCCCTCTCTTAGCTTGCATGGAGATTTTCAAATCCCATGCCTGTAGGAGAAGGTGGGAAGAGAGACTCTGTGGCAGAGTTGTGTCAGAAGAGATGTTCTTACACATGTGGAAATAGATACAGGTTTGTCAGACCTTACAAAAGAGGATCTTTGATTTCTCTCTGTCTGGGATTTGCAGAGGGTGTTTATTTTAGGTCTTTGGACTTGGGAAGCTCTTGAATTTATTTTTTTTAAAGCCCCTGTGGATGTGTTGAAAAGAGCAAACTGCTGATTAGGTTGTCTTACTAGTGTTCTACGAGATCTGTCTATTTAAAAATACTTGCTTATTCAAGATGTGTAGGGAAAGAGCTTTGATTTTAGACCTGGAATGTCTGTCTCACTATGGAGTATGTATTTTTTACTAATCAGTTTAATTTTTTTAAAATAAAACCCATACATTTCTTTAATTTGTGGTGGTTAATGCTTAAAAGGAAAGATTTTTTTTATACTTTCTACTTGTAGTTTAATTATTTTTTGGTGGAATATTAGCTACGTGGCTGAAGATTGTTCAGTATGATATGGTCTTCTTATTTACATCCCATTCTAAATAGTTGTGGCACTTGCAAACCAGTACAGCTGTATTTAAGTTGTTGATGGAGTAGTTTCCTAGAGCTGCACCTTCAGTGTAACATAGTTATTCCAAAGCTTAGTTACTCAGAGCATGAGAACTGAAAGGAGTTGTGGGGTTTGAGGTATCATTATACATTTTTTGTACTATTATTATATTTTCACGTTTTTCACTCTACGGTGTCATTGAACTTCAACCTTTCCTTTTTTTTTTTCATTTATATTGCAAATTCTATCTTCTGTTTTCTCCTGTCTGCTATTAGAAGAGGAGAGGGAGAAAATCCTCCTAATAGAAAACAAGCCAACAAAACAAAAAACTTTGTGGGAAAAATACTCACAGGTTTTATCATGAGTCAGTATTTTCAGTTCACACTTCACATCTCCTTTTCTCCTGGAGGGATTAACACTGCCTATTAATTGAAGAGCACAGTTTATACTGAGCATTATTTAACATATACTGGTGGAATTACTGTACTTCCTGTTTTGTATTCACAATAATAGGTTTCTGAAGAGTTGCCTTTGTATAAATACCTCACTGACATTTTAGGCAAGTGTATTCATGTCTTGGAGTAAGCACGAAAGAGTAATGCGTTGGAACACTGCTAAAGAAGGAAATCTCTTTGTGTTTCATAAATGATACCCCTAAAGCCTTTTAAAAATCTGTGTTTTTAAATGACAGCTCTGCAATGGTTTTGTTTTGCTGCTTTATGTTATTCTGGCTTGAATTGGCTCTAGTAAAGCATAAAGAGAAAGTTGTGGCTTCAGCAAAGGATCTCTCTGCACCTGGAGTGCTCTGCCAGGCAGCCTGAAATACTGTCACATGGAATAGCAAATCTGCAGAATGTGTTAATGTTAAAGGGAAGTGAAAAGTTAATAACAAACGAGCTATTAATGCAAATACAAATTTCCTTATATGTCTCTTAGTCCCATTTAAAGTCAATTGCAAAAAAATCAGGGGGCCATGGGGAGCGCAGGGAGTGAAGGTTTCCACCAGACTTCGTGTCCAAGTTTTGTCTGTAGTGGTTGTGGGACTGGAAAGTTCTTATGATGGCCAAAGCTGATAATGCGTGATGGAGATCAGGTCAGAACTAATTAGGTTTTATTATCAAATGTCATTTGCTAATGCCTGGTGACCATCTGGTTAGTTCTGAAATTTATTTTGAGTCTCTAGAGAAGGAGAAAAAGATTAGAGATAACAGTAATAGCAACTTTTTTTACATGAATGTTGAAATTAATAGAAGATATTTAGCCTCTGTTAAGGGGTTGTAAGCCCTCTGATAATGTTTAGATTTATTGTTCATTTGTTTAAGGTGCACAAAATTGACACTGGGCTGAATCACTGGTTCTGTTTTCTTTACCTTTTAGTTAGTTTTTACCACATTATGTAGGCTCTCCAGGAGTTGTGGAGTGGTTTCTTACATTTGGAAATGTGTAGATAAAGTAAGAAACGGGAGGATATTTTTTTCTCCTTCAAATTAAAGCTACTAGGTAGCTTTACATATTTGCCAGTTAAAATCTCTGATGAAAATACTGTAGAAAAAAACCCAGTCTTGTGTTTTTATGCTCTCAGTTTCACTTCAGTTTTCACCTGGTCTGTAAGTGACACCGCAGGGATACTGTGTGTTTAATCCTGAAATCATCTTTGTCCTGTTTTATAGTCTGAGAGGGGAAAAAAATGTGGGGAATTTCTTTTTAAGATACCCTCGTTTCCTGCCTTCTCTTTAATCTCCACACAAGATATTCTTCCTAGAGAAGTGTCAGCTGGCAATTGCTAGCAGTAGCAATGCTGCATGCGCAGGCTCTCAACTGAAAAGAAATTCAGTCAAATGACACATAAACCTGAATTCACAGAAATTTAAGTAACTTGGCAATACATCTCCCCTGTGCATGAGTTTTGATTTGCTTGCCTGAAGCTCTGCTCGTGTCTGGTCTGCTGATGCGGTTTGCACATTTGTGACAGTGCTGGTGTGTAGCTGAATGTCCAAGAGATGCATTTCTCTGGCTAAGTTGGCAGAAGGCTCTGGTGGAGACTTTCTGCTGATGTAGCCATACCTTTTCCCTGAATGTGAGCCAAGCAAGGCAAAAAAAAAAAAAAAAAAAAAGCCTCAGTTCTTTCACTGATGTGGTACCAAGCCTATATACCCCTATAAGAAATAATGTCCAACATTAACCACTCTGACTGAAACATTCTGGGCTTGCTCTTAGTTCTGGGCTGACTTGTCTCTTTAAGCTTTCATGACAATGTTGCAGATAATTCTGAGAAATTAAAAAAAAAAGAAAAATAAGGGCATAATTTGTCTAGATTAAATCAAGTCTCTGAAAAACTCCAGGTTCTTTATCTTTGGAGCATTGGTGATGATCCAAACAGGAGGATTGCTTTCTCTGGAAGGATTCACCTAGATTTGGCCATGGAAAATATATTTGCTCAGCAAATTTAATCAGCTTATCACAAAGTTCTGCAAGCATGTTCTCTGTGTTTTGGGTAGTCTGGACAACATAGTGCTTTCTGAGTAGCTGCAGCCTCATCCTCCATGGTGTCTTGTCTGCAAAGCACGAAGCTGAACTTCTGGCTTGGGGAGACGAAAGAGCTGGGAATTCTGAGGTCCCCCTACAGTCCTTTGTGGCAAAGAAAAGGGCAAAAGGATCCAGAAAAATCTTAGTTTCTTGAGTGGATGTTAGTTCTCTGGATTTTATGGTCGTCATGGCACAGTACTGCAGACAGAAGGCAAGCAGGGAATGCTTACCCTGTTTGCAAATGACATGATTGAGATGTTGCTTGTGGTCATATTAGATGCTTGTGGAGAAGCAGAGGTCTAATTGTAGCTGCACCAAAGCTCTTAAATAGCATTCATTTAGTCACCCAGAGTTTGAGAGAAATCTGTGTTCGGTTGTGATGCTGGTAACCACTGCACCACATTCCTCCTTAGGGGCAGAAAAAGAAGCCAAGTCTTAAAAGAAATAATTTCTCTGCTTGCAAATTTCTCTGCATTGCAAATAGTAGTGCAATCCACAGGCTACGTATCTGTGGTAGGGTGTTTGGGTGGCTGGTCCATGCACAGAATAACATCCTCCTGCTACCACAAATTGTTCTCATCATTCAGATGGAAAGTGCCTGGGCTGTGGATTGGCTATTTATGTTAGTAAATTCAGGAAGGCTACTGGGAGCCACGATGATGGACCAACACCACGTTGGGCGCTGTACAGGAAAAAACCTGTCCCTGCCAGCCCCAAGAGGTGAGGACCCCAAGTTGCCCTTCTGTCAGCAGTGTGCCGTGGGATAGACTTTCTGCTTTTCCTTGCAGATAGCTTCCTTTAAGCTTCAGAAATAAAACCTGCACAGAATATGGTAAAAGACACTTTTAAGGTTGTAAAGGCAGATGCTGGGAGTTAACCAGACCTGCATGGGCAGCTGCAGCTTGATTTTGTTCTCCTTTGTGCGTGTGTTACAGGGTCCTGCCGGAGATTTCCCAAGCGCAAAGTATTTGTTTGAGGGATTACTTATGGATGGCCCAGTGCCAGTGAAAATATCTGCTCTGAGCACAGCAACAATCAAAACCCAAACAAAGCATTTTAAGATATATGTTGAGCAGTATGGGGATGATATAAAAATAGTTTGGGGTTTTGCTCTGGGATGGAATAATGTGGCCAGTGCCCACACGGTGCTGTGGGGGAGGCTCAGAAATCAGCATCAGTCCTTCAGGGAGTTTGCCACTCTCAGATAAGGGAACATGGCTTTTATCGTTACAGTTCTAAACGTGGCTAATTAAAAAGAAGGCAAAAGTGAATGGGGAACAAAGATGGAATAAAAATATCTATTTGTATTCCTTGTAAGTTGAAGGAGATAATTATGTTGAGTGGATAAGTGGCTACATGGTGACTAACGGGGATAAGTGGCTAATGAAAGAACTGACTTCAAAAAGCTATCAAACAGAAAAATAGCTCATAGCAATCACTGCCATGCAGTGTCACCAGAGGTAAGCATCTTAGACAAATTACACAAGGGATTTTCTGTTTGTTCAGGAAATAAAATGATCCAGATTTTAGGAAGAAATATTATATAAATGTTTTTTATATAAATATAAATTTTGTCATGTCTGTGTTTTAAAATGAATCTGAGTCCTTAAAGTTGATTATATTCCTCACACTCTGGTTCCTGGAGTTTGGAGGGTCCTCACCAAGTAGAGGCTGCAGGTTCTGACACACAAACAGCAGCAAAGTTGTGGTAACTCTTCCTTTGGACAGCACATTCTTTATTTGCTGCAGCAAATGTGTGGTAATTTGCCCATCTGGATTTGAGTCATACGCTGCCTCTCAAGGCAAATGTGTTTTCCAGCCACCAAGGCAGGGAACCTGAAAGATAAAATGTGGTTGCCATATATAAAAGTGTAAATAATGCAACTTCTTGTCATCAGATGAGTCATGGTGGTTCCAAGTCTGTAAGTACATGCTCAGCTTGAAGGATGGAGAGTACACAAGTAATATTTCTTCTCTGACAAAGGTGTGTGTGAAATGACATGTTAAAATAGGTAATTTTTGTATAATAATGGTTGCTCATTTTCTAATTTGGAGAAGTTTTCTGCTTTATACAGTTCTTTATGAGGGAATATGTTGTTGCAAGCTTTTTTTATTATTATTTTATTTTTATTATTGGTTTTATTGTGTTGGCTGTGGAAATATTGCCAAATCCTTCATGGTGAGCTGTAGCAAAAACACATGGGATTAATCAAAATGTGAAATAATATATATTATTTCACTTTTATAGGGTAGGAATCCCATGTGTGCATGCCAGTTAATTTTGTTCAAGGAAAGCTTTTTCTTGCACTGCTACTTACAACAGAAGTAGAAATAATATTATAGTTGCATTTTTAAAAATCCAACACTTTACTCTGAAGCTGAACTGGAATATTTTTTGGTTGATTTGTCACCATACTGTCAATTACGGGAGCAAAAATAAAAACTCTTTCTGCACAGTGTGAATCGGCAAGCACAAAAGCAACGCAGAATTGTTGCCCTCTTTGCCCCGTATGCAGCAGGTGAACATTAACGTGTACTTGTAGATGCAAATACCTCTAAGAATATAGACATGTACAAGTCACATTTTTACATGCCCAGATTTATTTGACAGCCTTTGGAGATACAAAAATGGTGCAGTAAGGAGCAGTACTACAGACGGGTGAGATCCCAGCCATAATTTCAAACATCCCTGTGCAACTTGGATAGTTTCACACACAGTAGCAGACCAATGCCTTCTGTAAATAAACAAATGTCATAGATGATGAACAGTTAACTAATTGAAACTGTCTACCCCCAGCCAGCTTTATAAATGGACTGCCATTTAGCAAGTCAGAGAGGGCTGCACATTTTTTTTTTCTGATGATTAGATGAAAACTATTTTCTTCTAAGCAACGTTTTCAATAAAGTGGATTCATGTCAGGCTCAGTAGTGCATGTAGAAAAACTTGGTAATTTACTGAGGTAAGTGGTGGTTTCACTGGCCTAAGTTTGATGTAGTTGCATTACTCAAACTGTGGCTGTAAGGAGCTTTCTTTAAATCTGTGTCAATACAGTATTTAAACCACACCACACAGAAAACCCCCATGTAGTGCCATTTTTGTATGTCTGTTCCATATAATTTTTTGAAAAAGCTTTGTTGAATGAAAATGTGTTGACTGTCCTTATGATAATTTTTTGGTTAATCATGAGATTGACTCCTCCTTATGCTTGTAAAAAATGATAGTGTTTAATTAAGATATGGTAAGAAGTAAATCTAAAATATGTAATTAATAATATCTAAAATAATAGAATCGTGGCCTGGTTAGGGTTGGAAGACACCTTAAAGATCCTCTAGTTCCAAGGTGGGGACACCATCCACTGGACCAGGTTGCTCAGAGTCCCATCCAGCCTGCTCTTGAAGAAGAAGATCTGATGCATTGCAACCTTACCCGCCTAGGAAAAAAACCCCAGAAATCCAGATTTCGTGGTGAACTGCTTTTTTTGGCTTAGTGGTAGCTGTCTGGACTGGCAGATTCTTGAGGAGGGTAGCTATCAGATGCTGTGCAGGTCAGGCTGATGATGGTGCAAGAGTGACCCATCCCCTTAGGACGTTCTGGAATTCTGGCTTGCGAGTGTCAGTAGTAGCCAAATGTAGATAGGGATTAAGTTCTAGATACTCAAACTTGAATAATGTAATTCTTCATATTTTAGTGGCTATCTGTTGATTCTTACTTTAGCTCCATCTCCTGCCCCCTCTTATCTCAGCTGTTTCATTTTAGCATGTCAAGGGAGAGGAAGAAAAGAGGCTGCAAATGTGTAGGGACAGCCTTGTGCCTGTGGAGCAGATTACCTCCGGGACACACAGCTGAAGTGTTTGAAACGCCCTGCAGCTTTCCGTTGTGCTTTCCCTTTTCCTTCCTTTTTTTAGTCCTCCAGTAATAGCTCCCTTGTTCCAAAGAACAAAAACAGCACTTAGTGGTCATTCAGAAAGATTCATTAAAAACAGAAATGGAGTAATTGTAAACAGGCACCCCCCTCCTATCATTCCTCCCCCTTCCATTCTAGCCCAGGGCACAGCAGCCTTGTGTTGTCTGGCTCCAGACAATTTTTGGGAGAAAAAAGGGAACAATAGCCTTTGGAGGTTTAAATAACCTTTCCTTATTCAGCTGTTACAGTACTTCCTTAGAAAACTGAGAAAATATCTACAATTTGAATTTTTTTAAAACCACACACTTTAACTGATAAACTCTTGTTTTAAAACCGTAGTATGACTTTTAAATTAAAATAGAGGTAGTGGTTGTGCTAAGATTTCATTACAGAAGGTAAGAAAGGTGTAAAACAGCAATGAAAATGTTAATTAATGCAGTTTTCGTATAGACTGGGGTAATCAGTGGCTGATAAAGCTGTGATTCACTCCTGGTTTGTCTTTTTTACAAGAGCTATCCAATAATATTGCAGATTTGTTAACCTTTGTGCTTACCAGGAATTATTGGCAGCGGTATAGGCTGCAAGGAGTAGCAGTGATTTGCTGGATAGGTGATGTTTGTGGAAATTGTTTCATCACTAAGAGACTTTTTAAACTATGGAATTACGGAAGGGAGTTCAAGATGTGCTCTGGGTACCTCTATTCCCTCCCCTTTGCCTCTGCAGCTGCAGAACTCTGGTAGAGTGTCTGCTGCCTTCCCACTGGACAGCTCTGCCCAAGACTGACCTGAAGCTGGAGCTGCTAAAATGCCATGGATTTAGATGCAAAACCAGGTGCAGAGTTACTTTAATACTTGCAACTGCTCCAAAATTGAGCTTCTTATTGATAACAAACAGTGCACGGGACAAGGGGTGGGTGCTTAGTAAGAGTTGTGGCATTTTCAATTGACAGAGGGTTTGGCAGTGTTTCTTGTATAAACTGTTTTGTTATTTGCAGTAGTGTGAGAAGCTAGAGCTTAACTGGAGAGGCAGCTGACTTCAAAGCAGGACAATCCATGTGTTTTTCTGACCTGGCATGGGGTCGCTGAGAGATAAACTGCATCTGAGTGAGGCACACCAGGCAGTGACTGTATGGCAGTGATTGCTATGAGCAATTTTTATTTTTCTTTTTGATAAACAGTGCAGTGGTAAAAACTGCTCCCCGTGGAGTGTGGAGAAATGTATTTAGTCTGAGGGCTGCATTAATTGAACTGGTACATGAATTAATTGGCTTTGAATCATCCTGGGCTCCTTGTCATGACCTGCTGTTTTGCTGGGGGGGATCTACGTGGAATTGCTATGAGAGGACAGGATGGTACTGCAAGGTTCAGGTGCAAGGATGTTAAGGTCAAATTACAGCCCTGTTGTTGCCATCCTGACTGGGCAGTGTAGCTGCTTAAATACCATAAGGAACAACCTAATCCATCAAAGTATTCACTGCTGCTATGCACGTGGTTGGGAAGAAATTAAATTATTAGCATCCTTGGATTAGGATCTTTTCTGTGTATTTAAAAGCTTCTCAGAGTGACCCATTTTATCCCTTCTTTCCTCCCTGCCTTAAGCAGAAGAGGCCAGAGCAGGGAAGTGTTGGAAGGACAGCACATGTAGGGTGTCTTGCTGTAGCAAATGCAAGGTTTTGTGTGCTGGATGGATGGGATGTGGCGCAGCTCCCCTTACCTCCAGCCTGACCCTCATGGCAGAAGACACTGTAAGTGGTCCCAGAAGTGACTGGTCTGTAATGGGAAGTCTTGTGTGGCTGTTGAGCCAAAGCTGCACACCTGTTCTGTGTCACAGCAACTTCCCCTGCACACAGGCAAGTTCTGTGAGTTATTTATTTAGCTATTAATTTTGTTGCATCTTATTCTATCAGCAAAGCTTTCACCTAAATCTTTTTGTTGTCCTCATAAACTTGCATGTAACCCTGTGTGTGTCTGCAAAGGCCTCTGAAATCATACTGTGATGAAAGATAATAACTACTTTTTTCACAACTTTTTAAATTTGTTTTGTCATTTCACAAAGTAAGCGTGAAAAAAATTGTGAGAATTTTCTAATATATTATGAAAGAATATACCAACCCCACACTTGATTTTCCATGGTGTTACCCCATTTACCCTTCCTTTAGATCTGGCCTTGACCAGATCTGCCTTTTACATTTTAGTAAATGTAAAAGAGAGACTGTAACAGCATCACAGCTTGGCAGCATCCTCGCACGCACACAACCACATTTTTCTGTGGTTTTTGAGTTGCTAACCTCAGTCCTTCAGTGGTTTGTACCTGTTTAAGTAGGTGCTTGTGCTGTGTCTTCAGAAAGCATCACCAGAGCTGTGTGCTTCAAATTATGCTTAGGGAAGATGGACTTTCTCCCTGAGCCTGTTCAAATCGCAGGGGAAGTACATTATCATTATCTTAGTATTAGTTTGGGTTGGTGTCACGCACCATAAAGCTGTTATGCTTTGATAATGAGTTATAAATACGAGAGTGTGACACTGAGAGTGGTACTTGAGGGCTTTCTTTTATAATCATGCATGTAGTCAGTTTCTTTTAAGATAAAAATCTTAAAGCTTAGTTTAATATTGCACTAAATATCTGCGTACCTTTTAGTCATCTACCTCTAATTGTTTTACATTTTCTGTGGTAAAAGACACCTGATGAAAGTGATCAGGCTTGGGATTCAGTGATTAGTACTATTTTAGATCTGCAGATACCATTTATACAAATGGACCCAGCTGTTTCTGCCTGATTTTGATTCCAAGCTGCTAATAGCTTTTGGCAGGTTTTTTTTTTTACCCCTGTGCTGGCCTTGGTTGTCCTTGTAGTTGTGAACTGTCAAAATATTGGGGTTTTGGGGCCCTCATTCTTCACTACATCACAGTGGTTGTCTTGAACTTTGCATAGGTGGGATGTTGCAGTGATCATACTATCTTGATTTGTGAATGTGAGGAATTACTGAAGTTAAGGCACACAGGGAGTATGAAGTGCAGGCATCTTTAGAAAACAGGATCCTGGGCCCCAGAAAATCCAAAGCAAAAGGTTCTGCAGCCTGACCTCTCATCAATGTTGAGGTATAAAAAAAACTTGAGAAATTTGTGTTTAGAGTCTTATCAGGATTCCTGAATGTGCTATCAAGAGACTAAAATCTGTGTGTAAATAGTCATTGCATGTTAATGCTAAGATTTAGTGATAGGAAAGGAACTTGAGGCACATAATTTTCTTGTTATAGAAAATGTCTGTGCTTTTGAGTATGAAGATGTGGAATACCTCAGTTTTCTCTGTGTGTTTTTAGTTTTGACTTCCACTTGACATTTTGCACCGTAGCTTCTGTAAGGTGTAAATATAGGGAGTGTCCAGCAAAGGGTGGAGGCAGGTGATAGTATTGCACAGAGGAGATAATACTGATGGAAAAGAGGAGAAGCACAGAGGCAATGTAAATAATACCAATTCAGTTAGTTTTGAAGTGGTAAGTGCTGTAGTATTACCATAGTTGCTCTTCCTTGACTTTGTTCTGTCATTACCTAAGAAAAGATTGTTGTTTGATAAACAATGTGCAGCACTGGATACCAGATGAAAGCATAGCCGAGAGATTAGATTACATTATCAAGGGAGAGAGGAAGGAAGATGCATTGAGAATGGGTCTGTTACAAGTCACCAGGTGATTATCAAGCTCCGTAATTATAAAGGGGCAGCCTCTCCTTTCTAATGTCTGCTTTAAATGTTACTTGTGATTAAAAGCAGATCATTTTGGGAGAGAAGAGTGAGCTTTGTTATTTCTCCATCCAGATTGTTGTTGAAACAAAGAAAAGCTGCAAAAGTGGAAAAAGGCCTCTCATGGTCTGTATACATGTGCATGTTGGAGGGCAGAGATGGCATTGTGAGAGCGCTGAACTTTGGACTTCTCAGCAAAGTGGATGTAAAAATCAATCTGAAAATAGTGGTATAAAATAAATTAGTTTTTTCTTCTGGTAATGAAGTCACAGGTCTGATTCAGCTAATGTGAAGAGTTGATGGTGGTGCGATACACTGGGTTGTCCCCACAGGTTTCAAAACTGGAGGAAAGATAAAGTTCAAAATGGCAGGTAGCTTATTCTGTATCCCACCTAATGCTGGTATCTCCACTGATAGATAACATCATTTTGCCACGTGACATATCTTCCATTCTGTGTCACAGGTCATTCGAAACATAAATTAAACTTTGCCAGCTCCAATTACTGTAACTTAAATAGAAAGACAGGTTTTTCCCTCTTTAGAATCACTACATATGTGGTTGAATAAGGGCCATTTTTCAGGCCCATTTCTTGAAATGGCCAAACAGCCAAAACAGCCACATAAATTGTCTAAAATCCCACAAGTAATGCTATGGAAATACCTGCATGACCACCACTCCTCTGTGATAGATTCTCACTGGTGATCTATGAGGATAATGGGAAAGAAGACAATCTCAAAATTATGCACAACAGTTTAGAAAATGCCTTTTTATGTCTTCAGTGTTTCTAACTCTGACATGCTAGGAAGGTTGCCAGGATGATGGGACTGCCATGGCCTTTGTACTGGTAGAATTCTTTCTTTTCTGTTGTTGCTACATTTCCCTTTTTTGCCTGCCCATCCCCATGGTTGAATATGTAGATGCTGTGGTTGCAAACATTTCTCCAGAGAGATGAGGCTCACCAGATGCAGAACACCTGTCACTGCGGAAGGGCTTGGGAGCACCTTGCAGAGATTGTGTCCTGGAGAGCCAAGGAAAGGACAGACTCTGGCTAGGAACATACTTTAATTGGAAGAGCATTAAAGTTCCACAGAAGAGGAAGAAGACAGCAAAAAACATAACAAAAAAACCCCAAACACAACCCAAACCAAACAAATTAACTAAACAGCTTTCAGAAATATGAGAGAGATCTTCTAATTTGGGCTCAGGTCTGGAATATGTCTTAAATCTCAGACTACTTCGTCAATTAAGTTCAGTTGCAAAGGGAGAGCAGGCACATACCTTTGGGAGCCAAATAGAAATATTGATAAATAAACTGCAATGGATAGTTCTTCCATTCCTTACAAACAATGCCGTTAGAGAGGACAATGAGAGTGTTGTTTAAAAGAGATTCTAATCCGTGACTGGAATAGCTTTTCATAAAACATGGAAATTTTGCTTTGTCAGGGGCCTGCGAATGGTACTGAAACTGTAATTGTGGTCAGTGCTATTGTGAGATGCAAACACTGGAAGATGTGATCTCTGCTATGAGTTTTCACATGTTTTATGTGCCTAGTGGCTCATGTATAAAAGCCTTGTCATAGTTGGAAGAGCAGGGAGCAAATGGACTTGCTAATGCCAGAGAGTCAGCCCTCAGTTGGCATTGAATGGCTGTGGACTCAGAAGCATTTACTGCACAGTCTGCTGTGTTTAGCCTGTTAGTCCAGAATGAAATCTGAAATTCTTAGAGTCCTGTGTTAGACCTGATTCTCTTTGATTAACTGATTAACATGATTCTTTCTGACATTCGCTACCATATGTAGTCCACATAATGTGGACTTGTCTGTGGGAAGCAGCCTGCCCTGACTAAATAGTAAGGTCCCAGCCTTCCTGAAAAGCTTCTCCCTTCCCACACCTTTTTTCTTTTCTTTTTTTTTTTAAGTAGGTTTTGTGGAAGTGAATTATTACTGTGGTATTTCAGAACAGAATCCTCAGATCTTAAAAAAAAAACAAAACTAAATGCAGGGGACCAGAGGGATGGAGGAAGAGAAAAGCTCTGCATGGCGAACCATTGTCTTTGGAAATGGAACACGCCCACTAGGTATTTTTCCACCGGGAACCATTGAATTAGTCCTCTGCATCCTGATCAGAGAGATTGTAAAAGTAGGACGCTTGCAGTGAATAGACTGGGTTTTGTCAATAGCTTTGAAACTGCCTGCCAGAGCTTGCATGCTTTTGTGCAGTAATTTGTTTATTATTACTTCCTTCCTATGAAAACAGAATAAAAGGAGTGACAAGCAAAATACACATTTGGGTGAGATTTTGCAGTTTGAAGACTGAAGTGTTTCGTAAGAATAATTCAGTGGTGTGACATTTGTTCCCTCTTGCAGTGGGAACCCAAAGGGGAATATCTGCTGGGATGTGCTCTTCAAGAAATGGGAAAGCAGCAGGATGCTCCATCTCTGCAGGGGACACAGTCACTACTAAGATGTGAGAGATTGCATTGAACTCAGTTCCTTGAAATACTTTGTGATACCATTAAAAAAATGGTGCTTGGCAGCACAAATTAGCTGCATCTTGTGGCTACAGCACTGTGGTGAAAGTGTGGGTCAGCAATCACAAGCTGCAGAGTTCCCAGGTTGTGTGACTTTTCTACCCCGGAGACAGGAGTTGCTGCTGAGAAGGAGTAACTGAATTATGAGTGGTTGGTTCTCTTGTGCCAAACAACTTAACTTTAGCCATGAAGGTGATTTACCTGAACTCATGTTACTCATTGTTTCAACATGCAGACTTTAACTGGGGTCAGAACTAAGGCCTGAAATGTGAATTTAGGTGAAGAATTTTAACCTTCAGGTAGCCAGTGCTTTGGTTGGTTCCTTTCCTTTGTCTGTTGTGTCTCAGTGAGGAATCTCACAGTGGGTTGGTGGCAGGGGCAGTGTGAATGAACAACCACTCATATTAGCTCAGCACCATCATGTTTAACTAAACAGCTGTGAGGGGAGGTTGCAACTTTAGGTTTCTCTTAACCAAGGTAACCATAAGTTGCTGACCCAAAACATTAGGCAATCCCTACCCCACCTCTTGAGCTGCCTGGTTCCTGGAGGGATAAGTATATCTAATACTAATGTTTATTTTTTTCAATTCAGAAGAGAAGACATAATTTCACCTCACCTCTTCTTCAACAAAATAAGTTCTACACAAGTGCAGTGCAGACTTGGTTAAAAAAGTTGAAAGTCCCTATTGTTTTTTATGAGTATTTGTTAGCTATTCATTTCTATTCAGACAGCATGCAATGCCTGGGGTTTTTTTCATGGAGGCTTGGCATAGTCAACGATGGGACCATCTTAACCTTGCAGCTCTCAGCACCAGCGAGGTGAAGGGAGCCTGGAAAGTGCGACGTGTTTTCCATAGCAAGTCGTGGGTGATTAGCAGTTGGCAATGAGCTGATATGAAATGATAATGCAAGAGTGGCTGTGGTAATTGTTGTGTTGTCTGCGTCTCAGGAAGAGGTGTGTCTGCCTCTTGCCTGCAGTAAAATTGATGACATGGCCTGATAGACAAGTGCTACATAAAGACTGAGAGGAATTTATAGGCACCTGAAGGCAATACAAGCCGATGATGAAAGGCGTTCTCAGTGTTAGACACTAATTCATAGTGAAGTGAAATCCTCACAAGGGCTTTGTGTCTGCTGTGCTGCTCACCAGGATAAAAGCCCACATAAATGGCAGCAGGTTGTAATTCAAACACATTTTGGTGCCATGTTGAATTCACAAGAAAAAAAAAAAAAAGGTAGAAATATTAATTAGATCTTAGCTGCAAACTTCCTGTTGCAGCTCTTTCTTAAGAATCTCCTCAACTACTCCACCTTTTACTCATCTGTTATTTTGCTATCTGCATTTTTTCTTTTTGGTTATCTTAAATATGTGTATTCAATGCATATCAATAAATGCTTCTGAAGTAGAGTAAAAGATATATTTGAACCAACTGGGTTAGAATTTTACAGTTGCCTCTTTTACAGCTAACTAAGCATTTTGTTCTGGGGAATAACACATTTTCTCATTCTCGTTGTCTGTCTCCAGAGCCTGTTTATGCAGTTCATCAGATTTCTGTGAAACAGGGGTAAGGTGACACACTCAAAAGACTTATCAGTGCTTAAGAGCAATTTCACTTCCTAAAATATAGCTGATGGTTTAATGACTGCTGTGAACTAATCTTATTACTTTGTTTTCTTCCGGAAGATACCAGTTTCCAGTGATAAGCCACAGAATTGTTATATTACCAAATGCAGAATAGAAGACTGAGGCAATTTATGGGAGCAGATTAATTACTGTTATGTCCTGTGCTGTAATCATGTTGTTATGGTCATCGTGGTCTGGCTCTGTAAGAGGGGCCAGGCTTGTAGAGAAATATATGAAAGAAATGGAAGAAGTTTCAGGCACGGGTTACTGTGATCTGAAGAGAGGTGTGTTTGCCAGGAACCTTCTGGTTTTTTTCCTTTGTCAGCTGATTCCTAAAAGATAGTTCTTTTCCTGTATCCTATTGGAGAGAGAGTTACAAACTGCACTTTGGATGACTGTAGCAGTCTGAGGTAATGAAGAATGGGTGTTGGTATTGCATTGTCCTTTCAGAACCACCCTATCAGATGCTCAGTGCACTGGTGGAAGGACATGTTCTTTCGTTTTACAGAATGCTGAAATTCAGAGACTACATTTTTATGTATGTATAAATGTAATTACATTGCATAATTGTCATTGTGCTCACCTTTTCACCACATACTCAAAATGTTTTTCTGTTTATGGTCTGTATTTTGCTTGCAAAGCTAGAAGCAGTGGAGTGGTAGATATCTTTTAGAAACATTAGAGGTGCCAACAATAATGGTGATGATACAAAGTTCATAAATATTTTTATTTATTTCAAAACAAATTTCTTTCACAGTCTTTCTTCACACTTTGTCTTCTTGTAAGTTTGAAAATAAAATTGGACTGTGTCATTACATCCTGTTAAAGGAGGTCAAGTTGTACTCTAATGCCTAAAGTTATCTGAAACTTCTCAAATATGCCAAACAAATTCTTCATTTCCAAGGTCAAAACCGGCTAGATTCCAGTGACTCTGAAAGCTGTCTTTTTTTTCCTTTTGGAGCCATCTTGCTGTTCCCTGGATGGCATCTCTTGTTCACTCATTCAGTTCATTCACTTGAGTTAGTCTTTACCAAACTCTGTGTGCGTTTCCCCCCCTCCGCCTCCAAATCTTTCTCAATTGTTTTTCTCTGAACCACAACTTGCCCTTTTCCACCACTAATGATGCTTTTTTTTTCTGACTTGCTCCTTTTGTGAACACTGGCCTATTCAAGGCTGAATTTCTCATTGCTCTCAGCTTGACCTTTCTTCATTTTGTTGACTTCATGCTTTCAAATTTTGCCTGCTTTTCCTCCCTCTCTTTTCGTTTTTCTCCTCTTGTCTTTCCCTGGCACTGTATTTCTCCATCTTAGTGTGTCCCACCCTTCCTGTTCATGTCAGCTACCTCTCAGTTTGTCACTTTTGGCAAAAGCAATCACCTTGGTAAGGAAATTCCCAATTATATTGTATTTTCCTTTTCAGTTCTTTGCTTTGTAAATGGTTTCTCTGATTCTGTCCCTTTTTCAGTAGTCATTTACTATCTCAGGTTTTACAAATTGATTAGTGAAAAGAGATGTACTGAGTCAAAAGAGTTATTCTCAAAAACTGAAAATATATCATAAACTGGAAAAACACGTCCTGAAAATTATCCATGGCAACAAAATCAGCTTTTTCACATCAACATCCCTTCTTCCAGAGCCAAAACAGGAGCTTCCACAAAGCTGCAAAACTAATGAAACTTCTGCTTGTTGTTTGACTTGTGCTGAATTTCAGGAGGGCTGTAGCTGAACTTCTTACATATTAAATACCATAGAACTTACTGCAGGAAAAAAATTATTATGCCCAGCGAGCAGGTGCTAAGGCTCTGTTAGCCTCGGACATGGTGTGCTGGCACAGACCTGATTTCCTGGTGAAAACTGACCAAAAGGTGTCTGAGGCCTCAGATCTGGCAAAACAAAATTCAGAAAGTTGAATACTGATATATGTTGGGTGTGTATTTGTTTGCTGTTGTAGTTGTTTGGTTTTGATTTTGTTTTTTAGTATCTTGTTCCAAGTGTAAAAGCTTTTAGGTGTTTTTCTAAGCTTTATTTTCCTCTGATTCCTTTTACCCACTTACAGCATTTTCTGGAGTTGCATTTCTTTCTTTACTGACTCTTGTCCATTCCTCACCTCTGCGCTTCTTTCCCAGATTTCCCTTTCTTGGTGTTTCTTGCTTTGAACTGATGGTTGCTGTGTTATATATAGCAAACCTTTCTGGTTTTTTCTGAAACTCTTCTGGTGGGGTGGTTTTTTTTTTCCTTTTATTATAATTTCTACTCTTCTTTCTTATTTCTGCCTAGTGCTAACTAAAACCAAGTCATCGTGGTTTGAATGCACGTTATCACTGTCTTTTGACTGTTCAGATCCTTTTCTGAAATGGACAAGTGGTTTCTTCAGTAACAAAAGCAGTGATGCCACCCCAACTCTCCTTCCCCCTCCCTGCAATACCCAGTGAATTAAAGTTACAACAAAGGGAGGCAAGGAAAAGGACTTGTGATGGCACAAGTGGGCAGCAGTGTTGCTTTAGTTGCCATAGCAATGAAGTTGCCCATTTTGGCATGAGTGCATCAAGAGATTTAAGTAATGACATCCATTAAAATATGGTGTGGGTTTCCTGCAAGTTGGCAGCAGGGCTGCAGGGTTATTCTCAACTATCTGTTTTTTTTCTGTCTGCTCTCTTAACCTTCCTGATTGACCTGTTTGCAAAAGCATTCTGTATCCAGTGGCTGCCTTCCAATCGGAGACAGCCCTGAGGGTAAAGTTCACTGTTTAATTCCACAAGTGCTTATGGACAATGTGTATTATAAAGGTACACAGAAGACTGTTGTGCTTGCTCTGTGAGTGTTAATGGAACTAATGTTTTTGTCAGGAGAGGAAAATACAGCTACCCCTGTGTAGAGAGTAAGCACAGACTCTCACTGAAAGGAGAAAAAATATATAAGAAAAAGTAAATATCAGGAAAACTATATTATTAGTTACATGAATTCCCTCCTGGCCTGTAGGATACGTATACTTGGAGAAGAATAAACTACAGTTTTAATTTTATCACATTTAAATGACAGCTAAATCCTTGGTACAAAAATAAACCACAGAATGAAAATCACTTCATGAAGCATCTAATTTCTTACTTCCTGCATTACTTATTTCCTGCTACTGTAGCTTTTGCAGAATTTCTCATACTTGAGATGTTCAGCTAATTAAAAACCTGGTGGGAATATAATGGATGTATCTCATGGCAGAGATGATGGCTATTAATTTGTTAGGGTGACTTCTGAAATACGTTTTTTTTGTTGATGTGGACATTTGGTGCTGCTTGCAGATGTACCTGAGGGTGCATCCTCTCAGAATGCAATTTTTCTTTTCTTCATGGCAATATTTCTTCTATAGATATTGAGCTGTATTGCTTTTATTTACACTCGTTATTTTTGCTAGCAGAGGAAGCATTTCTGGACATTGTTGTAACATAATAATATTAAAGTAAGCATTGTTTTTTCTAATCTAATCTACTCAGAAAGTAATGTGAATGGAAGGAGCATTTTCAGTTTGTGAATACTTCTTTGTTTTTACTTCTGTGCTTAAAAGTCAGAGTATTAAATCTTTATTTAAGTATTAAATATTTAAATATTTTTTACTTAAAGCCCTGATATTTTCTGCTTGATTGTGCAGCATTTGCTGTACTTAATTAAAAAGAAAGAAAATTGGATCCCACCTGACTGCTACTGTTGCCTGTAGAAATAAAAAAGTTAAAACTTGAGCTGAATGGTTGAAGAAAGTGTGAGATTAGACAAAGCTTGTTAATTATTATTTAGCCTTCATCAGTGAGTATTAGGGAACACCAGCATAAGAGTTTTCATGTAAACCTGCAACCACAGCTACATAAACAAGCCTCTCAGTTCCTTTGAAATCACAGGCAGCTTGAAACCATAAGCAAGTTTTCTATGGAAGTAACTGATGTTTAAACCCTTTCAAATTACATTGGCAGTTGAAAAAATAACCTGTTATTTAGGTCATGGAACATTTTTGTCCCTTACTTTACTTGTACACATTGCATCAAATGAGGCTTCCTTTTCTATTAAATGTGACTTTTTACAATTGGTTTTAGGCTTATTGTAGCTGATGGTGGGGGGCAGAGGGGACTAAACACATTTTGAGTCTAATTGCAAGTGATTGGTTTTTCATTTTTCCTTACGTGTCATTGTTTAAATTCTGCTCTTTTGACATGTTTTGTCCTAAAGCACTGCCTCTTTACAGTTCAGTACTTCTATTAGCTTAAGGCCCAGCAAAGCAAATCCTGTTCTGTGTTAGTAAATGTCTTAGTTCCTGACAGATGCTGTAGCAGAAGTCTGATGGATATGACATTTACAGCATTAGAGCTGCAATGATGAGAAATAACCTATATCTTGTCAGTTTATGGTAGACTCAAAGCTCTCTTTTAGTGGAATGAAACAGTAGCTGTTTCCCACTGCATGTAAGAGATACATTTTTGGTTGGTTTTATTGGGTGGGTTTTTTGTGGTTTTTTTTTTATTTAATGGGAAAAAACCAACTCTTTCCCACAACAATCTGAAGTTGTAAAATAAGTTGTGGTTGTTACAAAATTTTGTATAAAGTGTCTGGATCCATAAGGATGAGGAGATAAACATAGTATTTCTCAGACTCAGAAGGCTAACTCCAAGTCTTTGTTTTATGCATCCAGATGTTTTGGATTTACTGGATCTACACTGAAAACTGTGGGTGAATTTGGCCCAGAAACTACATGACTTGATCATAAAAAGTTGTGTTATCTTATGAGAAAGAAAATTGTCATGATAGATGGAATAGTCCCCGAGCTGTCCAGCTGTTCCCAAAGTAGCAGACAGGAGAACTGCTGGTCTTGGCTTTCCTTTCCATTTCAAGTTAACAGGAAAAGAACAAATGTGTGGAGATAAAAGCTTTATCCTCCAAGGAAGTTCTTTGATCCTGTGGTGTCTATCCCAATGTGACTCCTTACGAGGACACTTGTATTCCAGGATGAAAATTCCCCTTTTTTTCTGTGTACAAAATACAAGCAGAAGAGGGTAGGGAACATTAATCCTGGAATACAAGTGTCCCAACAGGATTAGCATAGCCATTAATGGCTCTTTAGACAAGACTGAGAGGAGAGAGTGAGTTAAAGCAGTCTGTATTCTCTTAATTTTCTTTTTAAAGCTCAAAACACTCCCTGACATGCCCAGGGCTAAGTTCAGAGTTGAGGGATGCTTCGTTGTGAGTGTTTTTCCATACCTGCCATTGTCCCTTTGGTATCACAAAGAGGTTTCACACCCAAAATCTGCAGCAGGCTGTTCACCTGTCCCAGTCACAGACCCTGCTAGAAGAAAGTGTTTGCTTCAGGTGGGGTAAGATGAGATCTGTGCTGCCTCACTTCCAGAGCTTGGGGTTATTTAGCATGTACAGTCATTCCCAACTTGCTTTTTTTGTTTTGCTCATCAGTGCAGACATGTTCTTAGGGACAGAAATCACAGTGGCCTGAATAAGGAGGAAGCTGCTGACAGCTTTACTGCTCATTTTTAATTGCTGTTATTCTCTGCGAGCAGTGTGGCTTTTCCAGAGTAGTTCTGTGGAATTCAATGGAATTCTGAAAATCATACACTGAGTGTTAAAAAGGTGCCGTATTTTATTGGTAAATCTTTGTTACTTATTTTTTTCCCTCCTATGATTATGTTAATGGAGAATTTACTGTTCACTTTTTGAGCATTTATTATTCTGAAGGAGTCCCCACTCTGCTTGATAGCTGACATTCTAATTTGTGCACAAGTACTAGTTTTTCAGGAATACTAGAAATTTCAGGAATTTTCTTTTTAACAGGAACAGCTTGAATTTAAATTATTCTTCCAAACTCACATACAAGCAAAACAATATCCCTGCTTTATAAGGAATTGGCAGAATAGACCTCAACTGTCAATCATGGGAGCGTTCTGAAAACCTGTGTGAGAAATTCAGTTATATTGAGGGTGTGAATTTTTTTCCAGATTTTCATGTTTTAGGAGGTTGTCTGAAGCTGATTCCATTTGTAATCCATACGCCATGTGTGGAGCACTGTCCTTTATTCTTTATTACACTCTGCAGGTTGTTGATTGCATGTACCTTTTGAGTCTATCCTCTGGCATCTAGGAGCATAAACAAAGCTGCAGACACTGTGTTTTCCTCTCCCAGCAGCATGATGTGTTTATGAATTAACCAAGTAGCCTTGGGTTCTACTTGGGTTTCCCCATTGTTGGAAAGGCAATTTATTCCTTTAATGAGACCGGAGATTAAGCATTGAATTAAAGGGAAAGTGTGGGTTGATACAAAAACCAGTTAATAAATAAGTTAAATTACTGGTCTTTTCAGTTTTAATAGCTGATGAGGTGTTGGCTTTCTTTTGACAGTGCTGAGTTGTTAGGAGTGATTGTTTTTTTTACAGTTATAACCTCTAAAGAATACTGTGCCCTTAGTTTTTCATAGCTGAGAAACCACTGAAGTAAAACAGTAGGCAGCTCCAGAAGTGGGAGTGTGTGATTTAGGAAAGATCATGTGAAGATCCTGTGGTTTAGAAAAGATCAAGCTGTGAGCAGGAGAAGCCACCCATTTTTCTAGAATGGCATAAAAAGATTCACCACAGGAGGGATATTTTGCAGCCATGTCTGTGAGCCTCCTTAGCCAAGTTAGGCATACAGCCACATGAAAATTTGAATAGGGAAACCAAACACAGCTCCCAGATGCATCCTAGAAACAATCAGGTGTTGGCTAATGGACCTTATTTCTGTCTCACTCCTGTCTGCTGCACTTATCCTTTGCCACCCTGTGCTTTTTCATATCCTGAGGACAGTTTTATCTCACTGCATGGTGGTCTATCTCCTGTTACATGGGTGCTTCTCCCTCACAGCTCCTCAGGGGACATGTGCCTTTTCCCTTTCCTCTTCTCTGCATCTCCCTCTTAAGGAGAGGGACAGTTCAGAGCCAGCTGCTCCTACCAGAAATTTACACAGTACTTGGCAGTAGAAGGGGAAAGTCTTTGAAGTTGTGAGTAGGAAGAACCATCTTGGGACACTGGTGTGTGTTTCCTAGGCATGGCCACAGGCTCTGAAGTCACTGGTGGTGGGAGGGAGCCCCTTTTAGCCCCAGGTGCGTGGGCAAGAGGCCACCCTGCAGGTGGAGGAAGCCGTGGCACTCCTGAGCCATCTGGCACGGGTTAGGCATGCTCATGGATTTTGCTCCTCGTAGTCCCATGTGGAGGTACAGCAGGGAGTCAGCCATGGCCCGGGTCCCCTTTGTAGTTGCAGAGGAAGTTGCTCGCTGGAGATAAGGCTTCCAAAGATCCGGCCCGAATCAGACTGGATGTCTGGCACTGGGCTGCAGCCGCGCAAGGAAGTCCTCCGGCATCTGAGTGAAACGAAACGTGGGTCATAGACTATGGGGTCAGAAGACAAAAATTGCTAAGTTGGCTTGAAATTCCAGGTCAAAAGTTTTTCCTCCTTTTATTAAACACAGCAAAAGGCATTTCTGATTACCAGGAATACTGATAATGCAGTATTCTAGAGATCCAGATAGTTTTGTACTCAGCGTTGCACTGCTGCCTGTGCTCTGAAGAGCTTTCTTGAGATTGAGACTGGTGCATGAAAACAATATTCCCTGTGGTTTTGTGCAAGAAAACTGGCGTATTTTAAAGCAAAAAAGTACTGAAAACCATGATACCACCAGGTTTTTACTCTCTTTTAAAATTACTATATTATACCTAATAAAAATATCCTTGATCATATGCAGGGTGAACAAAACCCTGTATGTTCCAGGACCCTCTCATAACCAAAGCCATCCTGGAAGGGAAAGGGAGCTGTTCCCCTTGAGACCATTCTCCTTCTCCTTCTTTACTGTGCTCTTCTAGACTTGCCTCCCTCTCAGTGGCTTCTCTTCTTCATCTCCTGTCTTCTCCTTGCCCCGGAGCTACCTCAGGGACGTGAGCATTTCCCCTTATTGAAATTTCAATCCTTTTTTTAGGCTCTTTTCCCTGCTCCCCTGCAAAATGGACTTGCTGTTGGTCTGTAAAACCCCACCAGCTTTTGGTTGTCTCTTGAATGGTTCAGTTTACTGGCTTCAAAGGCCTGAATGACACGGCTTTCTGAATCCTGTGGCTGACATCCTCTTCAGATTTCTGCTAGCAGTCCAAATTATAAGTAATACTAGTAAGATGCATTTGTAATCAAAATACTGCATGTTATTTTCCTGGAGCCACTCTTAGTGCTGCCATTCTGTCTCGTTGTATAAAACACTGTACTTTTCTCCACATTTGAATGTTTTGGTTCCATCTGAATTAAAAAGCCATAGACCAGCTTTCCCTCTCAGACAGTGGAGTCCTTTTTTATGATGTTTAGCCACATATGTTGGTTCATCCCTTTGAATTTACCTTTCCAATTTACCATTACCTGTCCTTGTTTGTCTGTGAAGTAACTTCTTGATGAGACTGCAACCCAGTGGCGGCTCGCCAGTACTTTCTTCATTTTTCTTGGAACATTCAGTTTAGGAAGTGGACTAATTAGCACGTAAACATTGTTTAGCAGAAGAACTCCAATTAGCACTGTTTGGCCTGGCTTCAGCGATAAACAAAGTTTAGATGCACGTCAGTGTTTGACTTAAGAGTTTATAAAGTCCATTCTGTGGTCCTAGGGGACAGCAGACAGCAGATACATTAAATAGTCACTGCAGCTGAGGCCATGAGAAAAAGCTTGCTGTGTCAAGCTTAATAGGCTGTGCATGATACATTAGTGAGCTACTTTGGAAGTTTTCCATAAATCTTAATTATTCTGAAATACTAACTAAATCTTCACAAATATGTCTTTTTCTTGTTATTGTCTGTCTGGTACCATAGGGAAAAAAATGTATGACACACGGTTCAGTCCTTGTAAACTAATGGAATTTAGGTTTTCAATGTGTATTTTTGTGTTGTCACTGTATTTTTCCCCTGTTTTGTTAAAGCCTAAATCTAAGCTAGATTCTTATCAGTACAGGCATAGGCAAGCTTCTTGCCCCAAGAAAACAGCTATCCTCATTTTGGCATGACAAAATTAATACACATAAATGGGTGGAATAAGCTTGGACTACCTTTGTGGTAATATTGCAGGTGGCCAAGTGTAGAAGCATGGTTCTAAGGGAGGGTTGCTTGTCCAGCCGTGGTGGGCTTATCTGTAAGAAACTGAAGACTAGAAGGTTGTTGAAGTGTAAAATAACCATTCCTCCTTCACTGCTCCATGTGCTTTAGCCACAGTTTTGTTGACTTTTTTTCTGGATGTCCTGTGAATTCCTTGAGCCAGTGTATGAGCAGGGGAGTTGGAGACACTGGATGACTTCACACGCCCATCCCTTGTTTTGGGACTTTTAATTTATGATACAGGCAAACTGACTCGGGTTGAATCCAGTGGTGGTATCTTTAGATCATAGTCAGTATTAGATGACTAAAGTAAATATGAAATATTCTATGGGTACTAAAAATACTTGAACTAATTGACATAATCCTAACTCTGCGTGAGAGAAGGATGCATGGAAGCTGCTGTTAATGTTTTGCTGGATTAGCTCTATTTGTATTTCAGAAATTACTATACCTAGAGGATCACACAGGACAGGTCTCTTCTTAGCTGTATAGGGCATGAAAAATCTCTTCTTTTGCTCCTGACAGTGTTACACAGACCGCAAAGGCAGCCCAAAAGAAATCAGAGTTTTATGCTGGAAATCTTTCCAACCAATTGAAAGGCATTTTTAAAATGTCAAATTCCAATTTCATCAATCAGTTAACTGAAAAATAACAGATGCAAATAAAGGAAAACTATTTTCTTTCTCCTTTAGACAATGAGACAGATCCAGAACTTCTAGACAGCCATACAAGGGTGTCTGTTCCTCACTGCAGGATCCTGGGTTGCATGTATATTATTTGTCATTAAACAGTGAAGGATGTGAGGCTGCCCTTTCCCTCAGCCCTTTGTGGTTCACTGAGAGAGTGAAATAGTCCACTCACCAGGGGAGGGAGGAATCTCACCCTAATATGTAACTATTTATTGCACTTCAGTGTCACCCACACTGCTGTGGCAGCTTCCTTGTGTATGGAGTCAGTGGATGGTGTTCTTGATACTCCAGCTGCAAAAAGATCACGTGTTCCTCAAATTAAATTTGTTGCAGGTTTTTTATAGCAGTTGGAGAAAACCCTTCCTTCAAAAGTAAACATCAGAATCTACTGTTGCTGCTGAAAAGGATGGGGTGTGATTGGTGACATGGTTTAAGTTAATGCTAGCTTTAACTAAACACATTCACATTTTCTATTTTTTTTCCATTTTATGAATATTTTACTCTAATAATGTTTTCTAAGTTACCACTATGTCTCCTTATTCCCTAATGTTCTTCCATTGTCTCCCTCTTTCTCTTCCTCTCATTACTCCCCTCACCAACAGGCTAGATTTTGATTTAACAGTTTCGTGGTTGATACTTTACTCAAACACTTGAGGAATTATGAAGTGAATGGTGCCAAGGGCCTATTGAAAGATTTGCTCCTCAGAAGTTTCAGAAATTAATTTTATTTTAGATGTACAAATTTCCTAATTATTCACATTTGCAAATTTAGTTCTCACTTGCAGTGAACTGATAAATGGTGTCTCATTAATTTTCAATTCGGTCAACGTTTGTTTGTGGTGGTTTTTTTTTTGTTTGGTTGGTTTTTTTTTGTTGTTTTTTTTTTTGGTTTTTTTGTTTGTTTGTTTGGTTTTTTTGTTTTTTTGGTTTTTTTTTCCTTTTAATTACAAGGGACCTCTCTTGGGAAATATTCCGAAGACCAGGTTAAAATGAGCTGTGATAAAAAAGGTCCCATAAAAGATGGGAACTGATTGATGGCAAGGTAAGTTGATAAAAATTGGTCTCACATCAGAAAGTAATTTGAATACTTTATATTATTAACTGCTTGGTTTCTCTTGAGGTCTTCTGTTCCCTTGGGCCTTGGAAACCTTATTGGGGTTCTAAAACAAAATACACCCGTGATTTAATTCCAGCACATGCCAGGTTGGTGTTGTGCACTTTTCCTGCAGGTTTTAAAGAGACTGCAGGTGGTTTTTGTTATACTTGCAGTCTTAGCTGTGGGGCTGTATTCTGGAATACACTGTTGTGTAAAAATAAATTTGATTTGAAAAGATACAAACCATTAGTGGGAAGCCTGTGAGTGGTACCTAAAAATATAGCTGGTTCTCTTCACTAAAATAGCTCAGGAGCTCACATTCAGTCATGGGTGGTGTTTGCACATCTAAGAAACAGGTGAAGCAGTGAGCAGCTGTGGCAGCACAGGTTAAACTGTATAGGAAACTCAGAGTGAGCTAAGAATTACATCCAAGCTTCTTCAAGTCCAGTAACCAATTTTGCTTAACTACTCTTTTATGGTTTTTTTCCCCTCCCTGTTGATTTTTTTTTAAGTTAGCTATAGAACAGGGCTCTAGTGAATTGAACTACAATTCATTTCCTTTGCGATCACCAGGAAATACACTGAGCAATTAAGGGTGGCTGGATGGGAAAAGGGCTTTCATTTCACTGAGATACAAAAGTTCCCAGGCTTTCCTGGCTTTTCAGCAGCCTTCCAGGTGGTCTGACTTGGAGCTAAGTCCCCCATGTTCCGATGTCCATGGTAGCAGCAAATCTGAGGAAACAGGACTGATGGCCTGAAGGATTTAAATTCTTTTCTCTGTGTTTCATCATTTAACAGCTGTTGTACAAATCTCGGCTTCTATTTCCTACCTGTTTCTTTATTATCTAGATAAAGGGCAAAGAACTTTCACCAACAGCCTATAGACTCACAGAGAGTAGTTTCTTATTAAGAAGGAATATCTCCCAGTAATCCTTGAATTCTCAATCTGTGTAAAGGTTAACAAGTACGGGGCTATGTTTTAAGGGAAGGTGACCATCTGCTGGTCCTGTTTTGCACAGAGATGCTCAGTGGCTGTTTTTCTTTCAGATGTTGACTTAAAAATGTAACATTTCCCCACAATGTGAGCTCCATATGACAGCAAGTTGTAGCTTGTTGAAATGCACTATGCCCACTAGTGTAAAATGAGAGTATCAGGATTTCATGTGGAAACATGACTTTGGCTTGAAACTGATACAAGAGATTTACAAGATAAAAAACTTAAAAACTCCAGCAAGTCCTAACAAAATACTCTCTTTAAGTAATGCACACTAAGTAATTATTATTGTTTATTGGAAACCCTTTCCCTATTAGAGTCTATTTTGATGTTTACTTCTCTAGGATCTTAGTAACAATGCTAGTACTATTTTCTAGGAGAAAAAAAAAATCGGACTTTTATATCTCTTTTAAAAATTCAGAGTTTCTTTTTTCGTTGCTGATTTATCTAAACTGAAAGAAACAGAATTACAGACATACCCATATCTGATAATGTGGCATGAACTTCTGGTGTCTCGCCTCCATGGCTGAGAACTCACTATCTGTTTTTAAAAGAGATCTCGCAGTCATAACAGATGCCAAATGTACTGAACTTTTTTGTTCACTTGCTGATAATACTGTGGATTTATTTATTCTAGAGGGGTTTGTGTGTGTGGTTGTGTGCACGTGTGGATTATCTCAATTTTGTGTTGTTTCCCTCCCTTATATAATGTTCATGCCATGGCAGTGTTTTCACTGGCATTTGGGATTCCGTTTAAAGTTCCTGAACTTTAAAGAAGTCTGTTTAAAGCCAAATAACACTGTTGTGAATGTTAATTCTCTTCTGAGCAGTGGTAGAGTTCCTGTGTCCTTCCTCTCTGAGGCTCTTAAGTGCACTGTGGTCTGTAAGACCCATCACAGGATTAAGGAACAAGAAGTGCTAATCTGGGTTTTACCCCTTCCTGGCTCTGTAGTTTAGGCTGCCTGTGAAAGGAGAGAGCTGACCCGAGTTTCTCACAGGGGTGGGGTGAGGATTAATTAACTGCAGACATGAATTGTTGCATGGGTGCTGGGAAATGTTTCACCAAGATTTTCAGCTGGTACAGTTCAGCTGAACTAAACAGAAACCTGCATTTTTTTACAAGAAGTACGTAGTTGTCTGATGGAAATAGATCTGAAATGTTTTAGCCCTGTAAAATGCAGAGGAACAATTTATCTCACTGTTCAAAATACACACCAGATTTTAAAATTTGCCTGCACCTGTTATGGCCTTCAGTGCAACTAGGATTTTCTTTCTGAAAGGAAGGAGTGCAGTTTGTTGCACCTGGAATTGTAAAACTAGAGATTGGTGCCTTATTCTGTATCAGAAAAATGTGTCATCAGCCTTCAGCAGGGAGTTTCGAATGCAGTTCCCAAGAGGCCTCCACTACCTGAGACATCCAAAGGCTCTGATGCTGTCAGCTGGAAATCCTGGCCTAGAAAAATGTTCGTATATTTTAATTTTCCACCTCAATTTTCAGTAGATACTCCAATTCACAATAATATTGTTTGTTAGCTGTAGCCAAGACCAGGAAAATATGATCGCTCTGTAAAACCTCTGCAGCTTTTGTGGAGGTTTGATAGCATTGGACACAGAGAAAACTGTACTCTCAAAGTAGTGTTAATACCATTGAAACACCTGATTTTTATATAATTTCTTATTTTGGAGAGCAAACGAGAGAGAGGGTGCTCTATACATGTGCACATAATAAATGTCAGTCTGGTTTATTCCTTCAGAATTAATGTATGTGGGACTGGAACTTCTGTAAAAGGCATTAGCACTGTGAATATTCTTGCCAATGCCACATTTATGTGATTGATGAATGATGCCTTGGTCATTAAGCCCTTGAGGAGCAGAGTGAAAATAGCAGATTTTTTTTTTTTTAATACTTACCCTTTCAGAGATTTTACAGGTAAATCTTTGAATAGAGTAGAATTTTTAAAATGTTGTCTTTTGACCAAAGTGTACAGGGTGCTACATTTCCTTCTCATAGGTTCCTGTTTGGGACAGACAAAGCAGATGTTTGGCTTGGAAGCAGACTTTATTTGGCGTGGTGGCAGGAAGTACTGAGAGATTTGCTATTGACATTTAATCCCTGATGTTTCTGTAGACTGAAAGAACATTTTTTTCTTTATTTCTCTCTTTTTTCCTTTTTTGTTGCTTGCTTGAATCTATGTAAAATGAACTGAACTCATAATACATATTTGGCAAGGGAGCTGGAAACACAGTATTCTGTTTCTTGCAATCTTGACAGTTTTACTCATAAATCCCAGTCCCCTGGTTCCTCTGATCACAGTGAGATTTTTTTTTTTGCAGGTGTTTAGAATGTGAAATTAGATGTTTTCCCCAAAGCTGTATGTCTGATCTCCATCACTGCAGCAATCTGACTCAAGGGCCTGTCCTCCAGATCATTCTGGCTTAGGGAAGTTTCTTCCTGCATCTGGCCCATGCTTTGTGTTAATCTGTATTAATATTAATTAATATGTATTAACATTAATCTGTTTTAAAATTAGGGGTAAAAAAGAAGGGGGGAATGCAGCTGAGAAGATAACTGGGCTGTGAAGACAAGCAAGCTGAGTTGCATGAAAATACTGGAATTAATTACTGTTTTAATAAATTCTGATGGTTTTTCTGTAAAACCTGTGGGATGGGAATTTTTCATGCATGAAGTTATTCAGCAGAGATTTTTGCTGCAGAAATCTAAAAGTGTTAGAAAAAGAACCTCACCTGTTTTTCTGTATTTGCATTTTCACACAACAGACTTTTTTGGGTGATAATCTTGGTTTGTGGAGGCCATGAAACTGCCCCTCTGTTTTCCCTCACCTGTGGTTCAGGCTATGATGATCTGAGCATTCCTGTGCTGTGCTGGAAGCAATGAAGTGATGCTCTGTGCATTTTATATGCAGCAGATTTGAATCCTGCAAAAGTAAATTTACTGGAGGGAAAAGCAAACCCATGGAAGGATTTGGCTAGTGAACTTCATTTTGGGTCAATACCTGGAATACTTCATTTTTAGTGGACTGGATTGAGGTGGTTTGGGCTTTAGAGCTGCTCCACCTTGAACTGTGTTTCAGATGGGAATATGTGAGGGCTGCTCCTATTGTAATAGGAATGCTTTGGAACCAGAATATAGCTCCTTCTATTAGGCAGTCAACAAAAATTTTAAATGCCTTTTGTTCTTAGGGGTATTTTTATAAAATCTTAACAACCCATAGTTTCCTGTTTAATTTGAATATAGCTTAATTCACCAGCTTACCTTTCAAGATGGTCCTGGATTTACCACCTGAGCCACAACTTCCTTAATGTCCTGCCAAAGTAGTTTTAAGGGAAGGATATATTCAAATAATGTGGAAAATGTGTCCAAGAGAATGAGTGTGTGATAGCTCTCGGGTTACAGAGTGCAGTGGAGTCTGCAGGAGAGGAACATTATTGACTATTACCCATTAACACTTTACAGAAATGAGTCCTGCAAAAATAGTTACTGAGAGTAAGTATTAAAGAGTAAAAAGTTATATTACTGAGAGTAACATATCAAAGAGTAAAAACAGAAGGGTAATTATTTTTCTTCACCAGTTCTATTTTTCACCCCTTCCTGCTGATTCTTAGAATTTGGGTACTCTGTTTTAAAGAAGAGCTTATCTGTATAATTATGCAATTCTATTATTATATAGTGACTGTGTGGTTACCACCAGTCACTAAAGTAGTTCTTCCACACCAGGTGTAGCTGTCCTTGGATGGCACTGAAAAACAGAGTGGTTTTTAAAAGCTGTTTCAAGAAATAAAAGAAATGGTGAAGCCACCAAGCATACAGGCAAGAAGCACTGGGAGTGTGAAAAACTCTTCTTTAGAGCAGGAGGCTTCATGCAGTAAGAAATGTAAGGAATTGAAGCGTTATAAAGGCCTGAAACAAGATGCTACTCCTGCCCTCCCACACCTGGAATATTTTTTATTTTGTGCTTTATTTTGGTCCCAGGTCTTGTTTTTGTTTAGGTAATCTTTATGTCAGGTTGTAGGGTATGTTCCTGTGCATAGTTTTTCCTAGTACTGGCGGCCAGAAATGGTTTCCAATCCACAGTTTTTAAAAGTTTTCTAGGCTATCTGTGAATTAAATGAAACTGCCTCAGGTCCAATAAATTTACTCATTAATGGTATCAGCATTAGGTTTTGGAGCTTTCTGGGTTTCTGTTATTCCCACTGCAGTCTCCAGACTGTGGTCTCTCACCAGGCATTTCTGTGAGCTGCCAAAAAATCAGAATAGGAAAGAATTATATGACTCAAGTTGTCGTCGCATTGTTCATGGGAGCCTGCCTGTGGGAGGAAAAAAAAATATTGAAGGCAGAAAACTCTCCTCCATTCCTCAACCAAAACATGGCTGTCCCAGCACAGAGAGCTTCCCTGTCCCTAAGGAATGAGGTTGTCCATTTTTTTTCCCACTGCTGATCAGCTGTGGTAGAACTGCCCACCTATTCTGGGTACTTGACTGTGGCTGGTTTGATGGGAAGAGATCTCAGCAGCTCCAGCAATCCAATTCCCTCTGCAAAGAGTACATATCCCTTGGCAGAGGCATGGCTGTTGATCCCCAGAGCAATTGGGATTGGCCTGGGAGTCTTTGGGAGCGGGGAACATGTGCAGGAGGTGGCGATGTCTAATGCGTGAGGCCTGGTGAGAAAGGGTGGAAATATGGGGGTTTTTTCCTACTGCTCCGGTTGTTTCTGATAGGAAAGTTTTGTGACAGAGTAACTCCAGGCCTTGTGTCTGGGAGCTAAAGGATGGCAAGGGTAAATTTAAATTATTTTAATCTGATTTTTATTTTAATTTCCTTTTTTCCCATGGCTTAGTAAGTTAGCACGCTCTGATATTTTTATCTACAGCTTTAGCACAAACAGTAGTCACTGCCAATCCCTGTAATTATTATTTTGTGATCCTTTGGGAGCCTGCTGTACCAAGGCATTCTCTTCCCGTTGCTTCGGCACCTGGGAATTCAGGCTCCAATGATATTTTCCAGCAGATGTGACTCTCGGGGCTTGTTTATTTTTAGCTGGGGATTGTGCACCTTGATCTCGGTGGGAAGCTTCCTGTCCTCATTGTCTTTTACAGCCGGTTGTAAAGGCAAGTGGCTTATAATGACCTACCCTTACTTCCCCTCGCTGCTTCCAAAAGACACAGGAATGTCATCATCACATGTTATAATTTACTCAGGGACTTTCCGATGAGGACCTCACAGGTTTAACCTTTCCAAAAGCTGTGTTTATTCAAGAGGGTAATAGTGTTGGTAGCTTAAATGTTGAGGCTAAGAAGTTACCAGATTGTGCTTGATAGGTTCACTGATCTTTGTCCACTGCACCATTTTATTTCGGGGCAAGTGGATCTGTGTTTTTCAGTGATAGGCATATTTTGATCACCTGATTCTATTATAATGAAATTTCTGAGGAAAGCCATTTTTATTTTTAATGTTACATATCAAAGTTCTAACTTTTCTTAAATTAGTTTTTAAATAATAAAGAAAGCAGGGGAACAGACAGGAATTATTTATATTTCTCCATCATAAATGACAGCAACTACTTTTCTTAAAAACGTATTTTAGAACATCCTAAAACTTAAAGCCTTATCTGTGTGTGTGTGTCTGTGCTCCTGCACATAGTTGCCTGTGTATACATTGTCTGTGTGTGTTTAGACCAGTTTAAAAGCCATGTGTAGCAGGTTGTGATGAAAAGTTTTTCTCTTTAATTTATAGATATTTCCAATGTTTGTTAAAGGGAAAAAGATTCAGCAAGAAAGGGCTGTGATCCCAGGATCAGGTATTTCTGTAGCCCCTGTGAGCACTGCTGTTGCGATGCTGTTTTGTCGGTTTCCTGTTATATGAAAAACAGTTTAAGAAGCACATTTCCATCTATTATATTCTTCAGAAAAAACAGGCGGGATGATCCAACTGATGGTTGGGTTTCATATTTAGGGGGTTTGGAATAAAGCCCAGGCTTGCGGATCATTTCATCTTTTGCTCACCTAACTTGTTTTGCCACTACAGGGAGAAGAATGTTTGTTTCCTAAATGTTCCGTGTGGTAGATAGCGGAAACTCCATGCCCACTACCTTTCTCCCCCAGGAAGTTTTTTCCCCACTAACAATATGCAGATTTTATTTTTGGCAATTGTTTTGAATTTTGGAAGAGAGACATGATACAAGGATCCTCTTTCAGTACTCTTTTGTTAAAATTGGAAAAGAAAACAGACCCATCTTTTTCTTTGCAAAGTGAGCAATTAACAGAAGAGTGCTCCTGCTATTGGTGCTTGCCATGTGATATTTATTATTGGATAACATGGCATGCTAATAATCCTATGAGTTATGTTTTTGGGAAAAGATTCAGAGGCCTTCAGTTCTCCTTGGAGTGCTTGAAAAAAGCTAGAATTGTTTCAAACACCTGTCCTAGGGCCATCTTTAGTGAGCTATTATGATTTCCAGTGTACTCTGAGAATATCCTCCCAAAGTTCTGATGCTTTCCTAATTGCTGCTTCACAATCATTGCAAATCAGACCTTCCCAAAACATCTGTATTTTTTTTGTTAGAGGAGAAGATTGTACAGAAGCTTCTCTTGTCCCAGAATAATTCTCTGTCAGGCTACAGTTTTCATCCCTAACAGGAGAAGTCACTCCTAAAATGCATTCTGTTGTCAGTGAGGCTGCTGCAGAATTTTGGCTTATGTAAAAAACAGTCGATTTTGAAAAAAAGTTGGTAGAAGTAGAAGGGACATATGGGATGTGTTGTGCATTTTTTTCCACCTAGTTTTTACAGTATTAAAAGTGGTCAACACTTGTAAAAGTGATAAGACGGTCTGAGAGGACCTGGTAAACTGGTACAGTGATCTCCCTGTTTTGTTCTTAAAGCATTTGTGTGCACTCCTGGTACCGATCCTGAAAAAACTCCCAACATCCTGAAAAAACTCCCAACATGTACCTGCAAAGCTCTGTTGAATGGCACATCCTGACATGTGAAAGGAGAAGTAGTGGGGCTGAGCTACCTGAAAGAATGGCCTGGCATTTCTGCAGCAGAGGGGGAACTGCTTTTGAGGAAAGAAAGGAGATGGGGAGGAGCCTGGCCAGTGGTGAGTGTGCGTGGGGTGGTCAGGAAGGCTGGCTGAAGCTAAAAAGACCACATCCGTGTTTTTCCAGGTGTCTCTTTTGTAATATTTCACTATTGTTTTTAGAAGGGGCAGCACATCCAGTCATTCAGAGAACTAAGTGACAAGAAGAGAGAGAAACCAGACGTGTGCTGGGCTTGCATTAAGTGTTTTACTGCAAGTGGTACCTCATTTTATAACGCTTTCTCAATTACAGGGTCTCCCACACAGTCATTGCCCCTCATTTTCTTCCTCATTACTTTATTGCTTTGTTTAATCCTTTATAATGTGTCTAACCCACAGTTAGGGTTGCTTGCAAAGGTCAGGTTGCTCTTGAGATGTTTTTGCTTGAAATAAGTGAAATGGTTCCAAATTGTCTGTGTTTAGTGTGACCAAAAAAACCCAAACCAACCCAATATTTTAAAGCTTCAGAAATGAGTGAGTTCTTCCCTGATCAAACAGGACTTCCAGAATTGGTGCTTGCCTTCTACATAAAAGATTCAGGAGGCCCCTTCCACACTTGAGACATGTATAAATGATGAAAACAATTAAATGTGTACATATTTTACAAGATTTAACTTGACAAGCCTGAATAAACTAGCTTCTGCCCTGCACCTTTGTTCTTGCCCTAGGACTTTCTGTGTACTTGCGATAGACTTTCAACTCAGTCAGAAAAAAATACTTCATAACCAAAATACTTGGCATCACAATTAAAACACAACTGTTTCAGGAATTGCTCATACCTTTCCCATTGTTTTGGCAGTATGACAATTACAGGTAGAAAAATTAAGTCATAAAATTCTCCTGAGCCCCCTTTTGCTGCAATTGTTTAGTGTAGTTTTTACAGAAGGATGTCCTGCAAAAGCAGCTTGCTAAGAGAAGAGGTGGAGTGTGTGCTTCAGTAAAAATCCTGCATTTTTACTTGGTTTGCATCCTTCCCTTGCATTATTTCAAGGTGAGTTTCAGTTATAAATAATAAATCTGTCTGGAATTCTGCACTGGTGTATCTTGCCGGCTGGGTGTAGTTGTTGGTGAGAGCTTCTATCTTATTAATCTCACCAAATTTATTTTCATTTTGATTTTATATGGTTCCTGATTAACCAAAATATGTTTGTATGTTTGGACGTTTAAGTTCAAAATATTACAGTCAGTGGTGTCAGAAAGGCAAACACTATGCTGAGAATGTTTATTCAAATTTTCTCAGTGAAAGAAAATGAGAAATTTTTTTTTATGGCAAGACGCCTTGAAAAAGTGTCTTCTTTTCCTGTTTTTCTTGAGAGGCGAGATTTAGTTCCATGTTGCTGGCTTTCTGATTTTGGGTTTTTCAGCATGTAGTTCCAATAGTTTGTTTCATTATATAGCTCATGAACCTGTTCAAGGTTCTCTGAGTATTAATGCAAATTAATACATTGATGCAATGTCCTGGTGTAAAAGAAAAGCCTTGTGACTCTCAGTGATATGAAGTTGTTTACATTTGAGTTTACAGGTATTTCAGCTTTCTTCCTTAGCCTCCCTGCCATTTTTTCCTGTTAAGCAGACTGATCTTGGTGGCCATAAAGCCTGATTTCCATGTATATACTGCTCTCCAAGCTCTCCAAGTAGCAGACCTATGTATCATACACACATACACAAAAATCAAATAATATAATGGTGTAAGGAAGAAGCCTGATGGTGTCTGTTTGTATTTGTAAGTGAAGCTGTGACCTTCCCAGAAGTTCTGGCTGCCTTTCTGGCTGTAATCATTTAACAGCTTATTGAAGGATAAAGGGGCTCCACTACCAGAAAAAAAGGTACATCTAATATGAAGGGCATTATTTTTGAGTATAAAATGGTACCTGCTTTGTAATTTGGTAGTGCATACTGAAATTTAGGAATGGTAGTTAGGGATATGCAGTATAGCCAAGAAATAGGTGAGACTTTACAATCAGCTAATGCATTATTTTTTGTTTTCATGGAATATTGAATGGTGCAGGAATGAACAGGCTTGGGGAAGTGTTGAAAGAAAAGCCTTCACTAGAATTGCTGGTAGGGCAAGAATTGTTCCCTGTTCCCCAGCCTCCATGTTTTCTAAGCTCAGGTGGCTTTGTAGTGAGAAAGTTTTTCAAACAATTTTTTTAAAGATATCGTAATCCAAAAATTGTCACATGCCTCATAACGTGATCTGAGCTGCGAAACTGACAGAACCATCTTGGTAAAAGCCCATTAAAGGATTCATTTCTGACTTTTTATACATCTGTTGTGGTTTTTATTATTTTATGACAGACTAGGAGATACCCAGTGATGTAAAGGACATATCAGTTTGGAGGAATACTTGGCCTTTAAAGAAAAAGGTTGTTAGGATTGCGGAGAAACCTGAGCCATGAAGTTTTATAAGTTGCAAACAGCACTGAGCTCAGTTTACATCAGAGCTGTGTGTGATGCTTCTGCCTCTCACATGACTGTAAATTAGTGTTACCTGTCAACAGGTTGTTATTCTGTCTGTTTGGCCTGTAACTGTTACGGAAGGAACAGGCAAAGGGAGGAAGTCAGCTTTGGTCATGACCCAGAATCTGATGAAGATATTGGAAAGATTTCTGTTGACTTCACCATGCTTGAGGTCAGATCCTTGGAGTTTGGGAAAAAAAAATCCAGGAAAGGAGAAAAAAACCAGAGGCTTGAAAAAGGATTTCTGTAATTTGATTGCTGTGTGAAACTATAGGTTAGTTCAGAGCAAGCATTTTAGCCCTGAGTAAAGAGAAATAATTTTGACCTTTTTGATAAAAGAAAGCTTTGCTGGATAGCCACGATGTGAAAAACTTCACGTCATGCACAGATGCTCTACCAGTTTATCAGATTGTTTTAAAATAATCTCAGGAATGGCAAAGTAGCCAGACTAAGGATTCATCTAGTCCAATTGCCAGTCTCTAGCAGTTGCCAAAAAATAGATGCCTAAGAAAGAACATAGAATGACTTAAATTCCCAATTTGCTCCTTCTTGCAGGTACAGAGCACCAGAACATTTATCAGGAATATTGCTGCTTTTTATTTCCCGTGTATTCAAGTAATTGACAAAATACACACAACCAAATGGTTTCTTGACCAAGAGAACTGCAAAACAAACAAAAATAGACCCAAAGGAAGCTTTTCACTAGGACTTAAAAATATCATTGGATGACAGTGATGCAGTTTTAGCATTTACCCATAAAAATGCTAAGTCACAACCGTAAGTTATTGTTTTACAACTCTGCCTGTTTTTTCATTATGAACATTGTCTTTGGCTATTTTGTTTTCAAATATTGTTGGATCAGCTCTATTAATAAAGGTGCCCTCAGGGTATTTGCAGCTACTGAGGTGGTGTTCTGGGTACTGATTCAGCATTGAATAAGAAACTATTTGTTACCTTTTTGTTTGCAGCAGCAGCAAGTTTTAACATTAAAGCATTATGGTATCTGATTGCCTACAGGAAAGGGATAAAATATTCACTTAGCAGCCAATGAATGAATGATTAAAATCTTAAAAGCATTTAATAAGATTGAAACACAGAGCAGGGCTGTTCTCTGGTGTAAAGTTACAGAAGAAGCGGTTCACTGGGTCAGAGAAAGAGTATGGGAGACTGGATTTTTTTGTTGTTGTTGAAAAAAATTGCAGTGTTACTTTTGCTGTCAAGTCAAGACAGCTCTGAGGGGAAAACCATAGATGAGTGATGGTCTGTTAAAAACAGTACAAAACCAAACAAAAGAATTCGTTCCACGCCTGTAATATGACAAAAAAAAAAAAAAGTCATTATTATACAAAGATATGCACAGTTTCTGTCCTGACCATTAGTTAAAGCTGTAACAATTAGGGTGATGTAAACAGACTCTGAATTGAAGGGAAGTGCTCAACTGAAACAGCAATTCAAGGAGTAATTAAGCACAGGGACAGCCTTGTTGCCTGTGACAAGCTCTGAAGACAGCTTCCTCTTGCTTACTTGTTTATTAATAAACAGGCTGTTTTTAATGACATCTGGACGCTTCAATAGTTCAAGATATTGAAACTGTTTTGTGATGCTTTGTGCATTTTGAGTTTGGCAACCTCTTTCTGGAAAATGAGAGGTTATAATTGGTTCTTTAAGGACCTTAAGTTGGCCAAAGATTCCTGGTAAACAATTTTTTATGAGCAGGGAGGGAGCCCAGGGCATGATGTGCCCAGCATCCCAAGCACAGTCTGTGCTCAAGTCCCGAGGGTAAGGAGCAGTCTGAGAGACATCACAGATTAAATAGGGAGAAAAGGGCGCTTCGGAAAGGTGAAATGATCTCCATTTAATCCTCTATAGCTTGATGAAACTTTGCATCTCCTGAGGAAGTTGTACTGGAAGTCTAGGACTCCATGACTGGGGGGATGTATCTCTGCATATGAGAACTGCTAATATTTTCCTGGGATTATTTTTCTCCAACTTCATACTAAGGCTTGGAGGCAGAGAAATGGGGGCAGTACAGCTTGAAGGTTCCCAGGAACACCGAAAAAGCCTTTGGATGCCATGGTCCTCATCTGAAAGTGCTATTAAAATAAATTATGTGATAGATTGGAGGGAGTTTCCTGATAACCCTGAGCTGTTTAATTTTCCTCCATTTCAGTCTGTCTACCCTGTAAAACCCACATTTTTTGGGTAAAGAAATTTGATTTGGGTAGAATAGGATCTTCTGTTCATTCATTAGTTTTTCTGAATGACTTGATCCAAGCTGATAATTGCCTACAGAGGAGATTCCTCCACTTCACCAGAGCATCCCTGCGCTGGTATCCTGGGTGTGCAAACTGTGAGCTTTGCAGTCCATTTCTTGATTTTTCAGCTTTAAGAAAATAGTTTAGAAAGAAATAGAAAGAAAGAAAATAGATAAGAATCTTAATCCTGTCAATGAAATAACAACCAAAAAAAAAAGGAAAGGGGAGGCTGGGCTTACAGGTTTCTCTAACCCAGAAATCTGTGAGGTGTTAGAAAGATTTTTTTCCCTTGTTCCTGTCTGTCTCCTGAGCCCTCCCTCACCCTAAGGACAGCAGCACTGCTCTCCCTCTCGCCATCAGTGGTGGTGGCGGCAGCCAGTCTGACCTGGAAAGGAGCCGAGGCTCCGGAGATCTCCCCTCAGACCCGGAAATGTCAGGAATTCCCTCCCTCACCCCGCTGTGTTGATTCAGGGCGCTGAGAGGCGGCTTCACCTGATGGCACTGGCAGGAGGCAGCCGGCTGGGGCTGGGGCTGGCTCAGCCTTGTGCACGCCATGCTCCCTCCGTGTGCCCCAGGAAGGGACGGGCTTCAGTCAAGGCTTTTCCTTAAGGCACTGCACAGATCAGGGGAGGGCGTTGGAGGGAGCCCAGTGGGTCCCTGGCAGAAGCTGAGCTCCTCTCCTGAGCTGATTTGAGAGACAGGTCTGTCCCTAAAGGTGTGTGAAGTCCAGCGTTATGGACCCCAGACAGTATCACCTGGACTGGTCTTGGAAAGTGATTCCTTTCACTGGAAGGCATTAATTTGTATTATCTGTGCAAAATATGGTGTTGACATAGGTTCCACCCTGGAGGTGACTGGGATTTAGTACTGGATGCAGTGATGTAGTACCTCATGCTTTAGGAGTCCTTGGTATGAAATGAGGCCTCATTATACTTTTCTTGGGTCCTGTGCAGTTATTTCCACAAGGTCCATTTTTTTCTGGTAGATGGGAAAAGCACAAGCACAGCTTGTAATGTTGAATTCTTAGTGATAAGCCTGCCCTTAGAACCAAAAGTTTTTCATTTCCCTCTAACTTCATTGAGAATATTCTCAGTACTACAGATATGGACTTTATTCTCAATAATGCAGTTTTAGAATAAAATTTGTTTTACCAGTATTAGTTGGTAAAGAATCTCCATCTGTGTTTGGGGAAGAATCTCCATCTGTGTTTGGGGAAGGACCTATAGTCCAATGACATAATTGGAAAATGGGGAAAATTGTTTGAATATTGGTGAGGAACGTAATTTCAGATGATTTGTGTGAAAGAGACTGGTGGAAAATGTCAATGAAGACAGGAAGATCAAAATGGTCACGCAGATACGGAAAGAGGGTTCGGATTGGGCCAGAGGGAGTGAAGAGTGAGATTTTTAAGAAGGTAGAAACCAGGGCTGCGTTTCATGGAATAAGAGGTCAGAGACTAGAATAGAAGGAAAGACAGAAGTGGATTTGAAGGACATGAGCAGATGAGTTGGATGAGTTCAGAAGGATGAGAAGAAGACTGAAAGGAGGAGGCTGGATGAGCAAAGGGAAACTGCAGCTGGGACAGAAATGCAAGAGGAAAGACTTGGAGATATAAATGTTGATGGGAAAGGGAAAGCTGAAAGTATTATATTTTTATACTTTCTACTGGAAGAAAATTTCCAGGTTATAGGTGGGAAGGAAGTAGAGGCAAAGAGGAGCAGTGAATGAAAAGCTGGAAAAACAGATTTAGGATTTTGGAAGTTCTTTTCCCTTAAGTGGGAGAAACAGAGCTGACTTAGCTAGGATTGTGGCAAAACTAACAGGGAAGATGAACTTGCAGTGGAGGGCATCGGTCAGATCTTGAGACTTCCAGCCCAGGTGATCCACGGCACAAGAACAGGAGCAGAGGAAATGGGTGTTGGTTTATTGGGAACATGCAGATCTCATGCCAGGTGTTTGGTTATCAGTGTGTCAGTGAGTATAGATAGTGTTTCTTAAGTCACTGTTTAAAAAATTGTTGCTATGAAAAAGCCTCAACCATGTTGTCCTCTTACAAAAGTTATTCCTGTCCTAACTTGCTGTAAGTTGGCAGGAGAAGGTGTGACTGTTCCTTCACTGTCTGGAATTTGGACAGTTTTTGGCTGTAACCTCTCAAGTAAAGGTAACAATAACAAGAAGTCATTGCCTTATTGTTTCTTTTTTCAACTGTAAATTACAGACTTTGGGTTGTACTGTCAGGAATTTAGAGCTGGAAGCAAGTTTCTGCCACCTTGTTCCATTTATGTTTTAAATCTGACTTGATGAGTAATAGAAAGAACAGGCATTCGAAGTGAAGCAGGATTGAGGGAGAGAGATTTTTAGAATTTTCAGCAGGACTGTACTGGGGCAAGAAGAAATGCAGGTTAACAGAGTTCAAGGAGTTGTGCTCAGAACCTTGCCATTGCATAAACCAACAAAATCAGGAGAATTAGTGTTGGGATTTCTTTGGTCCAGTCTACTGCTGAAGTCCAAACTACTTGTCTTTATCATAGAGCTGAAGTTGCTTATGATTGCTCTGTGGCAGTGACATACAAGTTTGTAGGAACTCAGAATTGCTTGAGACCTATGAGGGTTAAAAAGCTGCACAAATGTAAGACTAGAAGTGAAAAACTGTATGCTAGTTCTAATTTGAACACAAAATTGCTGTGATGCTTCTGACAAACCACTCCAAATCTGTTCTCCCCAATTTCCACGCCTGTAAAACTCTGATGCTCTTTGTTTCACAGAAATGTAACAAATATAAACTGTTGCTGTTATTATTACAGTATTTTGAAGATGTAGAGTGATAAATTATTAGCCTTAACATGCGATACTGCTTGCCTGACAGAAAGTCAGAGAAGCTGTGGATGCCCTATTCCTGGAAGCGTCCAAGGCCAGGCTGGATGGAGCTGTGAGCAACCTGGTCTAGTGAATGTCGTCCCTTCCCATGGCAGGGGTTGGAACTAGGTGATCTTTAACCTGAGGCTTTCTCTGATTCTATGAATATCAGCTGCAAATCAGCAGGTTGAGAAAAGACTGTATCTTTGAGTCCTTGTCAGTGCTCAGTTGAGGGCATGGATCTCTGTGGGTGATGGGTTTGGGGGCAGCATGAGAAAGCAGAGCACCAAGAGCTCCTCAGGTGGTTTCTAGAAGTGCAAATGTTGGCTTTTACCTTTTTGCCTTCCTGTTCCTCCCCTGGAGGAAACATTTTCTGCTGATTTTCCTTCCCAGTAATGATGCATTTCTGTGTGTTTTGTGTGAAGTTGCAAATGAAAGTGAAGTTCGTTGGTTTTTGGTTTTTTTTGTCAGGGGTCTGGCTTTCACACTCCCTCCAAGTCCAGGCCTGCAGTCTGTCCGCTGTGTATCTGATTCATTTTAGTTCCTCCAGGGATGTGTTTGTATAACCTTTTCATAGCAGGGACCTGGGTGACCTTGGCATAACACCATGAATCATATATGGGAAATGTAAAGTTAGCAAAAAGAAATGAAGTAAGCGTCATTACAGTCAGAAAAGCAATTGTACAAATCTCATCTTAGGCAGCAGATAGACTTCCTGTGTATGTTTTGAGTTGTCTCTGCTGACTTTCCTGACAAAAAATGAACCCACGGGGATCTTAATTAGTTCTCAAAACCCAAGCTGATTTTGCAGGCTGATAATTAGTGTGTTTCTGTGAGCATATTTATATACATGTTGAAAACAGACTGTATCTAATTTAGATCCTATTGAGAGACACAGGATAGAGACATCCATGGTGTGATTTCTGTTATATTTTTTAATACAGATTTCTAAAATTCATTAAGAGTTCATTCTGCACTCTGGACTCATGACACATAAATCTAGATGTGTATCACTAATTTATTATTTTATATGAAGACCTGCTCAGCACATCTTAAATCAGAGCTGCACACCACCCAACAGTAAGGTCAACAAGTCTGTAGCCACATAAATCTCTCCAGCCTGTGTCCATCTCATCTTTGGAGTTCAATTGCACTTTGAGCACAAGATAATGTGTGGCACATCCTGGATTGCAGGGACTCAAGAGTGAGTTATTTCTGAAACAGTTTTTTGAAAATTGCTTTTCCTTAAAGGACTCCTCTTTTTATTTCTTCCCCTTGCCCTCCAGCTGATGAAACTTTATTAGCAACTGTGCTGAAGGTGTCTCAGAAAATTGCCTAAGCTGTAGTTACTTCTCTAGATAATAAAGATACTTTATATAATATCATTAGTTCAGTATGATGTGACCCCACTGTAGATGAAACTCTCAAAAGTACTTTGCTCAGTCATTTTCGGAGTGGAGGGCCTGGCTTGTCATTGGAAATATGAAAGACTCACATATTTGGGACTCACACTTCTAAAGCACCTTGAAAAATCTTGCAATGCAATATGAAATTCAAATACACATTCCCTAACTGACTTAACTATTCATGTTTTATGATTTATTCTAGTTAAGCAAACTATGGTCATGATTCCAAAGATCCCTGCTGGCTTTTTGGTGGAATGCTTTAGAGAAAATAGATATAAAATAGCAGAAAATACTACTGGTTATCATATTTTCGCCCCTGCCTTTGCCTCCCTCCAGGTGAGAAGTTCATTTTCTTTGACAAGGCTATGTAGAACATTTCCTTCATGTCACATCCAATATTCAATTGAATTTAAATGATTAACAAGTTGTTATTTTAATATTTTTTTAAATATTTTTTTTAAATTAGAAGGCAAAGGCACCAACATCTACAGGGTCCTTTAAAAGCTGCTGATACTTTTCCTCCTTTCTCTGTGCAAGGGCATGGGAAGATCTAGAAGCAATTGCACTTGATTTTGATTGGGGAACGTTTTTTCCAAACAACTCATTAATGCTCTGAAGTTATCAATAATTAACTGTTCCTTTGATTAGTGGCAAAACGTGCCTATTACTTAATTTCAAACAAACGGTTCCACCTCTGCTTCAGATGCTTTTGAGAGCCTTTTTCTTCTGGCATTGCCTGCTGCAGTCTCACCTGCTGTGAAATGTCTTTTTTTCCATCTTTTGTTGCGTTTTGTGAGGAGGAGGTGTCATTGCGGTGCAGTTACAGTCACGGCCAGCGGGGGCGCTGCTGGCTCCTGGCTGGGCAGGGCGGCAGTAAGCCAGGCCCCCCGTGCCTCCAGGGGGCGCTGTGGCTCAGCCGCCTCTCCCTCGGGCAGTAATGGCAGGCGGGCTGGAGCCTCCAAGCAGTGGCTGGGATGGGAGAGGCAGGCACCTCTCCGTAGTCACAAACAAAATGGAACAGAAAAGTCCACAGCCTTAGCAGGAGCCGTGGGAGTCAGGTGGACACACAGCCCCAGGCAGTGGCAGCTGGAAACTGTGCTCCCCGGGAAGGGGGAAGGGGTCGGCATCCCTGGTTTTCCCCTGAGGCACCCCAATAGATGGTGAAGGGCCTTCCCAGTCAGATGGAGTGTTAATAAGGTCCCAGTTCAGCAGCTGCTCTCATGGGCAAGGTTCCACTCGTGGTAGGAGGGGACAGCAGGAGACAGAACCCCGTGGTGGTGGCGGATTCTCCCCACAGCGATCGCAGCCTGTCTCCTGTCCCATGCCGATAGCGAGAGAGGGAGAGGAGCCAAGCCCTCACCACCTGGCCAAAATCTCGTGGTGTCTTGACCTTTCCAAAGAGAAACCCCCCCAGGTAAGAGAGCAGCCCCCTGCACCCTTCCCCACCTTGGCTATTTCTTTTCTCTCTTAAGGACCAGTTGTTATTGTCTCTCAGCAACAGGTAGGACAACATTCTGTCTTTTGTTGGTAGTTCTCCCTTTTATGAATGATGGGAGGCAATCCTTAATTGTCCTTCCTCTGAATGAAGCTCAGATTTTCAACTATCCCTTAATTTTATGTAATACCTTAATTTTGTGCTATATGATTGCCTCCTTGGCAATAAAATCCTTCATACTCTCCTATTTATTCTCCTTTGGAAGTCAGCGTGTTTTCCTCTCATAATTGTCCCTCATTATCCAGGCCCTGCTGCAGGAGGAACCTCGTATTTCTGAGGCATATTTGGCAAGTAAGGCACCCCAACATAGTTAGCAGAGAGAACTGTGGCCTCGCTTAGGCACGAGTGTGAGAGCCTACATGTAACTGGAAACATTTGTTTTCCTGCTGTTTGTGGAATTATTGCCAAGGGAGGAGCATCAAACAATGCTGTAATGTCTTTTGATGTTTCTCCTTTGGTCTTAAATCAGGTTCTGATGTTAATTAGTTTGGTGGGGTGGGTTTGGTTTTTTTTAATCATTTAATAATTTGAGTATATATATAAAAAAATTTCTTTGTCTGCACCAAAATACTGCAGACTGATGAGATGCTACTTGAGGTTTAGTGAGGCTGTGTGAAAGCCAGGGTTTTACACAAAAACTCAGTCAATAACGGGCAGAACAGGTATCAGTACAAATTCCTTAGCAGCTTTAGGGTCTGCAGTTGCAACCAAATGTTGATAGGAGCTGAAAAGTTCTTTCAGTAGCTCCTAGAGAGCCAGGAGCCACCCAAGGCAAAAGGTTAGGAGATAGCACAGGGTTTGTAAAGCCCTACCAGCAAATATCTGTGTTCAGTAACTTGGGTTTATTCTGAATTTCTCTCTTGATGCAAATTTTCTCCCATCCTCGGGGCACCCTTTGTTTTCACAGAGTTCTAGACTTTCTGTAGCCTTATACGGAGTATTTGTGTTCAGTAGAGTTTTTCTAAATGAGCCACTGTAGAGAATGATGTTTAAGCAAAGAAGAATGCTCATTTCAGAAGATTGGACAGTAATAACTTGAATAAATGAGAAAAAAAACCTTTTGTCAGCTTAATTATATACATTTATCTTATGACTACACAAAATAAAATTGTATTCATCGTACTTCTGGACTATCATAATCTGCATTTTCATATAGAACATACCAAATATTTTAAAATATTGCACCTGTTTAATATCTCTTGTTCCATTAGCATTTTGTCACTAGTCAGATCTTTTAAATAGTGTTTGTTCTTAGTTATGCTGTTGATTATGTATTGTAATTCAATATCCAGAGGCCACAATAATTTTGTAGGGTAAGTGTTAAGGGATACACAAATAAGATGATAATTTTATTGGTGTAAAAGCACATCATGCTAAATGGTTCTGGGTTTTCTTACATATTTACCATGGGTTTGTAATGGTGTTGAGGAGGGTAGAAATAAATGTTCCAACAGTGAAGAGCAAAAAAAGGACACATCTAAGGTAACCAAACTGGTTTTTTATTTACTGTGAGATTGGAACAGGTTGGCCAGGAAACTGGTGGGTGCTCCATCCCTGGAAGTGCTCAGGGCCAGGTTGGATGGGTCTTGGAGCAGCCTGGTCTGAGGAAGGTGTCCCTGCTCATGGCAGAGGGGTTGGAACTAAAGGGTCTTTTAGGTCCCTTCCAACTCAAACTGTAATACTATTATTTCCTTATTTTGCACCTTTATAGTCAACTGGAAGTTTAAAGGCAAAAATAATTTTATTTGGGTGTCTCTTTTAATGAAAAAAAGAACTCCTCTGACTGTCAGTGGTATGTGCAGTGATTAACTTCAAGACAAGTATCTGTATGGACCCCCAATTCACTGAGGTTCATTATCAGGCACTTTGAATATTCATGGTTATGACACAAGTCTGACTTACCCTCCTCTTAAACAAGAAAGAAGAAAAGAAAACACTGGAATATTCTAAAGAGAAGTTTCTTTAGGCCCTGGTCTCACATGATTATACTGTTGCTTCTCACCAACAGAGAGACAAATACCCTAAACATTTTGTAGAAGTCTTTCATCAAAGTGAGTACATTCCTGAGAAGTATTTTTTGGGTGTAGCAAAATTATCCATTTATTTCTGAGTCAGTCTATCAAGGTTACCATCATTAATCAGTTTAATATTTTAAGATCAAGTGTCTAGATACTCCCTTTGGCAGGGACAACATTTTGCCTTCACTGGGAGATTGTGAATTTTGAGTTTTGCCCTTTTTAAAGCCTTCAGAAGCTTTTGCCTGTGTAATGTTGTTCTGAGACTGGAAGAGAAGTGCCCTAAGTGCAGCTAATTATTTACTTCCCTCATCAAAGGCAAGCAATATTCTCTTTGGGGTGAGTATGTGACTCACCACACTTATCTGTTACATCTGCTACCTTTCCCCTCTTAAATATTTTAGAGATAGTGGAACGTGAACATGCTTCCCAAGCTATCAGCTGGAATGTCAATTCGCTAGGAAGAGAAATAAAATACACATTAAAAGAAGCCACAGCTGATTCTGAAATTATTGTCTTTTCTGACAAGGTAGAATGGCACGCACGCAAGCCTGCCTTAGTGAAGCTGAAGTCCTAGATGCTTTTTAGAATTATTATAGGTGATCCAGATAGTGCTGTCTGGATCAGTTATAGGAATCTTTATAATGATGATTCTTTGACCATTGGGATCATTGTCTGCTTCAACTTTTCTTCATGTCAACAAAAACCAGTTTTGTTTTTCTCAAGAAAAACTAGCAGGACATTATCTCTTACCGCAGTTGTTGGTTTTGCCCATACCGATATAGTTGGGTTTTTTTACTGTGGTTTGGTTTAGAAACTCTTTCACCCCTTGCACAGTAGAGACTTCAAACTTTTATGTGTGTACCTATTCTTACCTTTTTGAAAGTTCTGTCCAGATTTGGGCAGATTTTACTTCTAGTAAACTTTGTTTTCTACACATGACAGAGTCTGGCAGCTAAATTAAACAGTTGTCATCGGGTGTGATCCATTCTGGCATGGCTGACACTTTGGTTTTCTCACCCCTATCACTCACAGGACTGAAAGTTGAGAGTGGGGCACCCAGAGGTGCAGGGGAAGTGTGGAGAGTGACAGCATTCCTGTAGCTGATTATCAGGTGGCTAAACAAATTGGAGACAACTGATGCAGACATCAAAACTGGGAAAATCAAGGAAGATGGATCTTGTAAGGGGCACTTTAAATGTCACAGAGAATCTAGATTACTCTGCACACTTATGACATCAAAACAGAGCTGTGAAACCCAAAGGCATGGTATAATCTTCATTTTCCTCTGCTGAGTGGCCCACCTAACAGACTGCTACTGCTTTATTAGTTCCAGTGGTAGATGTCTGTACTGATATTTCACATTAAAAAAAAGTATTATTCCATATGATGAAAGGGGTTTTCTACTATGCTTCCTTTTCTAAAATGTCACATGGGAAAAATTCCCATAAATAATTTTGTTTTCACCCAAACAATGTTCATACTAGGAATGGTTTTCCTTTCTCATTGTATAAAACAAGTTGGGTAATTCTGGAAAATATTGACCTAGTTCTTTCATGAAAAAAAAAAAAAAGGCAAGGAGAAAACCACAGAAATGAACAATATAGTTAATTCCACATGGATCTCCTTTTGTATGTTTATATATGAAATAGCATTATGGGCAATAGTAAATAGGCTTTTAATGTGCCAGGAATTTAGCCTCAGGTATTTGGCTGCCCTCCCACGTCGTGCTTCTGCTGTTCTGTCAAACCATACAAGGATAACATGTCCCTGGATGCTGTGTGTGCATGACAGCAGAGACTTCAGGGTGACATGTTCGGGCAGTAGGGAAGCTTGGGCATATTCCCTGGAGGAGCTCTAGGATGTGCTTATCAATGGAATTTAAAGAATAGGCACTGTTACTGTGTTCAGTCCTTCAGTTTAATTTCCAGTAAAATATTAGCAAATAGTTTTCATGCTCAAAAAATTGTGCAAGAATAATTTCTAAAATTGTTTGACCTTGGCTAGCCTGGATAGAAAAAGATACCTTTTTGAAGGTGCTGCTGTAGTTAAAAAAATAATCAGCTTTTTCTATGAATAATCAGTGTTTCAGATTGGTTTCTTTTAACAGAAATTAGTGTTTTCTTTGGTAACCAGTTGGGGTTTTTATAAGAGACATCTGGTCATGGGAGGATATGCTTTGGTTTGAAAATGCTCTTGTTGTGTTTGCAGAATATGTTTCCACCAAAGTTTATGGCATCCAGGCAGAGCCCCAGGGAGACACCATATGACCATTTCTGAGTCTTTAACTTGCTTTTCTGACCCAAAAGTTTTTAGCCTAAAATTCTTCCCAGAAAATGAAGGGTTGCAAAACCTGTGCAGCTCTAGCTGCCAGTGTTTTCAATTCACTGTCAAGCTGCAGTGCCAATTGGGGCAGATCCTTCCAAGAGCTGCTTTTGTGTGTGAATCCTATTGACTTATCTTAATGGAAAATACTCTCTCTTCTTTCTGACTTTTTCTATTATCTTCTTCCTGCTATGTTTCTCCCACTTTCCTTTCATTCCTTCCTCTGTGGTCTGGCTCCAGCTCCAGGTGCATTTCCTCTGTGCTAGAAACAATTAATGCTGGTTTAGTTTTTAGCTACAGTTCCTCTGTAGGGAAGCTCTTTAACCTGGGCTTTAATTCCCTGGAGCAGGGTGGAGCCATCTGGAATCCTTGGGTGTTGATCACAGTGAGTTGGAGATAATTTCCAAAGTCTGGAATTCCCTGTTGGTCAGGAGGACTCAGTGACGGGATAACGAGTAAGATTCAACCACCCAAGTTTTAGGATTTTGAGGTTGTATAAATTTGCTGATTCATATGATGAGAAAGCCACTGGCCACTGTTTAATTTCTGGGCTCAGCCTCTGCTGCTGTAGGTATTAGCAGAGTGCCAGGAGAGAGGAGCTGCAGTGGTTTACAGCAGCAGGCTGGGGCTGTAATGTCTTAATTTATTAAGTGTGCATTGTTACAGTGATTCTCCCTTTGCTGGACTCATCAGTGAAGAATTTGGAAAGGTAATGGAAGGGTACTGTGAATAATAACCCAAGCTCTCGAAAAAGATATTTCTAGTCTATTATAGAACTGACTGTGAGCACTCCAGCTGAGCTTGATGCATAAAAACACAGTACATGTGATACTTAAATTATGTGTATTATTAAATCTCATTAAAATGATTGCTGCTGTAGAAGAGATTTTGTCTTCCGAAAAAGAAACCCCAAAACCCACACATGATGCCGTTTCCTTTGAGAAGAAAGAAAATTGTAGAGATTAACAGCTACTTTTCTACTTTATACATTTAAAATGCCATGTGAATTGTATTCTCTCATCAGTTATAAATGGTATTTGAATAGCTTTTTTCTGAATTAATTGTCGGATTTTTAGAGCACACTGTTAATTCAGACTAGTTTGGAGAGATTTTTCACAATGGAGTGGGTATTTTAAGGGTGTTAGAAAGCAGGGTTTGGAAATCTGACCAGGTCTTCAATTCCATGGTTTTCTCTAAGTATTTTACAGCTGTTTTTAGCCTCTTCCAACTGATTTTCATTAGTTTTATTGCTCCAATCCATTCCTGCCAAGTTTGCTGCAGACTCTGGTGTTGGTGGGGTGATTTGCAGGCAGAGATTCTGTACTGGGCCTTGTCAGTGTGATTCCTGCCACTGGCTCCTGATGGGACCAGCTCCTCATTAAACTCCCCTAGGAACACTGCAGAGTGAACTGCATGTACATTGCCCTGCAAATAATACATTGTAATTAATGTAAAATGACTCACAGAGAATAATTTTCTTTGATAATCATACCATTATTTAACAATAATTCTTGTGGGTTTACTTTTAAGTAACTTCTCGTAAGGAGTGTATGTGCCCACAGGTGCTGTTTAAAAGCTAGTTGGGTAATTAAACATTTTTGCTGTAATTGTTACCTCTTACAGCTGCTTCACTGAAATGAATACGAAAGAAAACCTGTGAAAAAAAAGTCGGCAGGAAATATGCAATTGAAAAAAGTCTGACTTGATTTAAAAGAAAATGCAAGTAGGAAGTTAAAGGAACTGTCTCTGATACAACTTGGATGTGTCAAGTTTCATTTCAGCAATATGAATAGTAACATCAGCTACATTAGAATAATTTAGCATCCATCAGTATACAGTAATGAATTGAAATTTAGAAGGCATTTTTATTTTATTCCAGGCTTGCCAAGTTGTAATTAAAAAATGAGTGAGAAATCATCCTTCATTTTTATAAATTCAGTACAGTTTTGCACTGATTATTGTAAAGGTGATGGGAATTTTTTTCACTTATCTTTGCTCTCCTCCAGTCACTTTTCTGTTTCGTTGGCACAGACAGGGAAGGCAGGGATGTGGCTTGTTTCTGTCAGCCTGGCTGAGCTGGTTTGTGGATACAGAACTGAGAGGAGGGAAATGGACACTTCCTGATGAAATCCCAGCAATTTGTAGACAGGTGAAGCCCAGTGCTTGAGAGAACTCTCAGAGCTCCCTGGATTTCTGCAGATAGAGTATTTCCTTGTCAATGGTTGGAATTTTTGGCAGGCAGGACCAGGGGTGCTCTCCCAGTGGAGCCCTGCAGTTATGCACAGCTGTGGCCAAACAGGCTTTTGTCCATCCTAGGACTGCATTGGTGTAAGGAAATAAAATATCAAGGACTGTGCAAGTCTGCATTATGTGCAAGGACTGGGAGGATTTTTCCTATGAGCAGAGTGGGATGGAAAAGCAATGTTAACTGGGAGATTCATTTCCACCCTCTCAGCCCCCCTGAAGTTTTTGTCTGTGGATATTTGCACTCTCAGAGGGGCCAAAAACTGTCATATTGGCTAATAAATCTTCCAGGAATTTTGAAAGCCTGTGAGTTATGGAACACTCGTGTTGGGCTGTATGCAGGTGTACCAGAAGTGAGTGTAAAACCTGCAGAGATTCCGAGTGCTGCTGTTGGAGACTGTCTGTGCTGCTGAGGGGGTCTCCAGCACGGACCCCATCACCCAGCTGTGTAGATTATTGTGGTCTGGCATTTTTTTGATTCACTTACCTTTGAATGCTGGCAGTTCTGAAGTTATAGTTTAAGAATGGAAAGTTTCTGAGCTTTTAAACTGTATTCTCTATTATACAAGTGCTGGTTTTGAAGTAGCAGCCTGTGAAAAAGAGGTGTTAAGTGTGTTTGCAAAGGGGGGATTTTGCATTGTGCATTAACCTGCCTTAAGCAGATGAAAAGCCGTAGTTTTGTCAAAATCTGACAGTCATAATCCCCAGCTCTGTCCAGGGAGCAAGTTATTTTCACTTACATTTTAATTGTCTTCATTTTTGTGTTTAAAATGGGGCTTGATTCATTGTCATCACCGTTTGTGACCATTTTGATGGTGCTTATCGTGAGAGGAGCTGAATTTCCTAGCACAGATTTCCCATAGAATAATTTTTGCATTCATGTGCTATTGGTACAAAAAGATTATATCTTTGCATCCCCAGAAAGAATCTAAACTCTGATATTTCCGTCAGAGCATCTTGAGCAACATAAGATTCTGTTTCCTCCTGCGTATTCTGGCCTTCAGCCAAAGCTTGGTTTTATGAATTCAGAAACTTAAAGAATGAATATAATTTTGAAAGCTGAATAATATGTGGGAAGAAATGTCTGTAGTTGTGGAGCTCTTGTGTTAGAATGTAGCTACGTGAAGCATGATTTTTTTTTTCCTTAAATTCCTTTGATAAATCCTAACCCTAGAGCCCAAGAGTTGTCTCTATTCAAAGGGCCATTTGTATTTCCTCTTGGTTAGAGGGCAGCTTTGAGTACTGATGGTCCTGTGAAGTAAGTTAGAGTAATTTAAATTTTTAAAGTCTCAGTGTGGTCCTTGCAATTTGCAAATGCTTTTGGAAGTTCCAGATCAATAGGAAAATCGACGTGGGTGTTTCCTTACAAGCCACATCGCCCTTGGGCAACATCAGGCTCTGGGCACCCCATTCCTGAGCTTCATCCTGAACTGGCCTATTGTCTGTCTTAAATGGTACATCAGGAGGAGTAATCAGATAGTTATGTTAAATTGACTACGGTTTGAATCTTCCTCTGAACAGTGATTAGAGCCCAAGATAAAGCTGCTGGTTCAAAGTGACTCCCTAGCAAGTCACTTAAGCTTTCAGGATCAAACACTGCTAAATTCCAGGAAGACCTTAGCATGAACATTGAAGACATTTCCTGTTTCCACGTTGCAAGTGAGCAGTAACTCACAAACACTGGAGTTTGGTAGGAAAACCACAATGTTTCTTTTAAATAATGGGGCAATTGAGTATTTTATCTAAATACATTGCAGTTCTCAGGTGATGAAGAGGGAGATTCTGTGACACTGGCAACAGGATGGGACTGTAACAAGCTGTTTACTCTATTAGCTGAGAAAATATACAGCTTGGGTTATGGCAAGAGCTTCTTTATGCTTTGAAATTGCTTATGGTTTCCAAAATCTGCATTCTGTAAGGAGAAGAGGCTTGTTCACTCAGGAAGCTCACACCTATTTGGACACCTGTAAACTGAAGGGGAGTAAATCTCCCTCAACACTTCACAAGAAAGCTTGGCTGAAGGAAAAAACTCACCTCAGGAGCTCAGTGTGCCTTCTTTTGGGCCTTTCTGCCCAACAGCTTCATAGCTGGCACATGAATGCAGCTTTCCAGACAGCCAGGAACTAATAAATCATAGTCGGTTTATATATGTAAAAGTTGTTGAAATTATGCAAATTAACTGTTCAAACAGTTTTTCAGGGGGAAAACCCAATTTCTGTGAATTATACTACAAGTAAATGCAATCTGAAATGAGACATGTTGCTGACTGTATCAAAGGAGCATGAACAAGTGTAAAAAGGTGATAGGAAAACATTTTACCAGCGTAGCTCACACCTCAGGAGATGTCCTAAGGAAATAAATGAAATATTTTTAACAAGAAGAGAAAGAAATAAGCAATGATAATATTAAACAGCTGAGTAGAGCAATGATCTCTAAATCTTGGCAAATAAATAATCAGTAAGTAGATCATCGTAAAGCTCATAGCAGAGAGGGGAAAGCAACACAAAAGGAGAGCTGTGAATGAATATGGATCCAGAAAATGACAAAAACAAAAAAGGTAAAGGTAACTGAATTTTTAGTGTGGAGTCAATAGAAAAGTGTAATTAAGGAGGAAAAACAAACAAAAAAAAAAGCCAAAAAGAAGAGCAGAAATTAAAGATGGCCTGAACTGTTGTAGTAATTAATATGATTCTGTGCTTTTTGTTGTTGCTGGATAAGTCTTCTGTGGTGGTTCAGGCAGGATAAAGGAATGAGTTGAAGTTCAGTAGAACAGGTGGCCATATGCTGACCAAATTTAACAATCCTGACCATAACTGAACTAAGCTCTTAGTTGAACTATCTCCCCCAGTGATTTATAATCTAGGTTGTACTCATAGTTTTAGAGATATTTGAATCTGTCCATCAGGACTGGTACTGTAGCATCTTGAAATGACAGTATATGTTAAGAGAAATTTATTGAGGCTTTACGTCAAGGTGCAGCTTTGTTGATTGAAGTACAGCTTGACTGGATGAATACTCATTCATGCAGACAAGTAGAGGTGCAATCTTTTCCCCCTGCTGTTTGGAGTCACTGTTCATTTAAGTGGGAAAAAGTGGGAGATAAAAAAAGTAACTCAGGTAGAACATACATAATGTTACTTGACAAAAACCACAGCTGGGTTGTTTTCCAGCAGACACTTGAAGGCAAAAGAAAGGGGGGAAAGAAAGGAAAAAAGAGAAGGCGAGTTAAAAATCAAATAGACTTAATGAGAACCACAGTAATTTTCAGCCCTGATAATGCGATGCACAAATAAGCAAGATGCAAACCAGGCATCTTCAGTTTGCTTCTTTTCCTTTGTAAGATGGGGATGAACAGGATGTCCAGAAGGAAATAGTGCAATACAGCAATGAGGCAGCAGCTGCATTTGGCCAGCATGAAGATGATGTAGGTGTTGATAACCCTCAATTTAAAACCGATGTAGGAGTCTTCCACTGAAATTCTGTTTCCACTTTAACAGTTGGATGTGAAAGCTGGAAGTCCACCAAAGGTACAGACATCTAAAAGCTTTTGAAATTAAATGCCTTGGGGAAATAGTAGGTATTAAATGAAATGAATTTATAACAAATACTGAGATTCGTCAGGGAGTTGAACAAGACTTAATCTCCTAAATTATCCAGAAATGAAGATGGAAATATCTAGGATATGTGCTAGGAATGAAGCCAGATCTGATGCCAGACTGTCTGCCATGGCAGGATTGCCTTCAGGCTGACTGTAGAACATGTAAAAGGGGCTGACCAAAATAATTCCTCTATTAGAAAGTGCTTAGAGCCAGAAACATCACAGGTGGCTTCACAAAATGGGGGACAGTCAAGGAGAAAGCCAGGTGGACAACAATCACCAGGGTCCGGCATTTGTTTGAGGGAACTCTTGGCAGCGTAGGGAAAAAATGTGAGTTCAGTGGCACCAAATGTTTTCCTCTAACGTTTCATGTCTGCTAGGGGCTATGAACACTTGGCAGACCTGCAGAATGATTTCAGGACTTTTATCAGCACCGCTGCAGTCCTGATGAGCACAAAGTATGTATTTTCCAGCTCTCTCTGTCGCTTGCAACTGGCAGCTGCAGTGAGCTCTGTAATTTTTGTAAACTCTGCACCACCCACAAGACTCTAAGGTCAACACACAAAGTGGTTTCTGCCGGTATGAAGGAGAAAACCACCAGGTTGTCTTCCTGCATCCGGGTGGAGGAAGTCAGTGATTGTCTGCTTGCACTAATAAGAGGAGGCATGTCTGTGGGGCCTTTTCTCCAGGCAGAGTGCCTTGGCTTCTGACCCAGCCAGTGCACTGCTGTTCTTAATTAGCCGTGTCTTGAGTGCATTAATATCCTGGCATGCAGCTATCTGGGATTCTGGAGTCAGGCGTGCAGTTCTTCAGTGTTGCATGGTTTCAGTGACTGAGATAGAGTGGGTAGCAGTCACCTGCTCTGTGGCAGCAGCAGCAGCCTCAGTGACCACATCTGGCTATTCCCAGAGTCTTTTTGCTCATCTGGGCCCGAGAAAGTTCTTTACCTGTGTAAAGACTCATGCTGCATGTCTGCTGCTAGATGTTCTGTGTCAAGTAGTGCTTTCCTGCGTGAGCATCACTTTGCAGTGCTGGTTAGAGGCTTCTTACCCACCTGTTTCTCTTTTTCTCCTCAATTTATGACTTAAACATGGGTTGAGAACACACCTTTTGAAAGGAGGAAAGGGCTTCATTGGTGTTCAGGCATGTACCCATAGCAGAGGAGTTGGGATGAGGTGATCTTTAAGGTCCTTTCCAACCCAACCATTCTGTGATTCTTCCACTACCAGGTAGTGAGTTAAAACCTATAGTGTGTCTTCTGATTGTTCCTTTATCAAAAGCCTGGTTGGCATCCTATGAACAGAGGTATCCTGTGCTGTTTGTTCTGCTCCTGCCTGGCCACTAGCTATGCCCTTGGCAGGGAGAAAGACCCCTTGGATCTCTCCCCAAGGCTGCCAGGTGTTCCCAAGTTTGGTTTAGTTGGTCTCAAATGGGTTTGGCACTTGCATTGTCCCGGTATGTGTTAGCTGTGAAAGGGCAGGAGGGCTATGTTTCCCAAAGAGAGGGCTTTAAACCAGGATTTGTTATTTTCACTCCCTGTTTGTTTGGAAATAAGCCTCAAGATGGGTTTGTAAAAGGCCTTGGTTTCCAATTTCAAGTACAAATGAGTGATATTTATTGTATCATGGCTTTATTCTCTCTCTGAGTTGAATGGCTTTTCCTTTAGCTTACAGTTATTGTGACTGGTATCTACTTTATTGCTTAAAATGGTCTTCCAGAACCACAGTAGTAAAATAAGATCTTTCAAATAATGAAAACCAGAAATTTACTTTTTTTCAGCCGCAGTGCTGGCAGTAATGACGGAAAGTCATTGGTTTCCTTTTGAAACTGTTTCTGAATTGTTTCCTTGATGTTGCCTACCTCTCTGCTGATTTCTTTCTTTAGAAGCAGCTGCTTTCACATATCTGGTTTGTTCCAGGAATATTTCTTTTGCAGTTTGTTTATCTGTAGTTTGTCAGACAGGTCTGTAAATTTGGTCACAAGCCAGGAAAAGCCATGAAGAATTTTGTGGTAGGGTAGTCACTGAAGTAACCAGGTGTAAAGAATACAGAAACTGGTATGACAAAAGGTTATGTGAAATGGATCATGCAGCTTTAAAAATACATCTTCTTGTCTGCAGCACACTTTAACTTCTCCTTGTCATACACTGAAGTATGTGGCCTCGAGAAGTGTTCAGAGCATGTCCTGTGGATGAATCCTAGGAAAACAGAAAGTAGGAGATGAAAAGCTATTACAAGACAGGTCCTGATGGAGCTGACCTGTTGGTTTTTGTCGTTTGAGGCTAAGTTGTCTCTCAGAAAAACATCTCATCCCATACTGGTAATTTAATCAGTCAGAGCACTGGTAATATAAGGGTAAAGCTTATGTATGGAAAATAATGTATTATGTGCTAGGTCATTGTTGCAGTGTTCAAAAGCTTCTGAGGAGAATTGTGCTATTTTGGCAGGAGTTCAAAATTCTCTTTCCTACAAGGAACAGGTTTGGTGGTTTGTTTTTTCTCTAACATGTCATTTTGAGGTTATATGGTAACATCTGTCAGAGCTATGCTAACCTCTGTCATCCAGCTGTTATAATTGCGGTATTTTCCTTCCTTTTCCTTCTCTTTCCTCTCCTTTCTGCTTTCCCTTTCTCCCCCCTCAGAAAAAAAAAAAGGTAAAAAAACCCAACAACGAAAACCACCTCCTTTTATACTGAAACTTCAGGTGGAATGAAGTGGTTATAAAAGCATCTGTCAACACAGGAATAGCTTGCCAAGCCAAGTATTTGGGTTGGAAGTCATGCCTCCCCAGCTGCTTGAAAACAGGAAGTATCTCTGTTAAGTGATGGATAGCTCTACTTTGCTGAGAGGAAGAAAAGGCTTTTTTTCTTTCTTTTTTTTTTTTTTTCTTTTTTTTGCCTGTGGGCCAACAAATGAGTTCTGCAGTTGTTCAATGTATGTAAAGAAAGACTCCTGTGGAAATGTAGATATGGGTGCACTCATCTGTGTGGATGTGTATGTATATATATATGTATGTGTGTGTGTGTGTATGAATATACAAATGAAAAAAAAAGTACAAAACTCAAAACCAACAATGCACTTTGTACATGATTGGTCCCTGTCAGAAGCCAGCCCAGGCACATCTTATCCCAGTGATTCCTGTAAAGCTCTCAAAATCTGTCAGAAACAGCCTGCAGGATTGCAACGGCTCCTGGGTGATTAATTGCCAAAAGAGTCTGGTTCCAGGTTCCATTACATGTAATTGTTATCTTTTTCTAAAGG
>VXAX01001316.1:13017-71796 GCA_013399835.1 Leptocoma aspasia | reverse complement strand
CCCCCCCCCCCCCCCCCCCCAAAAAAAAAAAAAAAACGTGCTGTGAAAGGAAGAAATGAGTTGACATTCCTGAGGTTTTGCACCTCTTAGACAGGAGCATGGAGGACTCTTTTATGTCAACATACACTGAAGAGGGTGTGTTATGTTGTTTATTAGCTGATGATAGATTTTTTTTTTCCCCTTCACTTAATTTTAACTTTACTAGAAGTCATTTTATTAGAAATAGGGGAGAAAAGGCTGCATGGAGTGGGCATTTTCCAGTGTCTTCTCCACATTAAAACCTCACTGTGAGACCCAGCAAGTGGCAAAGGACTGGATTGCTACTGCTCCTTGCTAAAATTTCAGGAAAACAGCTGAAAACAGGGACATCCTCTGTGCCATTGTGGTAAGACTGCTCAGACTGGACATGGAGAGTGGACAGAACCTTGTGTCTGACACTCCCTTTGCAAAGGAAGTTTGTGGCTTTAAAACATGTCGTTAAGTGTCCTGAAGGTACAGGCAGATTGCGAAGAATAAATTGCTTTTCTGAGGCCATATTGACAAAGCAGGGGGGATTGAGAGCCTGATGCCCTGGCGGTGCCTCAGTGGGTTTGAACACACATAATTTGGAGCTGAATTTCTGTGGTGCCAAACTGGATTTGTATCAGCATGGTTGCTTGGGTTTGCACTGCTTTTACCGCATTGAAAATGGGCCACGTTTCTGGCAGGTTTAGACTTTTATAGATGGAGGCCCGGGCAAAGCTTGGCTCCCAATGAGCACTGCAGTGATTTGTGCCAACTGGCCAATTTAACTGTTTGAAATATCAGATGGAGGAAAAAAACACGGCGATACTGGTTCTGCAGCTGCGGAGTATCTGCCTGCAGATGTTTCTGCCAAGAGAAGTGGTTGAAACATGGTTTCTTGAGATGTTTTAATCCTATCTGAACAAAACTACATAAAAACGTGCCCTGGTATTGTCTGCATGGGCCAAGGAGCGCATTGTTCCTCACAGTTGTGTTTGCACAGTCTCATTGCAACAGAACAAGTCTCCTCAAGCCGCTTTTCTCCACCATTGCCTGTGAATTGGCTGTATCAATCAAATTCTCCCAGTGGCAGGATGGTGATGTGCAGTGGTCAGGGCACTGCTCTTAGTTTGATTAAAAAGATGAGAATATTTTGTGGCATCCAGCTTTGTGCAGGTTTGGAAAGCCAAGCCTGGCCTTCCTTAGAGGTTTTTGAGGCTGAGTATGCTTTCGCATTAACTCTGGAAATTGTTGCTTTCTTGAAGCACTTCAAGCGCGGCCTATCTGTAGTTACTGAAGTTACACTAGTATCTGTTTTAAATCACCACCCTTAGTGGAAATGACTGGTTGCTGTGAAACATGCAGAAGCAGGGCTTGTCGTTCCAGCAGGCGATGACAGTGGTTTCAATCGATTCAAGGCAGTTCTTTCCCCAGGTTTCATTTTGTAAGGAAGGATGATTCGCTGTTTTCCTGTACACTGTAGGGTAAACTTGCTGTAATAGCTAAGAGACTGATCTGTAGTGCTGGCTGAAGGTGTTAGTTCTTGTGAGTAGCCAGCAAAGAGAGCAGTTCCAGAGAACACATGGAATTACACAGAGAAGTTTCCCTCTGCTGATGTGATAAACTGGAAACAGGTACGAATTAGTGGTTGAAGGGAAAAGATTAACTGAAGATGTATACCTGGAGGAGAAGCAGAGGGAGTAGCTGCTACACAGGCAGGGGCATCTGAGGGACAGATCATGTTCTTATTTTGGAGATGGTTCACTCTCCATGTCACTTCATCTTGCTTTGGACTGGGATCATCTCAGCTGTCCCCCAGTTGGAGTTGATTTGCTGTTTGCCGGTGTATGGAAGCACACATTTGCTCCCTGCCTTTAACTGGTGCTCCTGCTGAATGCCTGAGCAGAGGGTTCCTGCCGTGCTGCTGCTGCTCAGTAGTGTGTTCCTGCTGAACACCTGCTGTCAAACTATCATGTCCTTTCTTGTCAACTTGCACAACGCTCCGGGTCTTGAGCAAGACTGACACCACAGAAGGGCTCTGCAGCCTGGCTTTTATAAATCTGTGTGGAAAGCGAAGTCTTTGCATAGGGGACCGCAGCATTTTCTAGGAGCTGGTTTCTAATAATATTTGATAAAATTCTGTTAGCAAATTCATTTTATGAAGTAGTGGATGCACCGTAGGTTATGGAACCAAAGTGCTCCACCCTGAGAAGGAGTCGTAGTTGTTGTGTAATGACAACAAAGAGTAATCTGCACGGATCTTGGGAGACGTACAAGGGTGGTGACCAGCAAAAAAAGTCATCAAAGAGGGGAACTGGTTAGAGGTGTTGGCATGTGCTGACAGTGGTGACAGACATTGGCACAGAAGGAAGAAGGTGGGGAAGTGGAAGAGTGTGAGGAAAGGGGCTCTTGGCAGGAACAAAGCAGTATCACTTGGCTCGGGAGCCTGTAATTACAAGACTCCAGCCTTGTGACACAGTGAGTAAGCGTGTCACCTGGAACAGAGGAATTCGGGGTTTCCTCCTGAAGCAGCTCGTGCCAGGTGGAGCAGGAGCAAAAATCTTTTGGGAGAATAAAATTTAGCTCTGCACTGGACTATGGTTTTTAAGTCCTTAATAGTAATATTCCAGTATATCTTTTTGCCTCAGCACCTTCTGTTAATTTTGGTAATTAACCCATGGTTGCAATAAGGCCTCCAGTAATCTCTCTAGCAAACAGGATGGATGAGCTTCCTGTACTTGAAACTTTCAAAGATCCTAAAATGCCAGGCGCTTCCTGACCTGTTGGGCTGGGAGCATGACCTGCTCTGGCACAGAGCGGGAAGGAAAACATCAGGCACCGAGGTGAGCCTCAGAAGCGTAGGAGAAGCACCTTGATGGGACCTGCCTTCACTCCTGCCAGAGACAAATGATGGCACAAGAAGGCCTTAGCACTTCCCCCACTTGCAATGCATCTGTCCTGACGTGTGGGCAAAACCATGGAAAGCATCTCACAAACAGCTACTGCTTGCACAGGCTGCAGGAAGGCTGTGACGGGGTGATGAGGCACAGGCTTCCTAGAGAAGCTGTGGATTTTCCATCCCTGGAAGTGTTCCAAGCCAGGCTGCATGGGTGTTGGAGCAACCTGGTCTAGTGGAAGGTGTCCTTGCCTGTGGCAGGGGGGTTAGAACTGGATGATCTTTAAGGTCCCTTCCAACCCACGCCATTTTCTGACTCTATGATTCTATTTCTTTAAAATGGCAGAAATGTTCAAATACTGTAATGGTGAAAGCAAAAAAAAACCAAAACTGCATTACCCAACGAGTTTACAAGATATAGAACATCTCTTGTATTGAGGAGTCCATGTAAGTACGAGCCCTGACCGCAGTTCATAAATAGCAATTGTTAATCTAAATTGGAAGGATTGAGTTACAGAGGAACTACTCCCAGTCCTCTCATTTTCATCAGTGGTCTAATCCCAACGGACTTCAAAGGCAAAATTAAACTTTCAGTTGCATTTTTTAGGTTTTGCATTAAAAGCAATGTATTTCCTTGAAACAAATTTAGTATAAAAATCTGTTCCTACTTGTGGAGATTCATTGCATCGGAGAACATGCAGTAACACTGATTCTCCAGATGAGCTTCTCTACCTCCTGAACTGATTTGCTTTCTCTTACTCGCCTCAATATGCCGCTTACTGCTTGGGAGGTTTTAAGTTGTATTTATTTTTGCTAAAGTTAGGTTACCTGCTCGCACAGTTCACGTGTGAGTTTTTGTTATAAGATGTGATTAAGAATGCTTTTGATTAATTAAGCATGGCTGTGGAGACATATCAGTGGGAAAATCTTTTTTTTTCCTGTCCCATAGAGAGCTCATCAGCTGGTTATGCTTCTGCCAGTGTTGTAGTTCTGCATTCTGTGACAATCTGATTTTTAAAATGGCCAAGTATCCTTTGACAAAGCTAACTTAAAGGTATATGCTTTAAAAAAGAAAGGGAAAGATGAGGAGGAAAATCAGCAAAGCCTTAAGTTTAAATCTGGTCCGTTCTTAACAGGAACCACAAATATTTTCCAGGCTTTACCTATTAATGTTTTCTTTCCAAAAATGATTGTCTTCATAATTGTACACAAAATACACGTTTTTGACCTAGCTATCTTTTTCAATGTTATATTTTGAGGAAATACTCCACTTTAATTACAAAAAAATGAAAAGTTTCTTTTTGAAAGGGGAACAGTTTCTCCTTAAAAAACTGGTTTTGCTGTTGATGATACTCTCTATTACATGACAATTATGCCACTTTCATAGTTTCCCCCAGAGGAGCATTGTATCTGTGTACCACTCATAACCTTTCAATGCATGAGCACTTAGACCCCTTTCATAATTTTTGTGGTCACAACAAAAAATCACATAAACCTGCAGAAGAATTGCTCAGTGGTACCAAGTATTCTGGGTTCCAAGTATTCTGTTTTCTACCAAAACCCCAGTTACTTCATTTTGTGCCCTTCCTGGCCAATGTAAATTATGCAGCCCGCATTGCATCTCGACATCAGTGAGTTATGTAGCTCTGTTCACACATCAATTAATTTTGGCCCCATCAACTTCCCACCTCCTGTGCGCTCCTCGCCCCAAATCAGGTTTGCATCTCCCAGCCGCGAGCGGTTCATCTCGCACTCCCGGCAGCCGCATCTGCCCGGGCCTGCAGCCCCGCTTCAACTCTTCACCCTCCCCCTCCTGCCTCTGCTCCTGCTCAGCCGAGCCACGGCCTGCTCCTGCTGAATCCCTCCTCCTTCTGCTCCACAGCATGGCTACATCCTCCTGCTGAATCCCTCCTCCTTCTGCTCCACAGCATGGATACATCCTCCTGCTGAATCCCTTCTCCTCCTGCTCCACAGCATGGATCCATGCTTGTGCCTTGCCAATGGGTCACCAGCTAATCCCCCACAGCCCAGGGCAGTGGGGCTGGCCCAGAGGTCACCTGGTTGTCCTTATTGCTCTCCCCATTTTCAAAGTGCACGTTGCAAGATTGAAGCTCCATCTTCTGGAATGGTCTGTAAAAGTCATGGCGTGCTTGGAGCAGCCACCTCCTAAGCCCTACCTGTGGTGAAGGCTGTATCACGCAACATCCCACTAAGAAAAGCAGTAGCTTCTAGGTCTGTACAAAAAATGGTGTTGGGGAGAAAGGTTATGGGAGCCAGCACCCATCCAACTCAGCCCTGGTGGTTAGCATGACCTGGGCCTTGGGCTCGAAGTGCTGCAGGTGCCAACATCATGTGCCCCAGTAGGCTTCCCTAAGCAACCCAGAAGAGTTCACTTCTCTCCAGTGAACAAAAACATCACAAGGGATGTCTTGTTCCCTTACTGCCAGCCTCTGCATGCAGCTTGGTTCTGAATTCTGAATTATTTTGGCCAGAAAGGAAAAGCATCTCTGTGAGAAGTGAGCAGAGTTTAAAAGCTGGGAGGGCAGCGTGATGCCCTGCAAACGAGAGAGGCTTCGACTTGCTGTTGTGATCTGAGCAGCAGAGCAGCTCTGCAGCCCACCCACAGCCCTTCACCAGGCCTTTTTCCTCCAGGAACACTGGATAGGTCAATGCAGGCCCCTTCCTCACTCTCTCCTGCTAATTTTACCTCCTCAGGAGCAGGGAGAGGGGGAGACGGGTGGCTTGCCAAGGGACCAAGATGATGGCAGTAGAGCCAGGAGCAGTCAGGCTGTGCCCAGGGTATCCCAGGGTCAGCATGTCGGGAGGACTGGTGGAGACCAACTCTCAGTTCAATCTGCTTTTGTCTCCAGGGGCTGGAGGGAGTCTGACTCTCATCTCAAGCTGAGGTTATAGAATATTTTCTCTGCTTTTTGTCTGTGTTCATATAGCCAGCGTGCAATGCTGCAACTGACTTGTGCTTTTTTTTGTACAGTTCCCAGCACATCTGGTCACCTTGGATAAGGCTCCTGGGCCTGATCGTAGCAAAAAAGTAATGATAGCATGCTTAAAACTTGAGCCTTCAACTACCACCATGTGTAAAATATAAAGCACTGGGGACAAACTGGAGGAAACACAGATTTTAGTCACTGACCAGAGAACAGTATGTTCACTGTGTTGTATCTGCAGTTGTGCTTTTTGTGTCTTGGAACTGAGTGCCAGGCAATGGAGCGCTTGCTCCCAGCTGATTGGCACTGAGCATTTTCCCTGTCCCACCTGCACCACAGCCCTGGTCATTCATCAGTGGGAAGCTAAGCTGGATCTAAAAGATGTTCTAATTATCTGGACATCCTGATGAAACCTGCCTTGGTTTGAAAGAGGCACCACCATACTCCTGTGAATATTTCTTGTTTCTTCTAAATAATAGAATTAGCTATGGGCATTTCCTTAAGAACACACAGAACACAATTGCAGTCTAATTCCTCTCCCTCCAAGCCTGGTCTCGAAACGTGCAAATTTCTCTTTCAAGTGTGTTGGCAAAAAATGGCAACATCCTGACGCACACACACGATTTAGACACTGAATTATACACTGGTCGAGATACTGTCAGTGAGCTGAGTTCTTGCGTGGGTTCATCAGGAGTGGAAAACAGCATGGTCTGCTGAGCAAATATCAATGAACAGCTTGTTTCTTGCTCTATTTTGTAGGGATCCAGCACTGGCCACTGCAGGGACAGGGTGCTGGGCTGGGTATGGACCTGTGGCCTTCCCAGCCTCGCTCTGTCCTTGTACAGCTCCGTGCAGCACCACGGGGCCGTGCGCTTTCTGCTGAGCGTTTTCACGTTCTGTTTTAAAAATAACAAGATGTCTCTTAACTTTCAGGATACATTTTTCCACTCTGAAGCACCACAACAGTCTTTTTAAAGAAACTCTAGGAAGGGTGTTAACTTGATCAATGCTGTGCAGGAAGGAAAGCTCTTTCCTACTATTTTTTCAGCATGACTTTCACTGACATGATCAGGCTGGGAAAAGACTTACTGGCTGACAGCCCAGGACAGCCATGCAATATCTCTAGTCATCTGGAACTCAAACTAGTCTACCCAAGGGAGAACCATAACATAAAAACAATTTAGGTTACACGCTGAATCTTACAAACATTGTTCAGTTTTTAAAAAATAGTTTAAATACTATTTATGTGTATTTGCTGTGCATGGGGTTATTGTATTTTGCTTTTCTTTTTGCCAAATGTCAAGTAAGAAAGGCTGGGTGGGTTTTTACTTTTTTTACTGTAGATGGTTTTCAGAAATCTTGGAGATTTTTTATAAACATAGGGAAATGAGCTTCCTCCCTTCTCATAAATTTAAGAGCTTGGCTTCTCCTCTATATTGGATATAATTGTTTTATATATAGATAAAGTTTACTTTTTGACCCTGTCCAGAAAGCTGTTTGAAGGGATCTTCCAGAGGCCCAGCTCCTTCTAGGCCCCCTCCTGCACACACAGGGCTTTCACCAGACCAGACTGGGGAGAGCTTGGCTTCCTCTGCTGAGCCATAAAAGCCCCAAGGGCAGAATTTCCACAGCCTCCCCAATAACCTGCCCTGAGGCTGGGCTCCTCTTCTAGAAATTTTTTCCTCCCATCCAGTCTGAACCCTGCATGCTGCCATTCGTGGGCATTGTCACATCTCACATTGTCTGTCTCTCTTTGCTCTGCCACCCTCCCACGTCCAATATAAACTGAGTAACCCTGAACACCCAAAGTGCAAGGCCAAACACGGGTGTATGAAGCTGTGCGTCACTGGCCTCTGTCTATTGTTACCTTATTTTGTATAAAAAACCTCATCAGAGTAATCTGCTTGTCTGTAAGCATGTGCATCTCTAATAACGTAGGATAAAGCAATGTGAATCCAAAATGTAAGATTCACTCCAAAAAACCTTTCTTTTCTCTGCTTGTTGTCTTGGTGGAAGATCTGAACTTGGGACGTGTCCGTTGGCACCTGTCCTTCTGCCAAGTCCTGACATTCCAGCACACCTTGCAACAAACCTAGAAGTATTTTTTTAGGAAAATGACTGTGGTTCTTTTATGATTCCTTTTTTCCATAAACTGGTATTTCATAAGCTGAGTAGCCTTACTGTCTTTTCTTGTGCAGGTTCATGCTTTTGTTTAAATTGTTGGTTATTTGGTTGGTGGTATTGTTTTTGAGTTGTGGTTTTTTTACTTCCTTGATGTGCTGTAACTTTTGCTGTGACGCTTTCATTGCAGGCCTTGCTGAGGCCGGGGCGAATAGACAGAATTATCTACGTGCCACTGCCAGATGCAGCCACTCGCAAGGAAATCTTCAAGCTTCACTTCCAGTCCATGCCAGTCAGTGATGAAGTCTGCCTGGCTGAGCTCGCGGAGTGCACGCAGAAGTACTCGGGAGCAGAGGTAAAACTTCCTGGAGTCAGTGCACAAATGGTGTTTAAAGTTGAACTCAGATAGCCCTTGAGCTTTCTCAGAGTGCTGGTGGGAATTATGAAAGGGAATATTTCAGATATTCCTGTGGTTTTGCAATCTGGGGCTTTTTTACTTCAAGGTCCCCATTAGAGGAGTGGTGCCAGGGGAAGGGTCTCTTTCAGGGTGAGCCTTCATACAATTGCAGGTGGCCTCATTAAGGATGAGGAGTTGAGGGAGGTGGAGGCAAGCTATCCCAGACTTCCCAGGTAGTTCCCCCACATCTCCAGGAATCTTTTGAGTGTAGGATTGTGACTGAGAGCCTCAGGAGGAGAGAGGAGAGATGGAGTTAGGAAACACTGCAGGGGCATTGCAAAGGAGTCGCTTTGAAGCTTGTATTTTCTATTCCCTATGATCAAGACCTCACAGCAGCACTTATTGTTATAGCTCGTTGCTATTACTTAGCTTCTCACAGTGGATGTCAGACAATTATTTCCTGTCCTGGGTAGAAGGAGAAACTTTCTCAGATGCTGCTGCCTGGCAGTTATAATAAGTATCAGTACATTAGTGGTCACCATTCTGCTCACTGAAAATTATTCATGTCAGTGTCTTGTGAAAAGATATTTCGTTCTTTCATCATTTTAATTAATTGAGAGTAATTATATTAATTCAAAAATTCAAGGAATGTTAATAAGGTTGCCAAGTTGAGCTCTTGAAAGGTATGAAATACCAGAATTTCCACCTTGCTGTAGCCAGCCCTAGTGTTTGCATTATCACACAATCTAATTACATAGCCACCTTCTGCTTTTTCCATAGCAGAGTGGAAAATGTGGTGTGCTTGCCTTGGCTCCCCATCTCTCTGTGTGCTGTTTACAAAGGCAAGGAAATTAGCTAAACTTTAGACCTGGGTGATCATAGAGGATTTGTGTGATGGCTTGAAGGCCCTTCTCAAAGGACAGGTGGTGCTCCCAGGCAAGGCTTCTCCTCATTTAGCTGTCACTTAGATGCTGGTAGGCTGGAAAATGTTGTGCTGCCTCCTAGTAACATCTGGCTGGTGAGGGCACTGCTGTGTGTGCTGTGGGGTCATTTTGGGAAGCTGTGTCACAGCAGACACCAAAGCCAAACCCACGAGAGTTTTCCTCCTCCACAGTACAGGGCAGACTGCACTCTGGGAAGGAATGAATGAATGAATGGAAGCTGTGTAGTGAGCAGAGCTGGTTTGTGTAGAACATCTTTCTGCCCAGAATGTGGGCTCTCACAATGAAAAAAAAAGGCAACAGTGGAAAAGATTTCAGGCTTAAGTGTTGGTCTGGAAAACTGTCACAGCTCTACTGCTTCCATGTTTTGGAGCAGTACCTGTAGTGCTGTGACCTGTAACAGTGTTATGTTTATGTCTGGGGGACAGTGACACAACTTGGGAAAACTTATCTGCCTCTGGCTGAGTTACAAGCCTCCAAAAACATAAATATAAACATATCCTCTGCTGCATATGGCAACTGTCTCCTTACCAGGCAACAATTGCAGTGCTTATATTTTAGAAATTCCAAGCATATGGGGATTTCCTTTGGATCTGGATCAGCTGAAAAGCTGGTGGTGAATTCCAGTGCCTGGTTGATAATGAGTCACAAATGTCTTGGTGCTGGCTTTATACAGAACCAAAAATAAGTTAATGGGTCATTGAGTACAGCTACAGACTGGTTGCAGGGGAAAAAAAAAGCTGCCTGTTTCTAATATGGTGTTTCTCACGAATTTTGTTCTTTTGCATCATGCAAAGTATTATAATAACTGGAATGTAAAGAGTAAATACAGAAAAAGCCTCAGTCAGGCTTCCTTGGAAGAATATATAAAGTCTTGACAGTTGGCACACACAGTGGCCAGTTTCATTAAAGCCTTTTCTTCCCAGTGTCTCCAGCTTCCCAGCTTTACAAATAGTTTCCGCTGCTGAATGGCAAGTTCCCATTCCACTGTTCTAGCCTTTGTTCAGAGAAAGAAATGGAAAATGCCTGGTTTTGTGACTAGAAGATGCTGTATGAATAGGGAGCTGCGTGTAAAGATGCGTTGAATCATCCTGACATGAGCTGAATAAACATCCAGGAAAGTGGATAGTTCAGTGTGCATCTGGCTTCCAACTTGGCCCCTTTTCAGATCAGATACTTGTGTATTTTTGCCTGTCATCGCTTATGACCAGTTATCTCTGTTCACCTGCTGGATGTGCGTTTCTCTTAATAACTACCTTTAAAGATACATCAAGATAGCAAAACAGGGTGATTACTTCCCACTGTTTCATGTGAGGGAAGGTGGAAGATAATTTATGAGGGTGAATTACAGTTTCCTTCTTTCATGTGTCAGTGAAGTTTAATTTAAAAAAAGACATTAGATGAGCAATGTCTGTACAGTTAAGTTTTAGGTGGAAGAAATCTTCAGCTTTCTGGAACTATTTGAATTTGAATGCAATCTTCTGAAGTAGTGCTCTGCAGCAGTGCTTGGGCTCTTCTTCAGGGATACTGCATTTGATTTTGGGCAAAATTGCAGGAGGTCCAACATTTATAAAACTGATAATTTTTTAATGGTTTTGTATAATTAGAATGTCTCCACTCTGAGGTTGTTCACAGTTTGATCACAGCTTTTCCTAGAGCATTTTCACTGTTGTACTTCATGCTGAGAAATTTTATCTGTTTAATTTCTCACTGAAGTAGGAATAATTAGAGGTCTGACTACAGAAGTATTTAAAAGCAGTGTTTTAAAGCAGTGTGAATTTTTTGGGTCTCATTTGCTTGTTTTCATGGTGCTGCCAAAACCAGCTCACCTTAGGAAAGATGGACTTTCCACAAACTTAGGTGCTCCATTTTTCAATTTGGGGTTAGGCAAGCAAGGGATGAAGAGAATGTTTCCCCACTGGAGAAACACATTGTTTCAGAAAGTAGGTGATAAAAAGGAAAATAAACCTAGCAGAGTGAGAGATGTTATTTTATTGTCTGAGCCACAGTCAGATGATGCTTTTGTTACAATTTAAAAGGCAGAGAGGGAGGATTTAGGCAGAAACTGAAATCAAGTGTTGAGTTGTTTTGAGTTTAAAGCTGGTTAGAAGCAATAAAAAATTAAATCATCTGGGTATGATGACAATATTCCTCAGACGAGTGTGCTTATAAAAATAAGATAATGGGACTGACTGCTTTTAAATTGGTGGAAAGCAGGTCATGGTGAAAGCCAAGGCTGGCATGGTTTCTATAGTATTATCAGTTTCCATGCTTACAGGACACAAGAGTAGAGCGGGAATCTTGGAACCTGTAAATCTTTCACTGGTTCTGAATCGAAGTGGAACAGTTAATGTAAAAAATATCTTTCTCACTTTGCAATAACTCTCAATGGGAGCACAGAGAATGAAAGGGAAGAAAAGCAAGCTGATGAAGGTTTGCTCTGGCTCAAATAAGAGCAGATGTGATGCCAAAAAGATCTGTGCAGCAGCAAACTAGCTCAAATCAACTCAAGTCTTTGACTCTTGAAATATGTATTCCAAAACATGCGTGTTCTTGTTTACCAGATCTCGACATATTTAAACTAGTAACTTTAATTAAAAATGCTCCCAAACAACCAAACCTCTCCAAAATCCTCTGTTTCATACAGAGGAAGATACTAAGTATAAAAGGAATGAGGATGTGTTCTACCATAGGTGCACAGGAAGGTAAAGACTCTTTTAAGAGATTGGGGAAAAATTTGTCTGTTTAGTAAAGAACATCCACAGTAAAGGAGAGAGAGGGTTTAGATATAGGGGAAAAAGATATAGATATAAGGGTATAGATATAGGGGAAAGAAGGACATTCAAAAGATAAGGATGTGTTATCTTCTTTACATCTAGCTCTACACGAAGGAAAAGATCTTCCAGACTTAAGGAAAAGGCTTTCTGCTTAACGTTATTAAAGGACAGTGGATTCAATCCTATATAGTAGCCTGAAGTATTACAGTGAAACGTGATTTTCAAGGTGAGGAATGCCATCAAATTGAAATGTAGCAAGATTAAGGCCTCAGATGAACCTCTGATGTTTCTCTTGGAATGGTGCAGAGGACCTGTTAATTTATATCACTCATTGAAAAGTGAACATTTTTGTGTGGGTGGATGAGGAAAAGTCTCAGTCTTCATCCAATATGGGTAGTATGGGATCACCTCCTTCCTACACACATTTATCAGTGCTAAGGATGTGTTTGGCAAAGGTGTCTGGAAGGTGAGGAAATACCTGGCACTGGGAATGTTTTCCAAATGTTAGTGTTTGGGATAAACGAGATGAATCACTGGGAAGGAAATAACTAACTACACAGGACTTCCCATGGGACTTTGCCTGCTGCTGGTCTCACAGGAGGCTCCTACGTGCAGAATGTGCTTGGGCACACTGGGAATGAGGGCAGTGTGAGCACCTGGGGATGTCTGGGAATAGCATTGGCGTGGCAGTGCTGAAAGCAGGACTTGGGGGCATTACTCCCTGCTCTTTTCAGTCACTTCAGAAAGATCTGGTTCCCGTCACCCATTTTTCAGAGGTGTTGCCCAGAGTGGGTGGATTTTCATCATGTGTCTCAGCTGAGGCCTGATAAAGTGCTGTGTGCTCTGACCTAGTGAGGGTGTAGAGCATGGCTGGCAATCAGCACATTTGTGCCAAACATAAGGTTTGGTGTGGAGGGGAGTATTGGCACTGAAATTTATGCATGGCAAGCTCATCTGGGAAAGAACATTTTCTCCTTCAGTGAGATAATGATTTGCTAATAGTTTAATCAAGCCGGGGAGATTTAATGCGTCTGGCTGAAGAGACATTAGTGTTTCCGAAAAGGTCAGACCCATTAACAGCTCAGGAGGACACAGTCCACAGTTACTTCCTAAGTAACTCAAAGAACAGTGATCCTCAGAGGAACTTAGGGGAAGAAGCCAGAGGGAATTTGAATGAGCACCAGCCAGTGCTGAGGTATGAAATTTTGCTTGCTTCTCAAACCTGACTTTTTTTTTTCCCCATAAAGCCCAAAGAGCTGATATTTTGATTCTTTAAATGCCAAAACAGTTCAGATGCAGGAACTTTACAGCTGATTTCAACATGTTTTTCTTCAATAACTACTTCAAAGCTATCATCCACCCAGGTTCTGTAAGTGAGCACTCTAGTGTTTGCTTTTGCAGGGTTGTTTCGTGTTGTGTCCAGTGTTTGGAGAAAGAACATCAGCAGGAGCATCACCTGTGTCAGGAGCAAGCTCCCTTCCCTTGCACAAACCAGCTGTAGTTTCACCAAACCAGCTGAGGCCAGGGGAGATGCCTGGCTTTGCCAGCAGCACCAACTGTTTGCCTCCTTTCCCTGTCTTTTCCTTCCCATTTTCCCACAGCCTCACCCATGGCAGAGTAACCAGGAGCTCCTGGTTGCTGAGGGTGGCAGAGGGGTGCATGCTGCCAGCACAGCAGGGCACTGCTGAGCTGCTGCTGTCACTCAGGCTTATAAAAGAGGGACCTAGGCCCAGCCTCTGTCAGCCAGCTTCACTTGCCCTCTGCTCTTGCCTCTGGCTTTGCTGCTTTATTGTCCTGGGCTTGGCTGTAATTCCCAGCAATGGAAAAACATGTTGCTCTTTAAAAGCAGATGGGAATTCATTCCTGAAGGAAAAAATATGTCTCTTTAGCCTACTGCTATTGTTTTCTTTGAGTTTTATTTTTTGCCTGTGAGTTATTTCTAGCAACTTTTAATTTAATTTTTTTTAATCCGACAGTGGGGATTATTCTTCAGTGTCTTAAAGCACATGCTCTTAGTATAGCAATGATCACAAGGGAGGGTATGTAAAGTTCAGAGTGAAAATTGCATTTCCACTGATTAGGAAGGAACTGGAAGTGTTGGCTTATTTCTGCCTTTTGAAGTACTTTCATTGGTGTAATTCAAGTGCTTATATCAGCTCAGAGTTGAAGAATTCGCTTTTATGTTAAAAAAAAAAAACAGGAAAAGAAAAAATAAAAAAGTGCTTTTTTCCTCACACTGACTTGTTTTTCTGATTTAAACTTGTAGTGCTGGCACTCGATCTCGTAAGTTATGGTGTGTCACGGGCTATGTGGTTAGGAGTGAACTTGCTGCTTGGAGTTTGTCTCAACTCTAGTCCTAAAGTATAAGACAAGGCATACAAATTGGAGAAAGTCACCAAAATGTTGTTGCGGTTCAGAGAACACTTATTCCTGGTCCTCTACTCTTATATGACAACTTCAGGGCCAGATCCTCTCAACATTACACAAGTTACTGTAAATGCTGAGTATGTCTTAGTACATTACTAAAAGGTATGTCTGAAGTTTTCTTGTTTCATTGATTTGTATACCCTTTTTTCATAAACTGGGGTGGGTGGGGAAAGTGAATATTCTTACTGCTATTTCTCATGCTATTAAGATTAGCATGAGAAATATGATTAGCATGAGATTAAGCATTAGCATTAAGATTAGCATGAGAAATATGCATAACAGATACTTAAGCAAGTCATGTCTGACTTGCTTAAGTATCTGTTATGATTAATTTTAATAGTATGCAGTGTCTGACTGTCCATCCTCAGTGTGCAATTTCTCTTTCTTTACATGTATATTCATTTTCCCCTTGGATATGCTGTGTTAAGAGGAGGGCCACCAAGTTGATTAGAGGGATGGAGCACCTTTCCTATGAGGAAAAGCTGAGGAAAGTGGGATTGTTCAGCCTGGAGAAGAGAAGGCTTTGGGGTTACCTAATTGTGGCCTTCCAGTACTTGAAGGGACCATGCAAGAAATAAGGACTGTTTGCAGGGTCTTGTAGTGACAGGACAAGGGGGAATGGCTTCAAACTGAAAGAAAATAAATTTAGATTAGATTATTATGAAGAAATTGTTCCCTCTGAGGGTGGTGAGGCCCTGGCATAGCTTTCCCAGGGAAGCAGTGGCTGCCCCATCCCTGGAAGTGCCCGAGGCCAGGCTGGTTGGAGCTCTGAGCAACCTGGTCTAGTGGAAGGTGTCCCTGCTCATGGCAGGGGTGTTGGAAAGAGGTGATGTTTAGGATCTCTTCCAAACCAGGCCCTTCCATGATTCTGTGATTTCAAGGAGGTGGCACCAAGGCATAATGTCCATTATCAGCTTGGCCAGGAGAGCTGCAGAAGGCTCCCCACTTCTGCAGTGAAATTACCTTCCATCCTTAATAGAATCAGCCCTCCAAAACCACAGGTGTACTTGGTCAGTGAGATCTGACATAGTTTTGATTGTGATCTTAATTAGCACTAGGAATATTTAGATGTTGTACCTGAAGGCTAATTCAGGATGGTTATACCAGATGAAAGCATCCAGAGGAACACCTTGTGCTGACCTACTTGTGTTTGGGACTGTGCCAGTTCAATTGCTGCTGTGGTAGAAGAAATGTTAATGAATGGCAGAGGAATAATAGGGCCCAGGTGTAAAAGCCTGTTAATCTACCTGGCTATTGTTGCTGTGAATGAAGAACGTTATTTTAATGGCAACACTGACTGTTTACACTTCACTGAACTGCAGAGATTGGAGAGCTGGGGCTGTGTGTGTGAATTAAAATGTTTAAACATATATTGGTATCTTTGTGTGCAGGGAAAATAGGACACTTGCCTTTGGCAGTCATCTGCAAAAAGTCATTGTTTCTGTTGCAAAAAAATTTGGAACCTAATAATGAATAATAATATCGAATAAAATCAAATCACAGTCGGCTGTGAATTTCTTGAACAATAAATGTACCTAATTTCAAGGTTAAATGCTCTTGCTGGTAAAACTACCATTGTATAGTGCATGCACCAACTATTCAGCTTCCATTTCTTTCTCCCATGATAGAAATTATATTTCACTTGTGTAAAGCGAATTTTGAGTTTGTTTTCTGAGGGGTGATCATTATTGATAAAATATTTGGAGTGCAGGAGTTTTTTGGTTTCTTCTTAACATTTTGATTGTGATTTGCTTTGATGCTTCCTGTCCCTAAAAATGTGTATAAAGCACAGGCTTGTGCACTTGTCATCCCATAAAGTTATTTGAGTTCGAAAATGCACTCTGCTATATTCCTTTCAAAGAGGTTTTGATTATGTGTAATTTTTTTTTCTAAGGGAGATTTTTTGGGGCTATAATAGTTGAAATTTTCTGCTTTTGTTCCACTTTTTTTTTTTATCCACAAACTTTAGCAGTGGCATTGTTGGAGCTGGTGGCTTTTTGGTGAGATTAAGCTTCTCAGTGATAATTCTGAGACCATTTGAGAAGCTGTTGATAATTAAGGTAGTCACTGATGCTGAATGTGGGAACAAGGAATCTTTCAAGTATTGCAGCCAAACCTACATTGTCAAATGGGGCAGTTTTCATTCTTGCCATGTAACTTCTGTTTTCCAGAGCCCTGCTGGAAAGCTGATGGGCACAAGCACTGCTGTAGCTCAGATTTTTGTGTAGCAGAAGTTGGAAGTTGTTATTTCCAAGTTATCTTTTATGGTTACCCTTACATACATATGGAAAAGCTTTGGATTGCCTTTGGCAAAAGGATTAAAAGGTTATTGGCAGATGGAAGCAGCACAATAACAACTCTGCAGCAATTTATTAGCTATATTAGAAGCAATTCCATGGTCTGTTTTACTTTTTAATTAAACTTTTTTCAAACTATCACCTAGTTCTCAGATTAGGCTTTTTGTTTCCTGTCTTTGAGTAATGAAAGTGTCAAGGATAGCTGGGTAGGAAAAAAGCCTTTCAGGTCCTAGTCTTCTGTAATTTGTCCATGGCATTGCGTGTATAGAAGGCAGCCATCGGATGTGACCTGACCACTTGCAGTGGGAGAAAACAAGCAAACCCCAAGATGACTCCAAGTGCTAATTGGTCTTGACATCCCCATTGTCAGGGAAGGAGAACCAAGAGCGTTTTGTCCAGTTTAAAAGAGCTGCTTTGGTGTTTTGTTTAATGGTTTATTTTTTTATTTTGGGAAGTTGGGGATGGGAGCTATTTTCTCAAAGTAATTGGCGTCTTACAGACGTGGTGTTTGTTACTTCATTTCCCAGCAAACAAAGTGAATTTGTGATAAAACTAGAAAATGGCTGTTATATTAACATTGCACAGTGAAACACATCATTGGAGGGAATGGAGAGGGGGGCAGCAATTTGTCTTCTGTTTTGTTCACTTTTTACTGGGATAAACCAGCTTTGTCTTTTTCCAGAACTGCTCCCAGTGAGCTCTCATTTGATGATAAACCAATGAAGAGGGGTTAAAAAAAATTGTACCCAGCTCATAGCTCAGACTCTGTGTGTTTGCCAATATTTGTGAGTCTGTATAAGGAGAACTTTTTCTGCTCTGTCTCTTCAGCAGCTGATTTCCCTTGCACAGCATGGGTTTTGTTGTTCAGCCGGGGATGAGGGACCAAAGAGCAGGATGCAGCAGGATGGGTTGTTGGGGATTTTTCCCATGACAGGCAAGGACAGGGGCTTGAGTGTTCATCACTGCCACAAGCAAGCAGAAAACACCGACCCTAAACCCAAAAGCCACGTGCCACTTGTATTTCTGGTTACCTGTGCAAGTGGCGGTCGTGGCTGTGTACCTGGAGAGCGGGGTTCTGGGGAGTCCTCCTGTCAGGGAGGGCGAAGTGTGGCTGGAGGGCTCATCACAGGCTCCTCATTTCATGGGATCTTGCCATTTCTGGGTTTTCTGTGTTGTATAAACCAAGGGGCAGGGAACAAAACTGCACTCCTTTGTTAGCAAAACAGAATTTGCAAGGCAGGAAAATGGTAGTTGAGTGTAAGCAAGAGAGAACAAAACTTCTCTCAATTTTGACTTTTCTAGTTTAAGGCCTGAGGACTTCCAAGGAAGTGTTGCTGGCAGTCTTGTTTTAATATTCAAATAGCAAGAGCTCATCATAATGACATGTCAGCTCTCAGAAGTTGAATATGGAATATAGTAAAAATGTTAAAAGCTGAAAACTTGCTCTTCATTTGTAACATTTGTCACTACTAAATTTACAAAAGTATTTGTGAAGTAAATTGGGGTTTGGGGGGATTTTAGGAGTTTTTTTGCATGTGGTTGTATGTATAAAGACCCTTCTCTTCTTGTTTATGATTTTCTTCATAAGAAAATAAATTTCATGAACTTACCCATACAAGAAGGATTCTGTTCTTTCCTCTTCTTTGTTATATACTGTCTTTGCATCCATGAGCTAAAAAAAAATTGGTTTATTTATTTTAAAAAATCTATAGTTTGTCTTCATTAAAGCATATTTATTAGTAACAATATTTATAGAGGAGCAGGAAAAAAGGGAAAAAAAAAGAAGTTTGAAATTAATTTGTCTTCTGTCAGTGCTTGGAAATTGGAATAAGAAAGGGAACTGGAGCACTGAGACAGTATCTTACCCTAGGCTAGTTGTTTACCATTAAAGAGAGAGCTTGAATGTGGGAGAGAGTGTTATGTTTTGGACTTACTTCCTTGTAACTCATAAATCTTGGCTGTATAAACGTTCAGTCATTAATTAAGGCTTTCAAATTAATCTGTTTCCTGACTGGACTTGGCTGGTTTTGCATAGAGCAGTGCTCTTGCCCAATCTCCCAGTTTCGGAGTGCTCTCAAACGTGGTCTATGGGAGGATGGTGTTTATTGTGGAGAGTTAATGAACAGCACCAAAGGAGGGGAGGGGGAGCCCCTGGGTTACCAACATGTGCACGAAATAGGGTGCTGGTATCAAAATGGGTTTGTGCACTTTAATTGCTTCCCTTACTTCAAACAATGGCAAAAGAGGCTATTTTATATTGATAAATGTCAGGCCCAGGCACAAGTATTTTTCATTCCTTTCATTATTGTCACATAGTGTTCTGGTTTTGCAGTTCAGCCAGTTTACTCAGGATGATGTATAAATACAGCCAAAACATCTCTCTCATGTGATGGAAAAAGATTTCAACTTTTTAGAAATTAATTGGTAGTAGTATCACTCAGGTGCTGCTCATCTGAGATTTGTGTCCTACTTGTTTTACCCTTTCTTTACAAATACGTAAATGTGTGTGTATATATATCTGTGTCTCCTTTCTTACTTATGCAGCCATGGAGGAGCTTTTATCATACATTTAATTATTTCTCGAATATTAAGTGTTTTCAGAAATTCATCCTGGAGATGTACTACTTTTTGTAGGCATTTCAAACCAAACATATTTTCATTACCTGGGTACTAGATGTGAATTAAAGCATTCGGCTTCCTTCAGTTCTGCATGTGCAAAGGATTTAATAAATAACTTGTGAGGTTTAGATTAGACATATGGAAGAAGAGGGTGGTGAGGGCCTGGCACAGGTTGCCCAGAGAAGTTGTGGATGCCCCATCCCTGGATCCCTGGAAGTATTCAAGGCAAGATTGGATTGCGCTCTGAGGAACCTGGTCTGGTAAAAAGTGTCCCTGCAGATGACAGGGGCATTAGGACAAGACAATCTTTAAGATCCCTCCCAACTCAAACCATTCCATAATTTTTTTTTTTTTTTTTGGTAAAATGATTTTTCCTTATCCAAGAAAACCCTTTGCATTTTAATGGTATCAAAGTGAAGGTGTGTTTTCGGTGTCACTTAGTCCCAAGCTAAGCCATTCTAAATATTTCCAGGTCTTCTCAGTATTGCTTTTTACAGATTTCTGATGAAAGGCATGTGTTCGTGAGGAGCACTGGCCAGAGGAATCTCTCTCCTTATAATCAGCACTTTGAAAAACTCAGTGTGTCCTTAATGCTAATGTCAGCATGTGAAAGAACAGCCTCACCTTTAAGAACAACTCTGCCACTCTTATGTGTTTTTGGAGCAGGAGAAGAGATTATTGTCAAATTTTTTTCAATAGCAGCTTCATCTCTAGAAGTTTGTCACAGAGACACAGCATCAAAGATGTGCAGGCGCAACGAATGAGCCACTGAGTTGGACAGGTGGTGGAAATCCAGGGGGGCTTGTTGTGCTTGGTGAAAGTACCATGTGGAGCATGACAGGAACACTTGCTAAATATAAAACATAGCATTAAGAAACTGTGGTTATAAATCTCTCATCTTCCAGTATACATTTGGTTGGAGACAGTCCTGGACTTGCTGGGAAATATGGATTGTTGGATTGTCTCATTGGTTTCTTATTTCTTATGGATTTGATAAATCACTTGACACATCGTATTTGGTAACAAGTAAACTGCATTTCAAAGCCTGAAATGATGCCTGGGTGACATTCATAATTTGAAATCTGTTGTTACATAAGACTTGACATTCAGTGTTGTGTTCAGTGGTGTCTGTGTGCAACCTGAAGGGCAGAACAAATTACAATTCACCTTACTGCTTGCTATGTACTAAGTAGGACTGGTTTTGCCGTGTGCAGATTCAAAATGAGGAGTTACACTCTAAATACCTGTAGGGCTTTATTACAGATGGTGTGTTTTGTGGCTGCCCATTTATTCGGAAACCAGTTTCCTGAGGAGTGTTCCCAGGAGGTTGCATCAAGCCACTTTGGAATGGCTGGTGCTGGTTTCGGTGCCATTCCAACCCTATACTCTACAGCAGACGTCATTCAACCTATTAAAAAAGGGTTTAAAGCTAACTAAATAAAGTAAATAAAGGGGTCAGTGGTGGTGGGAGCCATGACCAGTGATGACTCCCTGGACCACAGGAGCTGCTCTGCTCATCTGGCAGCCCTGCAGCTCTCCAGGCTTTCCCAGCAAAGCCAGTGCAGAGACCCGTGCAGGATTCCCTTGTGATCATTGCTCCTGCTGTGGTTTCCCAAGGTGAACAAAACAATGATCCTGGTGTTAAAATGATAAACCAAGTCCAGTCCTAGCCCAGTCAGGATTCACACAGAACAGGTTGTTCCCTGTGAGTTGGAACAGTGCTGATAACATTTAGCAGGAATAGCAAATACACATTAATATTTGCATTATGATAACTGGAAGAGTCTATTTTGAGGTTTATAGTTGGTACTAATAATTCATCCCTGGGTTTGAGATGATTCTTGAAAGAAAGTGTCTGTTTCTTACAGGAACAGTCTTAATTGAATGTCTCTCATTTTTCAAACAGAAAATTTCTAGTTGTTTTATTTTTACCATTTGAAATCCAGCAGTTCTATTGTACTAATATTTAGCCTGCCAGGACATTTTAGCACCAGATTTTTTTCCTTTGAAAATAGTGAGGGGTTGTTTGCTGTTTGTTTCTTCTTAATTCATATGCTACATTTAAGGAAAGCTTAATTAATCCCAGCATGCAGGGAGAGGGAAAGGAAACAGCGCTCAGCAATTGAGAATATATTTAGCTACATCTATACAGAAGTGATTTTATTACCTAAATCCCTTTTTCTTTATTTTTGGATGAGTTAAGGGGCTAGGAAGGGAAGGCAGGCACAGGCTTGGTAAAAAGAAGTGGAGGGAGAAAAAATGCTTCAATGAATCTGGAAAACAGAAATATAATGAGCTATCTCTGTTTCTGTGTGGAGCTGGAGCAGGTTTTGCTCTTAGAAGTCCTTGAGTCAGAGTTTAGATTTCAATTTTAGGAGGTTTGCAAAGGTTGGAAAAGCCATGGAAGTAGAATTCTGTTCTCAAGGTGTGAACATAGGAGGGGGCTGATCCTGGATAGGAAGGCCAGTTCTTTTTACTGTTTTTTATTAAAATATTTTGTTACTTCTGCTGCAAATTAACATTGGTTTGAACATTTTCTCTCTTAAGTATTTTTAAGTCTTCCTCATTAAAAAAACATTTCCTCAGTAATAATAGGTTCCATATGTAGATGTACTGTGTATGTAAAGTGATACATATTAATATAGCAATTGCCCACGAAAATGTGTTTTTTTGCTTTTCCACCATGTAATGACCCTTTCTGCTCCTGCCTCCAAACAAGCAGAACAACAAGAGGGCCTGTTGAATGGAAATGTGCAGCTTTAAACCATTTTCCAGCTCCGACGTTTTCCGAGCTGGGGCGGAGCTGGCACAGGAGGCCGGCAGAGATGGATCGCTGGCTGTTCCAGGAACAGCAGGGTCAGTACCGGGGCTGGCGTGTGCCCCACAGCGAGTGCTCGGCTCTCCTGGGAAAGCTGCTCCCCAGGTGCTCCACCAGAGCCCTCCTCCTTCAGGATCCTTCTCTGACAGCAGAGGCTCACTCAGGTGCTTCCAGCTGAGCCCTTGTTCAGTGCTTTGCTGAATGCTAACGTTGCAGTGGGATGGAAATATTTTACAGTGCTCTGCACTTTGCCTCCAAAACCTGTGGGTAAAGCATTCCTTAAAAAGAAGGGAAACAAAAACCCCTTTTCATTTTTAGAGGGTTACAACAGTATCCCAACATCTGCCTATAGAAACAACACCCAACCTCCGTTTCATAAAACCATAGAGGTCTAAAAAGCCAAGTTACCTTGTGAAATCTCTATTTTTTAAATCTTTATGCATTTAACAAAAGGAGTATTTCCATGTGTTCTGGTTAAGTATCGGAACATGATGCAATCAGTCAGTTTGGCCAAGGAGATGTTCTCCAAGTATCCTGCAGCAGATGAGCTTGCCAGCTTCCGCAGGGAGAGGAGGTGGGGGAGAGCTACAAGCATTCTTCACTCCTGCCAGTTGCGAGTTAAAAGACTATCAGAACCATTTCCCAAAGCAAAAGGGACACAGCAAATTTTTCTTCAACCCACAGGTTGATGGGAAATGCAAAAAAAAAAATTAAATTCTGAATAAGATGAAGTGGTACAGGACATAGCTGTCTCATTACTTACATGGAAAAAATGTAGATATCAATTTTACTTTTATAAATTTTGCTTTAGACTTCCTTCTGATAAAAAATTATTCAGAAACACTAAATTTAATAATTTCTTTAGTTCTGTATTGACTTAATTTTTTTACATTAGAAACAGAATTCAGAATGTTTCACCTTGAAAAGATTTTAAATATTTCAATTCAAAATGACTTTTTCAAGGTTTCCCTTCAATTTTGTTGCTAAATGGAATGGGTGAGGTTGAATTTGACCCTTTGTTTATTTGGCTTTGGATTAAATAATATATTCTGCTTGGGAAATATTCTACAGTCTATTCAGCAGAATAGAATGCTTCTGCAATTCTGCTTTTGGATGAACTTAAAATTAGAGGGAGTTTGGTTTTATGAAACAGAGAATTAAAAAAGAGGGGTTTTTCACATTTTGATAGACTCACTTCAGCATTAACATCTATTTTCAGCTCTTTTGCTGTTTCACTTAATAATTCTTTTGCTAAGAAACCTGAGCAGCCCAGACTGATAATTTGCTGGCTGCACTTTTACATGGACCCAGGTGTTTGTGTTCTTCTGTTTATATTGACTCCACAGTTGAAAGATAAGACTTTTCTGTCTCAGGTGGAAATGGTAAAGTTGTAGGAAATAGGTTTTAGAAAGAGGAATATTTAGTTGATCTGTATCTCAGAATGTATTCTGTTTTGAAAATGTATTTAAATGATTGTGTGATTATACATAGTTGTGGGCGACTAATCTAGTCTGTTGCTGCAGGTCATGGGAATAGTCATAAAAAGTATTTATTGTGAATGTGAACCCGGATGCTTTCCCGACAGGTTTCCCGTATGGTCTGTAAGTAAATCAGTAAATCAGATAGAGAAGAGCTGAGGAAAGAGAGGAAGTGGGTATGTGGGGATTCTGCAGCATTAAAACCCTGCACGGTTTGAAGTCCTAGCTGGTTTTTGTCTCTGAACTAAAAAAAAAAAAAAGAAAAAAAAAAAGAAAAAAGAAAAAAAGGCAAGTCTAAGCAGAAGAAAGATGCTTTTCAGACCTAGGAACCCATGCAAATTCAGGCACTGACAAAAAACCATAATTTTTTTTATCAGAAAAGCCTTGGTGGAAGTGCAGAGTGGACTGGCTACCTCTAGAAATGACTTGCCATTTGCCCACCTACACTTACTGCTGTGGCAGAGCCTGGCACGCATCTGCAGCCTGCATATTCCTTTCCTGAAACCAAGCTAGTTTTAGGGGATTGCTGGTTCCATTTTGACAATCATTCATGTCAGAATATCCCTGTCAGATGTGTGGTTCCCCCTTAGTCCTCTCTGCTTGCTTTGGGAAATCGGAACAGGGGAGGCAGGGATGTGTAAGGTGGTCTCAGTGGGTGTGGATGAGGGCAGAGCTGTAAGCACTGCAAAAATGCCTTTTTTTATTGCAGCTGAAGAGCACACAAGAAGTCCTGAGTTGCAAACGCTGTACACTGGATGTGTGAGTGGGAGGGTAGGAGTTACGTCTGGCAAGAGAAACACTGTTTTCACACTGCCACTTCAAGATACATGAAAAGTTTCAATCTCTACTCATATATTTGCTCTGTGTTTATGTTTTACCTGATTTACCTTTAAAACCATCCCAAGTCTCTGAAGTGTTGTTCCTCCGTACTTGTAACCTAAGTAGGTTTTCTTTTAGCCACCATGGCAATTTCTCTGTCACTGAAAGGGGCCATTTCATAGCTCTGGTATCTCAGGCTGGGAAATTTTCTCTTGGATACAGCTCACACAGGCTTTCCATGCCCTGCAATCCCTGTGATTTTCCTGATTTTTGTCTTCTTTCACAGGCTAAAGAAAGTACAAGTTTTCTGTGGGAGATAATTGGGAGATTAGAGAGAAGAAGTTGGCTCCAATCCAAAGGGTGGTGAGATATATTAGCACAGTTTATAAGATAAAGCCAAATCTCTATTCTGTGTTACCTCATGAGACTCCAGCCTAGGGCTACATGCAGCCACAGACGAATGCTCTTGTACTTCTAAGGGCACGTCAGTGTGAGGAAGAAGTTATCCTGGAATGAGATAGGGTGTGAATGTAAGTGCATTAGCTGTTCCAGCATAATATCCTGTGGTGACAAGGCCTTGGTGAAGTGACTAAAAAGCAGTGGAATGACTCCAGTGGCAGCTGAGGATGCTGAGCCCCCACTGCATTCCCGCCTCAGCAGCCAACCCTGCAGGCAGAGGACGGGCTGGACACCATCTCCCAGGCCTTGTTTTTTCAGTTGGAATACAAGATCTAACCATCTTTGCAATGGCTGCTTTTCCTGTCATTGTGGAAATCACGGTTTATTGCTTATGTTAGCAATTGTCAGAATGAGGTGATGCATTACTGTAGGTGTCAGCATTACTGTAGGTGTCTTGTGAACACAAAACATAGTTTAACACCTGCTGTCATGGGGAATATTTTAGCTCTGCCATCTCTTACTGTTTTTTGTCATTCCTACAGATTATCACTCTGGCTTTGATTGTCTCTGTGGGTACCTAGGGTCTGTTAGTGTATGTTTGTAGTGCTGGAGAGATTGGTGTGTGTACACTCTCTTCCTGTGGTACTCTGGGAGTTAAAATTCAACTTTTTTAATGCTTGAGAGGTTGCTACACACCAGTTTTTAGGCCTGTGTGGTGTGATTCAGTTGTTACCTATCCTTTATGGTCTGCTGGAAATGAGTGTTTATTTTTAAAGTGCTTTTTCCCAGATTAAATAGAGCATTAATTAGTGCGTGTGAGGAACAGAGTGCATTATTCCACCGCAGCTTCCCATCGCGTCAGGAGGTCATTACCAGATGTAGAGATCATAAACAAACACACATGGCTGCATGTAAATCTTCTGCAGGAGAAATTACTGCTGATCCCTCCTGATTACATCACTTTGTCTTCCAGCTCATTAATACACTTTTGACCATGGAGACTATTTAGGTGCTAATAACTCACAAAGCAATATACAAGAAAGTATTCACTTTCCATATTTGTTAAACATATTTCCATCTGGAATTCCTGTCCATGGTCTAGACTACTCTTTTTTTTTTTTTAATTTTGGAAGAGTAGTTGTGGAGTCAAAAATTTTCCTTCATAATTAGTGTTTGCTTCCACAAGGTCTATAGCAGCATATACAAGTAGTCTTCCCAAAGCCACACAAAGATGATGATCTGAAATTATTAGGCCAAAGTCTTTGCTGGCACAATCCCCAGGGGAGTTATGCCAGCAGGTAAATTGGCCTAAGGATGAATAAACTTAATGAAAGCCAGGAATTGCTAATTTAGGACTTGATCCTGCCTGTTTCAGAGGAATTAGATCCCACTGCAGTAACTCCCATGGCAGTCCCTGGAAACAGTCCCTGCCTTGCCAGGCACCGCAGTGGCTGCAGTAACCCCTCCACTGCTGATGGTCCATGAGGTTTGGGACATGAATGAGCACTGACCTGAGGAAGGCAGCTCATCCCAGGTATCAGCAGAGCTTGCTAGGTGGGAACAAATGAAATTCATGACAGAGCTAAGACTGTAATCCTACATTCAGTCCCTCTCAGGGATTGTCAGATGGCTGACTCCTGTTCGGAGTGACTTTTGCATAACTCTGCCGGGATCCTTGGCAGGTAATGTTTCCCATAGTCCGGTGGAAAAGACCATATTTCATACTCCTTTCCCACATTTCTTATCCCTCTCCCAAACTCTCCAAGAACACCAGCCACACACTGCCTGAGCTGCTGACCCCACAGCAAAATGACCTGGCAGGGATGAGTAGCCTTGTACCAGAGTTTCTTCCTATTTCCCTTTTGCTGGAGACATCAATATATAAAAAAATAGGTAGAAATATAAAACACCAAAGGAATGTGACACACTGTCATTAATCACAACTTCTCTCTGTGACCATGAATTTTAGCATTTGTAATTTGATTGACTCCTTCATTAAAATCTGTCTCTACTTCTGATAGTGGATATTACTGAGTCCAAAGTTTTGCAGAGCCACAAAGTACCATCACTTTAAAAGCAAAAAAGTTTGTTTGTTCATGGTACTTGTCCTGCTCAATGACATAGCTTCCATTTAGCTTCCAATTATTAAAAGCAGATAAGGGGTTTGGAACATACTTAAGCATGTGCTTTACTTCAGTGGTGCTTGCTGACGTCAGACAAACCCAAAACAGATGCCTGTGTGCTTTCAGGGATGCTTTCTTGAAACAGGGGGAGAGGAAAAGAGAGAAGCCTCTCCTTCCCTTCTTGGCTCTCCTCTTTTCATGTGTGAATAACACACTGTGCGCCTGGTTTTGTTTAAATCCAAGGATGGCAAACAACCACACTCTGTGAAAACTTCCTACTTCTTCCCATCCTTCTCTATGGTTTGTTTTTTTTCTTCTTGCTATTGATATTTGGGAACCTGCAGAGACAAAGTGATGCGAAACTTGGACATCTGACAGAGGAATTTATTCTGGCAGTGTTTGTGTGAAGCACTGAAATCCCCCTCAGTTCCACTGCTTGCTTTGCTTTTTCAAACACAGCCATAGCCTGCGCTGGTGCTTCATTTGCAGGGGGTCTGTCAGAAGACAGAGAGATGGATGGGAGAATCTCCCAGCTCACAGGTTGGTTGAATTGCCTCTTTTATGGTAATAACATTCCTGAAGCGTGTTCTAATATTTTATAGCTTTTGTGAAAGACATGGATACTTGTGGGTAAATTACAAGTCTGTGAACCCAGTAAACCTGTTGGTTCTTCTGAATCAAGGGTGCTTGATGTTCAGATGGATTTGTATCCCATTAAATGGCAGTTGCACTCATTGTGTACTTCAGCTCTACAATAAAAGAGTGTGTATGCAGACTCTTCTTTTTAAAAGGGAAATAAATTTATAGGAATTTTGTTTGTGGTTTTATGTTTGGGGTTTTTTAAAACAGTGAAGCATTCCCTGACAGATTTGCAGCAGCTAAGCAAGATGTGTGTTGAATTCACATTCACATGTAAGTGTTACGTGCTGTCCCTGCTTTGCTAGCTGCTTAGTTCATGTGGTGACAGACCAAACAACTGCTAAGTGACAGTGCTGAAAACAATTTTGCAGGTTTCTCAAGAACGTGTAAAGGTGAGACTTCTCCACCATCTGAGCTTAAGGGCCATGTGCATCACATCTGAAATATTCTGTACTTTGAAAGATGAGGAGAGGAATATTTTGGAAATACGAGTGTACATAGTTGGGGCACGTGAGCTGCATGTCACATCTTTTTCTCTCCACCAAAACCAAAGTTTGGTTTATGTGAATAGGGTTAAGCTGACCCTAACCATGAACTCCAGTGCTGATCAGAGATTTCAAGCCCATCCTTCTGTGTGTAAAAATGTCAGCGTGAACTCATGTTGAAGCAGTATAGACTTGATTAGGATCTTCTTTAATTGAGAAATCATATTACAAAGTACATCTTCCCCAGCAGTTTTAAGAAATGCCTTGTGGCAATTAAAGCAATCGCTTGCTCAGAAAATAATACCGGGAAGAAATCTAGCACATTTTACTGATTTTTTTCCCCTTCTGGATACATATACTGTGTTAAAGAGAAGGATCAGCAGTCCATCAATAGTACATAAATTAAGAAGTCCCTTGGTGATTGCTTTAATAATCTAAGTAGTGTGTACTAGCTAAAGGAGAACCGGGAAGTAGTGTGCACACTTACTGCAAGGTTGTCAGGCAGTACTTAGTTATAAATCTTGCAAAACTGAAAAAAAACTCACCCTGATAAGATTACCAAGACATGACAAATGGCAGCCATAAATAGATTTTTGACTTCCTGCTCATCTCTTCTTTCTCCTGCCCTTCGCACTCTGCTCTGGTGTAACAAAGCTGTCAGGGCTGTGCAGCTCCTCCAGGTGAAGGTCAGCTCTTGATATATTTTTGATCGTTGTGTGAAGTTCCCCTGTTAGTATGTGGTCCTCGTTTTAACCTCTTTGCAGATTCCCCCGATTATCCCAAATCACTTTCACATGGAGCTGAGGTTAAGCTTTATTTCTCTTGGCTTGTCCCTTCCGTAGCAGACACTTCGTCTTCACTTTGAAAGGACAAAGCGATGTTCAGCTGCCTGGGCCTGCGCCCAGCATTTGATTTATACATTATTTAATTTCCTTTAGAAAATTGGAAGCAGAACTTTAGGAGTGGAAGTCAGTCCTTTTCATTTGTTTAAGGATCTTTTAGGGCTAATATAATCATCGATAGTAGATGTCAGCATGATTAGGGTGACTTAAGGTAAAGCAAAGAAAATTTAATACCAGCAGAAACTGTTTCGCAGAGGAGAGGGTGCCAAGATTTATAGCCATGCACAACATATGTGGGTTATGAATTGGGGCATTAAAAATGAAAATAGAAAATCAGGTTTTTGAGTGACACATTGAAAACACCTGTCTCCCCTGGCTGCCGGCTGGGGCAAGAAAGGCTCGCACCCTTTGCATTACATTTGCCATCGATCCTTGGCCTGTGGGTCTCTCTGGAATTTAATTCAACCAAGGAACTAATTCTGCAGAAATTCCTGAGTGCAGAGGTTTGCATTTGGGCTGACACTGCACTCACTCCTGCAATTAGATCTGCACATGCCTCTAAGTGACCGCCAAGACAATTTGAAAATTTCTCATGCAGTGGAGTCAGGAAATTAAAAATTAACTCTGGAAAGGACATCATATAATACTTGGCAGTGTGGTTTGAGTGCTGTGTCCACTGAGGAGTAGAAAGTCCTGCTCTCACAAAAAAAAAAAAAACCAACCCAACCCAAAAGTTGAAATATGTCTTCCATGGGATTTTGCATGATCCACAGCTGAGAGAAATAGGGGAAGAAAAAAGAAGGCCTGTGTCACGCATGTCCTTACAGATACAATATGACTTATTTGTGGCCCTTAATTGAGCCAAATAGCATTTAATGATGCAGAGTGAGAGTCCCACAGTGTTTCAGGCTCCCTGGTGCCAAGGCTGCTGTTGCCAACACGGTTATGTGGGTGGAAAAAGGGCTTCAGTGTTGCTGTGGTGCTGTGCCCATTCCAGGTCTCAGAGTTATCCATTTGGTCTGGAAGTCACTTGATAAATAGGAGGCGCACGTTGCAGCACAGGAGAGGCTTTCTCGATCACAGCCCTTTGAGCTGAAACAAGCACCTTCACTGCTCTGGGATGCTGAGGGAAGTCCCAGTCATGTGGTGTCACACAAAATGAAAGGAAGGAATAAAGTCCAGCTTCCCTGTGACATTTCATGCATTTAGAACTTGCTCACCCCATAAAAAACAAATTATTGATATCAAAGAATCCTCCAGATAGCATAAAAAGTATTAAATATGATACCAAGTGGGAAATGTTAAGAACATCTGCTCTTTGCAGTACTGAATAATTACAAAGCGGATAGAAAATAGCATTTGGTTTTTGGTTCATTATGGAAAACTCTGCTTCTGTGACAACATCCTAAATGTGGTGTCCTCATTCTTTTGGTCACCTTTTATTGTTTCTGCAGAGGGGTTAGGGCTTTCTGTCTGAGTCCTACTATCTGTACATCTAACATGAAATGAGTAAATACAATACACAGGGATGTGGAAAGTTCACACTTTCTCATGCACACAGGCAATTCCTGAGCAAATCTCCTGAACTCAGCTCTTGACAAGGGTCTGGAAACAATACCAGTTGTAGATACCCACACAAGGCAGACAGAGCAGCATCTGCTAAGGACAAAGTTAATGATAGAATTAAGGTGTCCTTTTTTTTTCTACCTCATCGTCTCATGGCCACTTGGCACAAGCTGTTGGATGCTGTCATTCTTAGAATCCGCCTCTGTGCCACGCAAAGTGGGCTGCTGGGTGATTCCTGAGCCTGTCAGATAGGCTGGAATGGCTTCAGGGAGAGCAGTTGTGCTTTATTGTGTCATTATATAACTTGGCCACACAATTCAGCACAGTTAAATATTTATGGAAGTTCAGGAGAAGGCATATGTGTGCTGCAGGCTCTAGCAAGAGGAGTGCACGCACAGCACTGCAGGTAAGAGGAGCAGGCAGTCTTTTCCTGTGTATTCACCCAGGTTCTGGTTGGCAAACCAGCCCTACAGCAGGAGGCAAAAAACCTGATGGTGACTTCAACTTGTAAGTGTCTCTCAAAGTGTCTCTTGGGATCACTTCAGAGCTGTCCTGTTGCTGGTTGCATATTCCTTAGTGGCTTTTTAGCGGCTTTCAGCTGTGGTCCTTAGTTGTGTTACAGTTTGTGAGCTCACTCTTGTGGCATCCTCCTTTAGGCATCATCCCCTCCTTCCTTGAACACTATAAAGCATAAATTTCATACTTTTCTGGCCTTAAATTGTTTGAGTATCATGCTAGACTGCAACTTCTAAGAAGTTGAAATGCTGTTAACATTAAAAAGCAAAGCTGCATACAGCACGGAGGAAGGGGAAGGGAGACATCTCTGCTTCCGCCTGGGCATATTTGGAGAAATGCTGAAGGTTAATTTTGAATGTAAAGCATCTCTGTGAAGAGAAATTCAAGTGACCTGTTATCTAAGTCTTCATAGTGTTGGAAATTTGCATTACATTGTCTTGCCTAGACAAGGAAGGAGGGGGAGAAAACCCAAGAGACCAAAGAGGTTTTGCAATAACATGGCACAAATGGAGAAGGAGTTTACAAATATGAAAGAGAAGAATTTGTTAAATGAGATCTGTTATCCATGGAGTAAGCAGATCTGGATGACTTTCAGACATTAGGTGGATTCAGTTTCCTCAGCTGGAGGAGGGCACGCAAATTACAAGCTGTAATGTTAACAGTGCAAAAGCAGACACCTTAACTAACTTTCTGTTCCCTTGAAATATAACCCTTCCATCAATCCTTAACTCAAGGTAATTGTCGGTACCCCACTTTTCTCTTTCCATACATTTGCATCATTGGTGGTTTCTTTTCTTGCTGTAATTAGTTCATTTCTTTTCTGGTACAAGCAAAACCTGCATTAAAGCTTGAATAAGTTCTTTTTCAGCATTTTTTGCTTCCTCCTTTAGGAGTAATAACAATACACAAAGGCATTTTGCTGGGGCTTAATGGTATTGCATTCTAGGTCTGCCTGTCCTCCCCGCCACACTCTGACTCCCTGGAATACAGGCATGCAGTAGTCCTCCTCCCTGATTTTCCTGAGAAACATAAGCAGCTGGTGCCATGAGAAGCTCCAAGAGGTAAACTTAGAAACAGCTTGAAATTCCTCTAGCTTTCTGCTGAGGAAATAGATACTCCACAGGAGACATCTCACACCTTCCAGGAACTGAGAACCCAATAAGTAAAAGCTAGAGAGCTTTCATTAAGGACATTATTAATATTGCAATCCAAAGGCCTTATGTATGTTCTCCCCAAATGTCTTTTCTCACCTCCTGCCTCAACCCAGGATGTGTATGCATGTGTCATCCAGAAAGTATAACTCTTATTATTGTAGGATTTGTGTGTTTTCTGTCCAAATTGACAGAAAAACTAAGTTTCTAGAAGACTTGTCATTATTTTTAACTCAGTGAGTTTGCTTTTACTGTATTGTTTTATGATAGCTCATATGTAGGTACAGTTGCTATTTTTAGCCTGCTGTGTAAGATCCAAATCAGGATAATATTTGCCATGGCTCCAAAGACAGGATGAAAGGCAGAGTTTAAATGAATCCATGAAAAAAGAATTTTTTTTTGCTTTCCTTCTTTGTTAGTTGGATTCAAAAGTTTAGGGTTGTAGCTACCTTTAAATGCTGATATAATGTAATAGAAATGTGGCTGGAGCTGAAAGGAGATGAAAGACAGTTCTAGACTGGCTGTGCTCTATTGACCAAAAAAAATATTTTTAGGGAAGGGAGAGCACTTCTCCCAGTTCTTTTTGCAGAATTGCTTTTATTTGCTGCATTTTGATGGGAGTCTGAGGCCTCTGGTCAGGTTAAACTTGAGAAAGGAAAGGCAAAAATTATCTTCCAGTGTAAGAAATAGGGAATATGCTGAATGTATCACCCAACCTCGTAAGTGCCTCAAAATCTGAAAAGCAAGGAAGCAAACGCAGCAACCACTTACCACCTCCACCCTGACAGGTTTCATAAGGTGGGAGCTGCCCAATCTGTTTTATACAGTTTTTTTCCTTGGGAGAAACTCATGACAGCCACAGCTAATGATGAAGTCTTCTAGTTTTAAATTTTTAGTTGCATAATCCAATCTCTCTTGCTGGCGGCATTCAGCAGAATACCCTTGGCTCTGTGTCCAGGCCCTCTGCAGCACCAGCAGACTGTGAGTGAGAACACAGGATTCTCTTAATTACGTTTAATTAAAATGAGTGCGTGCACACACACATACACGTAGAAAGATTCTGATTTTCTAGTGGCTTGGCTTTCTTTTCCTCATTGAAGGGAAGAAGTTAAACTTTCCCATTAAATGTTTATATAAAACTGAAATAATTCTGAGGTTAACCAGAAATGCAGCTTAATCTTGTATAGAAACATGGATGTGATTTTTTGGGGGGGGATTCGTGGTGGGGTTTTTTTTTTTGTTTGGTTTTTTTTTTTTGGTTTTTTTTTTTTTTTTGTTTTTTTTTTTGTTTTTTTTTTGTTGCACAAATATAGCTGAAACTTGAAGTTGGCAGAGAGTGCTGTTTAAAAATATTTAGTCCCAGCATGTAAAAACTCGTTTTGTTACGGAATTCCTTTGTGAGAGGTGTAGCTATGCCATGTCTCTGCCAAAGTGATGGGAGCCATATCGGCAGAGCGCCTCTTGGAAAATAGCTGCGTTTTGGGCTTGTAGTTACAAAATTGAAATCGGAATTTACATGTTTTATACATTGCTTGGAAGGATACCACATCTAGTAATATTTTTTAAGAGAGTGGAAGGAAGAAAAAAGAAAGCTTGCAGATGGAGCCGAGGCTTTGCTCTGTTAGAACATGTCGAGATGAGCAGAGGTATGTGTGATGACACTTAGCATGTACCACTGAAAGCTCTGCTTTATTCCCCTTAGCTGTCATCATGTGCTGGAGTTATGATACATACACCTAATTTTGGCTACATACCTCATCTTTCCCTTCCCTGGGTGTGTGTGAGCTTTATAGAATAGCAGGAGCTACTGATACATGTGATGCTGTCTGCTGCCCGGGCACAGCCCCTGCTCAGTTTTTGGTACTGGAAGAGCAATTAAAGGCAGCATTTTGGGGTCACTCTGCCTCATTAATTGTTGCCATGATTGTCCCACATGTGCAGCTGGCCAGTTGTCTGGCTCAGCTCTTGGCTTACCTTCAGCTGATCCTGAAGCCTGGCTGAGACCAGGAGGACTTGGTCTTTGCTGTGGCCACCATGGAAAGGGTGAGTGGGAACATCCATCCTGGTCAATCAGATGTATTCAGGCAGCAGGATGGATTTGTGTCCCAGTGCAGCACCTCAGGTAAGCTGTGGACTCCCCTCCCACAAACATGGTCACCTGTACATCAAGCCACAGAATTATACAAATAAGCAACTGGTACATGAAGTTGTGTGGATTTGGGCCAGACTGCTCTGAACTAAGGTTACTTACAGACACCATCAAAGGAGCTGGTTTTATTCAATTACATGTGCTTAACAATTTCTCATTAAAGGCATCAGGAATAGCAGAGATCATTTGCTCTCAGAGACACAGGATACACATAATCCTGGGTTTATGGTTTGGGATGGAAGGGACCTTAAAGATAATCTCATTCCACCCCCCTGCCATGGCCAGGGATACCTTCCACTAGATCAGGTTGCTCAAAAAGTAGTACCTGTCCTTTCCATTTAAGAATTGCAAAGATGCTGCCTCATCAGTACAGACTTAGAGTAGGCAGTCCAATGTCTGATCATACTGAATGTCTTTTAAATAAACAAGGGAGAAAGAGGTCTTAAGTTTTCATGAAAAATAATGTCTAATTGTAGACTCATTGCCGAGGGTAGGAACTCATCTGCTCCAAGGCAGTGTTCCTAAATACAGAACCATAGAGATGTAAGTGCTTTAACTTGAGGAAAGCTAATAGCATCTTATAACATAGCTGCTTAGAGATCAAAGAAGCCTCTGTCTCACTGAGGCACTTGTGGGGCTTGCGAGGGCCTTGCACACTTCAGCTGGGAAAATTTTAGGGAGCAACAATCATATCCTAAGCAAATCCGCTCCATAGCTCCCATGGTTCAGTACATGAATCTGAGGAATGAATGGATACTGTCTGAAAAGTATGGTGCTAATACACTTCATCATTTTCTGGTTAGAACAGAATAGTTTTTGCAAAATGCCCAAATGTATAATTGTATAATTTTGTGAATGCCCCATCTGTGGAAGTGTTCAAAGCCAAGTTCTGAGCAAGCTGGTTTAGTGGAAGGTTCCTTGCCCATGGCAGACAGGTTAGAAGTAGGTAATCTTTAATGTCTCTTCCAACCCAAACCATTATTTCTGTGATCCATCCCATTTAAATCTACACAGATCATAGAACTGAGCAGAAGGAAGAGATGCACATATGGGGTGATTCTTTGTCTTTCAAACATTGGTCAAAATTTATCACAAGGTGATCAATAATTCCATAGCATTGGAAACTTTTTCCTCTATACAAAACAAGATTTGTAGCAATCTGTGACAATTTCTCTGTGTAGACAAGAGAAAAAAGCTGTTTTCTTGTCTTTCCTTGCTTTATACATGAAACAGGGAAGTTGAAACACAAGAGAAGTACTACATTTAAGCCTTTTTGAAACACATCAAAAACTTCACCTCTCAGCAGCTAAGACCCTCTAAGTTTACCACATTTTTGAAGAAAAAAAGATATTTGTGACATCTTAAAATAGCATTCTTATCTAGGGCAGGTCTCCCCAGCAGCTCCTGGAGCATAACGCATCCCACTTGCTGTGCTCCCCACTCGTCCCATGCCGACTTGTCGGATCCCCCCTGAGCCCATCTCAATACCCCAGCAGCAAGCTAAGGCTCTTTTTATTTCATTTCTGGACTAGTTTTCTGATGGTCTGCATTGAGTCGGTGAATGAAAGGGCTAGCTTAGCACCGGAGCCAGCACAAGAGCCGGGCGGGAGCCCGCAGCCGGCAGCGGGTGGTGCCTGCACAAAGGAGAGAGGGAAAGCGGGGCCGTGCCGTCCCACACTGAGCCAGGAGTGACCTGCTCGGGGTGGCACAAACCTCGAGGTGTTTTTACATCTCTGCCCAGCTCTGCTTTGAGCCCCCTACAAATCCCTTGTGTGAGGTTGTGCACTGCTGGAGCTGCGTTGAATTCTGTGGATTTTCAGAGTACAGTCAGCAACCTCTCTCATCTACTCTCTGCCTACGGAGCAGCTTCTCGCTTTGGAAAGGCATCCATGCCCACCTTTCCCCTTAGTCTCAGGTGGGTCCTGAGAGCTTTCCAGCTATCCCTGTTTTGTGGGGTAAGTCTTTTGCTCTCACAGGGCAGCTCCTGGCAGAGGGGTAGGGCAGGAATTCTCCCGAGTGAGACACAGATGTCGAGACCCGGGGGTTATTCATGTCTTTTTCAAATGCCGTGTGTGAAGCTTTTATCCCTCCCTGGCTGAGCGGGAAAGGCGAGTCCCCGGACCTGGTCCCGGCTCCCTTTGAGGTGCCCGGCGGGCGCTCAGGCGCGCAGGTACTGCTCCGCCAGGAAGCGCCCCAATTTGCGCTATTCACAACCCGCAGGGCACTATTCTTGTTTCCAGGCTCCTAATCCCTCTCTCACACACAATCCCTTACAACTTTAACTGGCGGGGTGGAGGAGCGAGTTAAAAAGAAAGGAAAAAGGAAAATGAAACACAATGTAGGGCCAGGCAGTGGCTGCCAGTTACGGCGCATACAATCGACACCAGCTGCAGCCCAATTAAACCCGACATTCACAGGTGTTCCCAGCACACTCGGCCCTAACAAAACCACTTTCTTGAAAATACCTAAGGCTTTAACACAGAAGCTCTTTTTTTTTTTTTTTTTTTTTTTTTTTTTTTTGGAGGTTCTTTAAAGCTATTTAGAGCACTTTAAATACAAAGAAGCTGAAAAGGACTTTGAGTCCGCTGGAAAGAGTTGGTGCTTAATGCCAGAATGGGGGAGAATCGGCCCAGCTGAAGCAGTCAGTGTGACCATTGGTTTCGGGGGAAAGATGGGTTGTGCTCAATGCTGTTTATTCAGGGAACAGTAACTGGCACCGCGCACTTTATTGTTGCTGAGAGTGGAATGGGGCAGGAGGGAAGGACTAGGTGTAAATCCATTTCTGCTGGGGGGCTCATCGTTGTTTGCAGCATAGCTCTGGGCTGGTGTGTGGCTTTGTTTCTAATTCATCTCTGTGTATGTGGCTCAAACTGCAAATTTTAATTCTCCTTTCCTCCCAGGAAAGCTTGATTTTGGTGCCTTTTTGACTTTGAAGCAGAATTCTAAATTAATTGGTTATTTTCTGATCTTAAAGCACTTCCTGATGATAAATCAGTCCGTTAAGAAAGCAATGTACTGTTTTTTATACGTGAATTCGAAACTATTTCCATGCTAAGAGGCAACTGTAGACAGCAGATGAATGCATTGGTCGGTAAATTGCTCTGACTCCATTAAAAATGAGAGTTCTGTTTGGTAAACTTCCTTTTATAATGGTACTAATAATAACCAAACTAGGGGATATTCTGGTACTCCTAGATTCAGCAGCTTTTTACCCCACCTGGCTGGCTCTTTACTGCTGCAGTAGCACCCAGGTAGTTACAGTAGTTACAGCTTAATTACCTGGTGCCTGGTGTGTTGCTGTTTAATCACTGCTGTCTCTGACAATCACTTCATGTCTTCATTACTGCATTAGAGTGGGTGCTGATGCAGTCACAAAATATCTATTTTATCCCTCCATACAGTGAGATGTATTTTTGCCATTGGAACAGGACTAGGATGTTGTTCCTATTCCTCACAACACACAGAGATCCAAAAGACTGCACTTTTATTTGTCCTTTTTTTGTGTCCTGGAAAGGTAAAAATGATGATCCCTTGTATTTTTATTTGAAACTCATTAAGAATTGCCTTGCACGTAGGTAATGTTGGTTCTCAACATTCATTTTCAGAGGCAGGCAGAGGCTGTTCATACAACTAAATGCAATGGAGAAAAAAGAATATCGCCCAAGCTTCAAATTCACAAATAATTTGGCCTAAATTAGATACCATCACTTGGGAAAAGATGCTGAAGGCAGCGTGGATAATTTTCTGAGAAAAATCCTCTCAGCACAAATACAATGATAAGAAAGGAACTGCAAGCAACCCAGGGACAGAGCTGTGGCCTAGTACAGCCCTCTCTGTGCCCTGCACAGCTTCAGGCACTCAGCAGTGAGAGCTCAGGGCAGAACTGGCCAAGGCAGCAATGGCAGATGGGAGGAAGAATGGACAGGTTGGGCAGGAGCAAGGTCTGAGTCACTGAGGGCTCTTCAGCTTGCAAAGACTTGACTGAGAGGGGATGAGATAAAACTCTGTAAAGTCATCAATGGTGCCGGGATTGTGAACAGGGAAGAGCAGATGAGTCACCATTCTCATAACACAGGGAATAGGAGGACTTGCTGAAATTGCCAGGTTTAATGCAAACAAAAGTGCTTTTTATTATATAAGGCATGATTGGACCGTGGCGCTTGATATAGGGTGATCTTATAGAGGCCAAAGGAAGAAGTGATTAAAGAAAGTCACAGGAGAAGTTCATAGAGCTGTTGCAGGGTTTTAAAGCTGATGATGTGGGTACAGCTTCAGGGTTTGGAGTGCTGCTAAGCCTGGGAAAAATCCATGTCTTGCTGCAAAGGGTCTCCTTTGTCTGCTGTCAGTTACAGCCTCTTCTGTGGCCTTCCCTTTTTTCCTCAATCAACAGAAATGACATTTAAAAGCCCTTCTGTTGCTCCACCTGGTAAAAAATGTCCTAATGTGGCTGTGACACGGAGTCTCCATGACAGACCAGTGACCTTAGGCCAATAAGGCCTAATTCACCAGATGAATTCACCCTCCTCTCACTGTGGCTACACTGCTACTTGTGTTTGCTTTCCATGAGTGATTTAGCTTTATCAGCTAGTGAGAATGCTTGTGAGGACTTTTTTTTTTAAAGTTTGCATACTGAACAAAGCAAAATAATCAAACTTGCCTTGTTGAATCTCTTACCTCAGAAACCTGATCCCCTGGGTTAGCCAAGGAATGGAAACAACTCCATGTGATTCTGTGACCAGACATGAAGGGCTAAATTTTCAACACTGTGCCATAACGCCTGCTGTTTATTACTCAATAATAAAGATTTAGTCCACAAAAATTCTGAGTGCAGTCAGGAAAAGGGAGAACAATAATTTATGCCTTAAAAGTCTTTCCTTGTCCCTTAAAAGCAGCTGAAATGCTTTTAAGAAGCCAAAACCAATGAGTTTTCTGGTGCTTCCTCATGTCTAGTGATTTTCAGTTATCACAGGACTTATGGTTCAGTGTTTAAGAATAAAATTAAAACAAAAAAAATCATTTGGAGGTTAGTTATCATCACTGTTACTGATAGTGTTGGCAGAGCATAGAGAACAGGTGAGAGCATCATCAGAACTATCAGCCTATGGGCGAGTTCCTCCTGAGTGTATTGGTGTGCAAATGAAACCGGAAGATATAGGATTGGCAGTGGTGTTCCTTCTGTTTTGGAAGTGACAACTTGATAGTGTCTCCTTCAGCTTCTCCTTCGTTAAAACAGCTGCTGACAAGTGTACACCTTGTCAGTGACACCCTACTTCAGCATTTCATGCTGTGGATAGGTGATGGTCTCCATGAGAAGAATTTGGCAATTTTTTAATAATGCCTGTGAAAACTTCCAGAGAGTCTCTTCATTTTNGAATGCTTGTGAGGACTTTTTTTTTTAAAGTTTGCATACTGAACAAAGCAAAATAATCAAACTTGCCTTGTTGAATCTCTTACCTCAGAAACCTGATCCCCTGGGTTAGCCAAGGAATGGAAACAACTCCATGTGATTCTGTGACCAGACATGAAGGGCTAAATTTTCAACACTGTGCCATAACGCCTGCTGTTTATTACTCAATAATAAAGATTTAGTCCACAAAAATTCTGAGTGCAGTCAGGAAAAGGGAGAACAATAATTTATGCCTTAAAAGTCTTTCCTTGTCCCTTAAAAGCAGCTGAAATGCTTTTAAGAAGCCAAAACCAATGAGTTTTCTGGTGCTTCCTCATGTCTAGTGATTTTCAGTTATCACAGGACTTATGGTTCAGTGTTTAAGAATAAAATTAAAACAAAAAAAATCATTTGGAGGTTAGTTATCATCACTGTTACTGATAGTGTTGGCAGAGCATAGAGAACAGGTGAGAGCATCATCAGAACTATCAGCCTATGGGCGAGTTCCTCCTGAGTGTATTGGTGTGCAAATGAAACCGGAAGATATAGGATTGGCAGTGGTGTTCCTTCTGTTTTGGAAGTGACAACTTGATAGTGTCTCCTTCAGCTTCTCCTTCGTTAAAACAGCTGCTGACAAGTGTACACCTTGTCAGTGACACCCTACTTCAGCATTTCATGCTGTGGATAGGTGATGGTCTCCATGAGAAGAATTTGGCAATTTTTTAATAATGCCTGTGAAAACTTCCAGAGAGTCTCTTCATTTTGTGGCCTTACTGCAGTATTTATCAAGGGGAAATGAACCCTTCCTTCAAAGGCCAGCACAAGTTCTGAGTCCAGAATGCTTGGGATCTGTTTTTCCATCACCAGTCTTCTCCCATGTGAAAAAATTCTGGGGTTAGTGGTAGGCAGGGAGTGTAAGGGGTGTTTGATCTGGTGCAGGTTTTTTCTTTAAGTAGCTTAATATTCCTGTTCGAGATGGGGACACAGTCACAATGTCTGCTTAGAGAAAAACCTGCACAGAAAGACCAGGGCCTCTCTGTTAACTTTCTGGGTGATGTATTACTGATCTCCACGAGAAGCTGGTGCACTAAATCTCAGCTGCACTTCCACGTTCAGCTGTCTGAAAAGTCCTGAAAAGCATTAAAATGCGTAACAGCAGCGTTTAGCTTTGGTGCTCATTAGAGCAGCACAGAACTAATAGTAATATTGTTGTAACTTGACAAAGCCATCTAAATCCATGCATGTTTTCTTGTGAAAGCTTCCTAAACATGCTACTAAATCCCCTAAAAAGCTACTAAATGGCTTTAGCAGCCATTAGCAGAGCATAAGCGGGGGAACTCCTTTCAGTAAGTGAACAAACAGAGAAAATATGCTGAATAGCCGGACAAATGTGTTTCAGTTGGCTCTTTCATTTACAGATATAAGGGAGCAGTCAATATCAATCACTGTTTTCCCTGTTGCACTGGAAATCACAATATCTCTTTTCATTCCACAAGCTCCTTTCACCACAGTAATGTGTCTTTAGAGTGACACTGGCATCAATCTGTTTCCGCTGTCTGAAGTCCAGAGAGCTTAAAAACACATTGCAGGGTATGAGACCTTAACCCTCTTCCCCTTCCACACACCCCTCTCCTCCAAGCCTCCTTTCGGAATTAATTGTTTTTATTTCTTTCCCAGTGCAAGGCTGGGAAAGAAAAGTGCCTGCAGAGCCTGGGAATATCTGCTCTTGCACTTTGGGGATGGAAAAATATATCGCCGGTGGTTGGGATTTGAATTTATCGAGTGTTGTGGGGAGTTTAACACAAGGTAATATGATTACTGAGTTAATTTGCAGCATGCTGTAATATGAAATGTAATGTAACTGTGGTTTGAATTTTGAACTACATCCTGTTTTTTGGATGTCCTAATTGCCCACAACATCATTTATTTAAAAAAAAAAAAGTTGGACAAACTCTACTTGTGATTATTTGGCATTTGGAGTGATTTGATGTTCTTGGGTTCTCTTTCTTCAAGTAATGTAATAATAATAATAAATAATAATGCTGTGTGGTTGGTTTTTTTGTTGTTTCTTTGCAGATAACAGCAGTCTGCAGGGAAGCAGCCCTCCAAGCTCTTCAGGAAGACATCCATGCCAAATCTATCATGGGCCGGCACTTCCAGAGCGCACTGACGGTCGTGAGCCCAAGGATTCCCGACTCATTAATCCAGTTTTATGCAGATTACCAGCAGCAAAGTGGACTGCACGCGCTCTGAAAGGCAAATTAATACATACCCCATTCACTGTGTGAATGGCAGATTTCCTTTGTGAAGCTGTCAGAAGCCAAAGAGTTTTGTGCTGTGAGCGAGTGGAGTGTCTGGAGTTAACTGAATGCAGAATTGCCCTAATAAAAGTCCCTGTGGAAGTTTTGAGTGTCACAGTGTTTAAGAATAAAATTAAAACCAAAAAAAAAAATCCTTTGGAGGTTACTTATCATCACTGTTACTGATAGTGTTGGCAGAGCATAGAGAACAGGTGAGAGCATCATCAGAACTATCAGCCTATGGGCAAATTCCTCCTCAGTGTATTGGTGTGCAAATGAAATGGGAAGAAATAGGATTGTCCTAAATTTTAGGTTTTGCCATTCCAGTGGTATAACCTGCCTTTTAGAGGTAGTCAAATTTCTGCTTTAAGTCAGTTTATCTCAGTTCTACATCCATGTATCAAAAAAACGCAAAAGATCAAATTCTGAATTTTGGTGGATTCTTGGCCCTAGAGAAGCAACAAATGCTATTATTGGCTTCATTTGTTCCTGCCTCAACCACAGTTTGATCCCAGGGACCATCCCAGTAAGTGGCCTCATTACAAAAACTGCTTTAAATTATTGTGAATTTTTTGATTTATGATCTCCAGCAAAGCTGCCAAACAGGTTTTCTGAGATAAAACTGAGGCATCCTGATTGGCTACAGCCAAACATTTATCTTTGGTCTTCACCAGCTCCTTTTTAGACATGCTGGCAGGTAGGCACCTTAAAAAACTGTCCAGCCCTTCACTAGCCTGAACCCATTGCCAGGTGTCAGCAAAAGATTCTTGTTGTTGATGTTTGTTTCCATAAAAATAAATAGGAATGTTGATAAAATAGGTAATTTAAAGCTGGCTGCTTAAAATCTGTAATGAACCCTAATTAATGGATGAGAAAACCTCCTTGCAAAAACTGTTATAAATGACCACGAAATACTTCAGGGACAGATCAAATCCCCTCAAGTTGTTTATTTGTTATTTTCAACGTCTGTTGAAACGATGACAGGTCCTTGTGGGCTCTCTGCTCTTGCACTCAGGATGAAATGCAGTTAAACAAACTAATATTCAGCTTTTTTCCCCACTACAGAAAGGCTGAACTTTTCTTGTCCAGACATAAAAAGCTGAGGGAAAGGTAAACCAAAACAAACACAAACTTCAACAGAAAGGTAATTTCTTCACCTTGATTATGGTTTTTCTCTCTTTACTTAGTTCCACACTGTACACATTTCGTAGCTTTTAAACAGAAATCTACTATGTTTCAATGACAGCTTTTTTTATTACTCTCATTCTCACCTATTGTTGCTCTAATTAGCATTTAATTTTATTATTGCTGTAAAGGATTAGAGGATGAGGAGAAGGGGGTCCTTTACTTAGTTCAGCTGATGTGTATGAGGTTTTTTCTTTTTTTCGTTGTTTGACTCTTTAATAGTCCAACAGATAGAGGGATTTAAGAAAATTATAAACTGGAAAAGTTGCCTTGGGGATCAAGACTGCATCTGAAACGACTTTATCCTTCTTTTCTAAATTCTACATACTCCAGCTTAGAGCTCAAGATGTGAACCATTCATCATAACCATTAAATTGTTGAGGTTTCCAGAAATTAAGTGTCATACCTTTATCCCCTGGCACTTCACTCCAGTGTCTGCTCCTGAAGGGAGGAAAGAGAGACTGCAGTTTTCATTGCCAATAATGAATTCTGTTTGTGATTTTGTAGCCTAAAAATAACACTACGTGGTGCTCCAGATGAGTGTTAAAACTAGATGGCCATTCCTTGGGAGGTGCTCAGGTTTATTGGGAACATGCCCCAAGGAGTGAGTGTGAACTGAGAAGCTGCAAGAGAGGCAGGTGGCAGCTGGCTGCCCTGTCCCTTTGTGGAATCCTGCTGCCATCAGAGGCATGAGGGAAATCTTGCACATCGAAATTTAGGACACTAGGAGAGCATGCTGGCCCATGTCTCCTGTTTGTGCCTTGGGAAAAATCCCATCCCTGCAAACATTTATCCTTGTACCTGTATGGTGCCACATTTATCCACGGGGCACCAAATCTCTGGATACACACCTATATGCCTGAAGTGATTTTAAATGTAGGAAGCTCCCCTTTTTATCCTTGGGTTTGTGGAATTTGATTTTTTTAAAAAGTAAGATATTCTTTAAAAAAAGTAATCCATTACAAATTTGTGAAGTCCCCAGAAGATGTCTGTTGCTCTCAGAAAATTCTGTTTGGAAAAGTTTGCCAGTCTGATGCCGGTCAGGATCTTACTCCATCCCAAACCCCTCTTTAACTGAGATCTAAAGGAAGGTATGATGATTCCCTGTCTCCTTCCTGAAGACAGATCACTGCTACTGTGGATGAGCACATTGAAACCTGGGTATCAGAATTCTAGAAAATGACCAAAAATTTGGTTTTGATCAAAACACAGGGGCAGTGTAGCCCTTTCATAATCCAGCTTGGTGAGAGCTGTTGCACCCTGAGCCTCTCATTGGAACTTACTGATGAGGGCACTGTAGGACAGAGCACTCCAGGAGCATCTCCTGTCATTTACAGGAGCAAGTTTTGATTCAGAGCTGACTCCTCACAAAATGTTTTGCTGAACACCTCGTGCCTTGGCACCCACTCAGCTCTCTTGCAGTGTGAGCCCATAGAAGTCTGGACACCTCTGTGCTGCAGAGCACCTCAAAGATAGAGGCACTCTCTCTTCTGCTGGGTTTTGGTGTTGTGTTTCCATGAGATTTAATTTTAATAAAAGGACTGAGGCTCAGTGAATCTCAACAGAGAAGGCATCTGAGAAGAGCATCTCTCTTTCATCCTCTCTTTAACTGCTTAGATGTCCTAGGCTTACTTCTTTAAGTTTAAACACAGTCTTTTTCCTGCCTGCTGTTATCTTTTGGAGCTGGTTTTTGGCCCAAATACTGCTTTGAGTCGCAGAATTGTTAACGTTAAATCAACTTTTCAACGTTTCAGGTGCGCTTTGTTTAAATACAAAATCTCCCTTTTTCCTCCAATAGCAGCCTCTTGCAAAATGGTATAAAATGTCTTTTGACAGTTTGGCCAGAAATGACCAGGAGAATATTTATGATCAAAATGCAGAATTGTCTTCACTTAGCTTGAAAAAAAGTTCAGTCCTGTGTTCTACCTAATGCATAAAACAGATTTCCACTGCAAGTATGATATACAATTCTTAATCCTAGAAGAAACAATGAGGTTTATTGCGGATAATTTTCTTGCAGCCTCTAGATGAGAGCAGAACATAAGTTTTACCAAGCTCAGGTACAAGGGCAAACATCAGAGACAGAATAAAGATAATTTATTTCAAAGCTGGTTATTCAAAATCATTGAATTTATACTTGTAAGCCCTTTTAAATATTATGTCCCTAAAGCTGATTTTTGTGGATTCTGTATCCTGGCTCTTTCCTTTCAGCTTCTTTACTCATTTTGAATGTCAAAGTGACTCCCCTCTGGAAGCTGGACACCTGCCAAACAGTGCTCCAGGAACTGAGCATCCATGGAAGCCTGGGAGTGATGTTTCCTGGTGAAGCAGGAGTCTGATTCTGCTGATGGGGTGTGGAGAGGGGAAAAGTGGAAGTCAAATCTGGTGTTTTGCTCTGTAGTGCTCAGGAAGATGAAGTTCAGTGATGGACACGGGTTGGTGGGCAGGAGAACTGTCTCTGCTTGTTGCAGTCAGGCCTGTGAAGAGCCTGACCCCGAAGGATTTTGGTTGTTTTTGGCTCTGACAGAGCAAGCAGCTGATGTATGGGTGAAACAGAACTGCCAGCACTAGAAATGCTAGTGTCCAGGGGTTGTGGTATCCTAGTATGTAGTGCTAGAATTTGGGAGGAATTGGACCTCGAAGATGAAGAGTCACCCACTGAAAGGTGTCATACCTTGGTGAAGGCCCCTGAAAGAATTAGTAAAAAGCAAGCACAAAGAACTTGCCTTGCTTCCTGTGATCCCAAAGTTGAGATAAAACTGACTGTGCTTCCATTCACACTCCTGAGCCTTGGGACTGCTCCCATGCTGATGCAGTCTGGGGCATAGGAAGTGGTTTGCAGTGGGAGCAGAGTTATATTTGGAAAATCAGTTTTACATTGGGACCTCTTTGTATTTGTATTTAATATTGTTGCTATGGTTGTATTGAATTGCAGTAATTTTTATCTCCTAGGAACCCCAAAATCTTTTGCTGTTGGCTTTTTTTCCTTGACATGGAAGACAATACCACAGGTGATATTAATGTGTGCTGTTTGACAAGGAGCTTTTCCGAGGTAGTAGGTGCAAGAGGCAGAATTGCTGTTGTGGCTGGGCATGTTTTGCCCATTTGGCAGGCCAGCATCTGGAAGACAAGTATTTCAGCTGAAACCTCCTCCTGATCTTGGGGTTTGTGTCTGCTCCTTCTGCAAGTGCTACCTGTTCATTTATTAACCTCCTCTGCTGGAAACTTAACTGTGCGTTTTCACCAGGGCTTTATGTGTTCTGTGCTAAACATTTTAAATGGTGTCATTCTTCCATGCACACTTAAACCCACCAGCTCCAGAGCCCTGACAGAGAAGGAGATGTGTGTTTTCTCTGTTAACTGGCCTGCCAAGGACATGAGGGATGAGGGGGGAGAGCCCCTCTCTGTGTTTGCGTGGCAGGACTCCAGTGGGAGCACAGGTGTTGCGAGAGGAGGCCATGGCAACCAGATGACATTCCTTCCCCTTGGACTAGCTTGGAGCCATTGCTCAAACTGATTGTGGGTCCAGCAGTTGGACTGGATGGTCTTAACAGCTCATTTCCAACCCAAATGGTTCTGTGATACCCTTCCAACAAAACTGGAGGCCAGCGTGTTGTCTGCGTGTGCCTGTGTAAAATACATGACATTAAAGCTTGGGCTCCTCTAACTAAAAAATGAGGGGGGTGGAATCACTCTTGGCAACCACTGGGAAGATACTAGAAGATAGTCCAGACAGTGATTTATCCCATCTGAGAGGTGAACTACCTTCCTGGAGGTGCCGATGGGGCAGCTGATGTCAGGAGAGGCCCTCAACACTTACCTAGAGAAAGTGCCTTGAGGTAGATGGAAGGAATTGAGAGCAGCCCTCAATATATTGAGAAAAATATTTTATCAACTTGTGCAAATATATCCTGTTTGCCTAAATGGTTCTGGAAATGCTGCTAGTCTCTTCTTTTCATACCTCTGTGTGTGTGTGGCATTAGCCATGCACCCCAGGGATTTTTTTACCTCTTTTGCTAACACTGAGGAGTTTTCACATCCCTGTTTGGTAAAATGGTTCTGCCATCAGCCAAGTGTGGAAAGGGCTTTGATAACGTTCAAGGTGAAACACTTGTCAGCTCTCACTTTATCCAGGAACGGATTATCTGGGCTGTGGAATAATGAGGTCATGTCTTTCCTCCACACCGCTGGCAAGAGCTTCGGATTTCACACAGGGGCAGCTGCTTACACCGAGCCTGCTCTGCTTAATGCCTTTAAAGCTACCCTGCCTCCCTGTCAGCGAGTTCTCCCCAAGCTGAGGGTGTGCAATGTGCTCACACAGCCTCCTTTGCAATGCCTGTGAGGGGGCTCCTGCTCCCTGGATTGCTGTCCTGTCCCCAGAGTTGGGTGGGTGGGATGTGGGAGCACAGGATGTGAGAAGCAGAGTGACTTGTGCGTTGCTGCTGCACCTAAAATACAGGAATGTGGAGCAGGATTTGTGGGTGGGTGGACCAAAGCCATGCAGCTCTGCCCAGGTATCCCATCAGCAGCTTGCAGTCTGAATCTGCAGCTTTAATGCAGAGCTGTGGCAGTGAGAGTAGCCATGGACATGAAAGATCCCTAAAGCACACAAGTTGTGGGTGTTAAAGCCTATGGGTGCTTAAGTAGATTAGCAAACAAACAAATCCTTTAATATTCTGGAATGCTTCCTCACCACCTAAGTAGGGATTATTCCATGAAGCCAGCAAATTCTACCCCTCTGACTAGTGAAAATCTGCCTTTCAGATAGCTGTGCTCTTTAATGATTTGTACTCTTAGGTAAAAAAAAAAAAAAAAAGAGAAAAATCTGAAAGCATATTGAAAGTGTCTGTGTGGATTTCAAGAAAAGCACAAAAATGGTAAAAAGAGCTGTTAAAAATGTTCAAGACCCTGTGAAAACTGAGGTTGCTGCAGTGCAGGCAGTAGCATACGTAGGATGCTATACCACAAAGGTTGCTAAAATTTTATCCTTAAAATTTGTTTTCACAGAGCTCACTACGACTTTATGTACAAATACGTGACACAACTCGCCCACCACTTTCTTCTTAGTACTGTGAAAATCTTGGTTAAACTGTCAGCTTTCTATCTGAAACACGCAGGAACAACCAGTTACCTTGGTCTGATTCCACTTCCAGGCTTTCATCATCTGCGATTTTGGTAAAAAGCTGCTTTTGTTAATGTGTAATGCCTCATAGTAACCGGTTACACTTTTACTACAAAGGGGTGTTTTATTTTCCCGAGGGATGAATAGTAATCAAGGATCAGCTGGTAGTGCCAAGTGCCCTGATAACACAATTGGCTGCATACAGCTTTGTTAGGCCCCTTCCTGCACTGGCTGGCTAGGGAGACTTTAAGAGAAGATGTTGGGAGAGCTGTTCTTTACCTACTGGGCTGTTGGAGAGCTGAATTTTGGAATCACTTTGTCTGCTGGGAGAGGAGGTAAGAGCTGGCTTTGGAGTACATGAAGCCCTTACTAATTAAGGACAGCAAGGGGAGGATGGGAGACAGGATAGATGGAGAAAATGCTTGAAAATAAACATGTCAATTAGAAAAATTACCCTGGAATTCATCACTGACTGATTTTTGTGGAAATGCATGGGGGTTGATGGAGCTGGAAGGAGACAGAAAGTGGGAATACTGATTCTAATCAGAATAGGGGCTGATTTGTGTTATTTTGATGCTGATTTAGGTGAGCTGAAGGAGGGCTGCAGTCATCCTGGCTCTGTAGTACTAGGAATGGTCTCACTGCTAAGCACAAAGTGGAGTCTGGCTTTGATCTCATTAACCCCATCAGCACTGGAGTAGCAGGTGTGTTTTTTGAGCTTGACTCTTTCAGACACTTGAGGTGCATAGAAAGTGGCAGAGATTACTTCAGAACCAAAAAAGGTAAGACCCTAAATTTCAGAAATCTAGGGTCCAGTAATGGTATCAAGAGAGAGGAGGAGAATTCTGCTCCTTTTCTCAATGAGAAGAGGAAAAGTTGGGGGAATAAAAATCTGAGGAAAAGTGGGGAGGAAAAGAAATTAGTAGAAAGCACGTGTGGAAAATTTCCTCCTTTTCTCTGTCTGCTCGTTGTTAATTCCTAAACTCCGCAAGAGAAACAATGATATGGAGAAGAAGGAAAACCCACAGCAACAATAACAGGAAGAGCATCTTGGAGATGGCTTTGCACAAAGGTGGGTTTTATATCTTGCAGTCAGTTCTATTAGGATGTGACTTAGCCCAATTACTTGAGAATACTCAATATCCTTAGTAAGTGCTCTACAATTTTAAGCTGGATTTATCATGCTGGATTGTCTTGGGAGGAAGGGTCATAGCCACAGAAGTTGAGCCCAAGCTGTGCAGACTACTTTGAGACTTCTGATTTAAATATAGGATATAGCAGTGAATTTCTGTGTTAGCTCTAAAATTCCACTGTTCCAGGGTCCCCCCTCATGACTTTGATAATAGAGTGTGTGTGGAAAGAAAATAATGGTGGTTGTGACTTGCTGAGCCCCTCCAGTTGTAACACACTTGTCCTGTCTTAAGTGAGGGCTAGAAACAAAACTCACATCACAACCTCAGGTTTTTAATCTCTGCAGAACATAATGAACTATTCTGAAAGGGTGGTTGGAGGGTTAAGCTAGGAAGGACAAACTGGTATTGTAATAATATCTATATTAAAAATAAAAAAACCCCAACCAACACAGATGTAATGTATTATATAATCTCTGTTAAACTTGCTCTGGGAAACCCTCCAAGAGCCAGTGTCAGTCTCCATTTTGTACAAGTCTGTACATAACCTTTGTAAGAATTTGTGTGAAGCTGGGTGGGGAAACAGAGAAACACAAAGTAAGAACAGAATGTAGCCTGGCCAAAGACTTTCTGCAACGGCGCATTCGGAGCAGGGACGGAGGGAGGTTTTGCTCCTTCCTGGGCCTTCCCACCAAGCCACCCCCTCAGCACAGGTGCTTTCAGCCTCTCTTAGTTGCTTACAGATACAGCAATTAATTTCATGACTGCTAATAAGTAATGTATATAATAAGATATATATAATAAGATAGGGGCTATGCCACAGGACTGTTTGTTTTCCAGGAGCTCGGTCACTGCCTGTCTCACGATAGATGGTGTTCACTTGCCTCCCAGCAGAGAATAACTTGGGACAAAGTGCTTTCAAGCATGGTGTTTGGATACAGGGGGAAAGCTGCTGAAAACAGAGGAATTATAGTGATAAATCCTCTTGTGAAATGTAAAAAAAGCTTTTTACACTTTTCTGACAAAATATCAGTCTGACTGTATCGATCTACTCCTGCTGAGCTCTTGTCAACTTTTGTCCTTTCCACCTTCCTCCTTCCCTGGAACTACTGTCCTAGTCAGCTCTCTCTTGTGACACCTTTGGAAGTCATCTCTCTTAACAGAGGCATTGTTGTGCTGCTTCCTTCCCATTCCCTGCCAGGAAGGATTGTTTTCCTCTACACAATTCAGCAGAGCAGCCACTGGTGCTGAAAATATTGATGATGTGGAGGTGATTTGGAACATGGCAAGTTTCCTCAAACAAACAAGTAATGCAGTTACGTTCATGGGCTTTGGCTGAGCTATCCTGTCATGAAATACACTGAGAAAATATTTTTTTCAGGCTTTTTAAATTTTAGTCTGAAATCTAAGTTTAAAACAGAGCTGATGCACCAATTGTCTCCTGTCTAAGCTACTTTTAACAGGAACAGTAAAGCTTGTTTAGCTGTTCCTCAAGGAGCAAACAGGGAATAATTCCACATTTACTACATCCCTCACAGTAACTTTGAATCTTTATAAATACAAACTAGGATACATATGGGTATCCTAATACCTAACAGCATGTGGAAGGAGGGATGTGATTTAGAAAATTCATGCCTTGGAAGTTCTCAGCATCTCAGCTTGGTTTTTGTGATATGGTCCTTCCTTTCAACCTCTCTCTCCTTTGCCCAGAGAGGTCTGACAGTAGGAATTGTCCCTTCCTGCCTTAGAAAGAACTCTGAGCAAATGATTCTTCCTGTGTCTTCCTAAGAAGTGCTGAGCACTTTTACTTTATAGCATTTGGCACCCTGGAAAATTTAAGTCTGCAGGAGCTAATGAATCTACAGGAGTGTTTGTAATTGACTTGAGGTGGTTGTTTTTTCATGTGGCAAGTTTTAAAAAAGACAGGAGATGGTTTTGAAAGGTAATTCTTGACATCAGTCCAGCTCCAAAAATGTTGTTTTCCATTTACTTCCCATGTTTCACACTGTTGGTGTGTGATGAAATACGAGTAGTGCTACTGCTGAGCTGCTGTGCTCTTGTAGGCTTGTGATGAGAGATCTTTTCCATGTCTTTTCAACCATAAAATAGTAAGAGAAAGGTGTGGTGTTAGTTTGCTTTTTTTTTCCCCTGTACAATTCCTGCAGCAAAGACTCAGAATATGGTGAAATATATTGAATACTGATCTTAGATGCCTAAAGGTTTAAATTTTCTGGAGATGGGACATTTGGAGGAGAATTAGAAAAGTAATGTTGGTTTGCTATGAGAACAGTGTGTTGTATAAGTTCTCAGAGATTGATGTTTAGGTTTTGATAACTGCCCTCCGCAGAGCTGAAATCCAGTCAGGTGGTGACAGCTATTTCACTACTCTGAGGGGTAAGGACGTAAGTAATAACTGAGCAGTTGACCTCAATATCTGCTGGAGCTGAAGATGACCGACCTTGAATACTCTGAGCTCTCTGTCTGGCCTTCCATGTAGAAGAGACTAGAACCCACTAGGGAATTGTTGTCAGGGTTGTTTTTTTTTTCTTTTGTTTAATAAACAGGATGGGGAATTGCTGCAAACACTGAGTTCAGCCAGGCAATGATGTCCACAGTTCTAAGCTAATATAAAATGTGTGTTTTCTGTTTTTCAACTGGGCACACTTGGCATTCTTACCTTTATTCAGATGCTTCTTTTAGGCTGGATTATACTGCTGAAAATCTATGGAAAGGTTGCTGTAGGCAACAGTGCAATCCCTCCCTTGGGAATGCTTTGGTATTACAGTGCTGCTCCAAGAAATGTCATCTTGCAGCACCATCACTGCAGTGTTTTGGAAGGCTAGTGGGCAGGCTAATTTAGGAGGAAATTCCATTTTCTGCATAAATTTCAAAACTATTGAACTTGGGAGGCAGTAGAGACAGGATCCTGACTAGGCTTTGAGATACTTTGAAACAGGGTGTGTTTCAGTAATAGATGTGGTCTTTGTACATGGAAATGCTTTGGTTTTTCAAGGACAGCGTGTTTAATTGATCAGGGAAAGAAACAAGAATCACAGGAGTGGTTTCAAAATAGAGAGTCATGGAGGGAATCTAAAAGAGGGACCACCCCCCCAACACACACAAACACAGTGTTTCTGGTGTCACAGCCTCCCTGTGTTATGTGTATGTCTGTACATGTTCTTCTGGGTGGGAGCCAGCAGGAGAGGCAGTGCAAGCTTTCTCCATGGTTTGTGTGGAACTAGAGCAGCCTGTCTCCCACCCCGATGGAAATGAGGGGGGTTTTCGTCAGCAGCATGACAGTATGTGCAGGGGCATGTGTGTTTTCTGTTCTTCACTGTCAAGGGTTTTCCCAGTCCTTTTTGGTAGGAGAAATCTGACCTTTTCAACCTAAAGGCTCTTGAGGGATAATATTTTTTACACTGTCTCCAAAATACCAAAGTCTCCTGACTTTCTCAATCTTAGATGGAACCGAGGTTAACTTCGATTTCCCCCGGAACAGAATCTGGCCCTTGACACTGAATATTCCTTGGCAGGTCATTGTTACTACAGAGCAAAATTCCAAGATGTGCCTGGCAAGCTCTTCTAGAGTACAACAAAGCATATCAAACATGCAGGGGGTGTCTTGGCACTTTATACTTGAATTGCCAACTGCAGAATCTGTCAGAGAAGTAAGACCCAGAAAATGGGAAAAGGATGAAAAAATAAAAGTTAATAGCAAATTATATTTTATCATTCTCTCATTGGGATGTGGCAAAGTGACATCACTATAGTCTTGTAGATTTGTGGTAAGAGATTTATCTTTTCAGCCATAAAAGAGTAAAAGAAAGGTTTGGGGCTGTTTATTTGTTTTTTTCCCTGAGAAGTTAAAATCTGTAAATATTGCAATGGATGATGCAGTGGCCAGAAATCTGTGTGGCTCCTCTGACATGTTCCTTTTCGTGTAGCCAGTTTCTGGTGGGAAGGCAGTGACAGCTATCTGAGAACTGGCTCTCTAGATACACACATTCTCAGCACCATTTGGTACCACGCAAGTGTATGAAGGCTCTGAGGAAGAAGTTGCCATGAAAAAACAATTGCCTGTTGCAAACTTCTCTTCAAGAGATCCATGGAAGAACTTCCTCCCTGTTTGCATTTGCCTGTTAAAATCTCACTGAAATGCCTTTCGATGGTAAAGCAGAACCAAGAACATGACACAGGTGTGAAGCTACTGCTTCCCCACAGAAGCTGCTGCAGCCACAGAGGGAACCTAAACTTTGGTTGTTGACACACTGCTCTCGAGAGCGACAAAGGAGATTGTGTTCATTAGGCCAACCCCATCATTCTTGCTAAAAGCAGGCTCAGGTTTCCATGTATATTTTCAAATCAAATTAGAAACGGTGCTCCTGAGACCTCCTTCAGCTGACAGTGACGGATTGCACAACCTGATAAACAGGAGGCATTCCTGGACCTGTGCTAACACCCGAGTCACCACAAGTGCTTAGATAATAAAAACATGCATAGAGCCATGTATTTAAATTAGCAGAGAGCTTCTCCTCTTCCCCCAGGAAAGCAGCCCACTCCTGGGGAGCGGCCACTTCTCCAGCAGAAATGGGAAAGGTTTGTGTCTGTGCAAGGAATTGTGTCTCAGTGGAATGGAAAAGGCAGTTTGCTCAGTGCTAGGACAGGAGACAAGGACTAATTTATGGTAGGTGAGAGTAAGTTATTATTGGTATTCAGCAATAATGACAATTTTCCTTTTTCACAAAGCTGTTTATACAGGCAGATGAAGTCATGTTAGCTATAATAGTTAACAATACAAAGTAAGGATGATATGGTCAGTAGCTTAGCAGAATACCTTGTGTACATGCAGACAATCCATGTAGCAGCTACACATGAAGGCTACAGAGGCAGTTCTCCAAGGAAGATTAAATTTGATCAGAAAACAGTAATTGTGAGTACCTGAAAGAGAGATGTAAAGGTACCACTTTTCTGTATGTCAGTGGTGGAAAATGAAGAGAATTGCTGTGGCCTACCCTTAAGAGAGTGAAGTTTTGCCTGTAGTTACTCAAGGAGAATAGTGGTTTCTTTCACACAACGCAGGAGATGGGGAAGGGAAAATGTGTTCTCAGACTCTCAGCCTATTTTACAGACCTTGACATTTTCTTTCTGTTTAATTTGTGCTGAATTTGGGCACAGACCAAACCCCTCTCTCTGCAGTGTTTCCCCAGTGCTTTGATTCCACATTCAAATGTTCATGAGGTGGGTTCACGGCGAGGTTCGTCCCTTTGTTCTTGGAGGTTTGCCTGCCTGCTGCCTTTTACTGTCTCCTCTGCCTCTAAGAAAAACTGATGTTATCTCCTGAAGTGAAACCTCCAGGTTCTATTTGTAACTGAGGATTTCCTGTGTGCCTTTCCCCAGCCGGGCAGTGACGGCAGGAGGCAGCGGCGCACGGGCTGCGCGTCTTCAGAGAGCTTTGAGAACAGCCCCTGCACAGGAGATGAAGAAATCCCCAGCCACCCGTGCCTTTGATCTCAGATAAAGGTCAACCTGTCTGGTAGAAACTGTGATGGGAAACGCTACCACATCAGCCTTCGCTTTCTCTTCCTTACCCTGAAGTGATTCACTGTACGTGTCAGGGTATGCCTTCACCACGGCACCTGTGGCGTTTGGCTCTTGGGAGCAGCTTTATTCATTTCATGCACCAGCTTAAGCCAGGGCCGGCAAGATTTCATGAGAGCTGCTGAGAAACTGCCCACAGCACTTGTTATTACAGCAGTGTTCCATAGCTTTTGTTGGTTTGTTGGGCAGTTTTTAAATCATGGAATCATTTAGGTTGGAAAAAAACCTTTAAGGTCATTGAGTCCAGCCATCAACCCAGCATTGCCGAGTCACCACTAGACCAGTCCCTAAGTGCCACATCTACACATCTTTTAAATCCCTCCAGGGCTGGTGACTCAGCCATCTCCCTGAGCATTCCTGTTCCAGTGCCTTCAGTGAAGAAATTTTTCCGATACCCAATCTAAATCTCCACTGGCGCAACTAGAGGCCATTTCCTCTTGCCTTGTAGTATATATAGGCCTAGTGGTGTGTTAAAAAATTAGTTATGCTGGTCTTGTTCCAACAAGCACTGTGAGTTTCTGAGGCTGTTCAAGCACTGACAACTACCAAGTTCCACCTGACACAAACTCCAAGTTGCTGACACACAAAGCTTTGGGGAGCTGCAGGTTCCAGTCTGTCCTTCCGACACCACCTCTGCAAGATCATCACTGGTAAGTACCTGACTTACGCATGGTACAGGTAAGTCTGGCACAACAATTTGGTTCATAATTTTGTTATACATGCTAATGGAGGGGGTTGTTTAATTGCCTTTGAATTCCTCTGTAACCTTAGAAATGTTGTTGCAGCTGTGAAGATTGGTTATGCAGTGACAAGTAACATGCATAAAGGGAAACACTTCCCCTGCTGAGTCTCCTCAAAGCCATGTTGGCTTTTGACTGGGGCTGAGTGTGTGTTTTCCTCCTGGACTGGGGTTTGTGCCTTAGCAAGGGCTAAGAGATGCTGCTTAGGGAGAATAAAATAATATTCCCAGTTGGGATGTACCATGAAAATAGTTGTAACTGATAGAGGGAGGATCACAGTTTATCCAGTGCATCTTTACGAAGGTCATTTAAGCCACCTAGAGATAAAAGTTGCTTCTAGGTGTGGATTAGGAAGAAAACCAAACAAAAAGCTAAGGATGGATTGTGCTTTCGTTCTGTCCAATGCACCTTTTGGCACTTAGGCTGCTGTGAGGGAGAAGTGGTCAGACTGCAGAAGGTGGGGATTATCTCCAGTACCTGATCCTCAAAGTGAAAGTGGAAACAGGGATTGGATCACTGCTCTTGGCATCAGTCTCTTGAACTCCATTCTGGCAGGTTTTCCTGAAGGATTTACTTCAGGCATAGAGGGCTGGTCTCTATTGACTTGGTGTCAGCTGAGCCACCTCTAGATGATGGTTTGGAGATAGAAAATAACTTGGTTATTTTCCTGCATCATGTTCCTGCCTGTGCATCAATCCTCAAATTAAGGCTGTGCCAGGATGTAGCCATAAGTGCCAGTTCATTCTCCAGAATGTAGCTCTCCTTTTTCTAATCAGAACTTCTCACTGCTATAATTTCCAGGAATAATCTAGTGAGATGGACTTCTGTGAGGTACAGGAATGTTTGCTTGAGCCTGTGGAGAGCCTTTGGATATCACTGGAGGGTTTTCCCTTCTTTCAGTGAAGTATTAATTCAGGTGCCAGGTGATAGTGAACACCTGCCAGTACTCTTGGTTATTTGACTGACCCATTTAAGCCTGGTATTGTGTTTCTAAAATCAAGCTCTTACACTTGGCATAGGTTTTTTAAGGTGGTACCGGCTTTAGACATGTGAAAGGAGAGGTGTTGTGGTGTTTTTATGGTCGTATCCTAGGAAAAATGCATATGGACTTCTGTGAGAACAGAGCCCTGCTACCTCCAAAGGCTCCAGGATGAACTTGCACCACTAAGACTACTCCGCAGGAGTAAATTTTTTTTTTCATTTTCCTAGTCATTTTGGTTCTTCAGTTGGATTTTTTGTTCTCTTCATAGGTTTTTGTAACTCTTTGTAGGTTCTAAAGTTTTCGGAAGGATTTCACTGAAAATAGTTTTGTACTTTGTGCTCAAGGTGAGCCTGAGAATGCTTTTCGTGAACATCCCCATTTTCTAAATCCCACAGCAATATTAATGCTGATTTGGAATACTTTTATTCCACATCAAGGATTTTTATGCCATTGTTTGTCCTTTGAGCCTCTGTCATTGAGAATTGTATTTTTGGTTTGTCTGTCTCAGCAATCTGTTAATTACAAACTCAGAAGCATTAGGAGTCATACTACCACTAGTATTGTATTCTAGTATTCAGTATAGAACCTCTAATGCACACAAATTTTATTTCATAGAGAAATAGGTGGTTCAGGTAAAGGTTGTGCATAATGATGAAAATTTCAAAAATGCAGTTACGGTGATTTCTTTCCAAGCTTAGTGAAGTTTAATGGAAAACAATTGTGCTACGTCCAAGAGTGTGAGCTGGGTGCACAGACTGTCACCAAGTACCACCTTTGAGGTACAATCCTGTTTGTATGGATTGTTTGCTTTTGGATGTATGTTCCTGCTAAGCATCTCCACATATCCTTAGCACATACTTCTTTTCTTTGGGGCAAAAGGTGGGAGAATTTTTTTTTGTGAAAGAGATTGTTAGTATGTTTCAGATAAACTTAAGGCTGAATGGTGTTTAGCCAAGTACTGAAATTCTCAACTATTCCAACACTTAACATGTTGTTACGTAATAATTTTCAGAATTTGGATTGTGCTTTACATCACTTTCTCATGTTCTTTTGGTGGCCTGTTAAAATATTCCACTCACTGAGAAAAACCAAACCAGACCCCCAAAAATCTTATGTCAGAGGTAATATCTGGCCATAAAACTACTGGCTTGGAAAGCATCCCTGTATCTATTTGGCACCATGGCAGGGATGCAGTGGTGAGCTTTGGATGGGACCTTGCCGAGGCAGGGCTGGAGAGGCGGGCGAGAGAGACGGGTCAATAACCCGTATCATCTCTGCTGCTGCAGTGCCAGCCGTAAAACGGGGGGAAGAGCCGTTTCCTATCTCATGGCAGGTAGACGAGAGGGAATGCTCTTCTCGCGTCCCCAGCTGTCTCTGCAATAGACTGAAAGAAGCAGAAAATATCTTGTGAATATAAACGTAGGGCTCTTCCACCTGGCTTGAAGGGCGCTGACGGTAAAACACAGACAGGAGTCTATCTCTCTGTAACCCCGTCAGAGGAGCGTGGTACAACTTCAGCCCTTCAGCAGAGCCCAGTGCCCGGCTCCAGTGCCGCGGCAGGTCCATGAGCTCTGCCCGCCCGGCCGAGCGCAGGCGGGGGCAGCGTGTGCGGTTCGGGCCGCTCCGAGCTCCGCCGGGCCGAGCCCCCGGGGCGCTCCCTCTGCCGGCGGGGCCTGGGGGCCGGGAGGAGCCGCGGCTGCGGGACAGCGCGGGGCCGGAGAGGCGCAGGTCCTCCTTCCCTCACTCCTTCCTTCCCTCCCTCCCTCCCTCCTTCCTTCATTGCCCGGCGGTCCGCGGGAGCGGCGGTGCCCGCGCGGGAGCGGCTCCCGGCGGGAGGGCGGGGAATCCACGCCGGGATTTCGGAGGCACACTGACATCAGGGGGGCGCGGCCGGCGGCGGGCGGGGGCTGCGCGCTGAAAGGCGGCGA
>VXAX01001315.1:384989-400416 GCA_013399835.1 Leptocoma aspasia | reverse complement strand
CGCCGCTCCCCAGCCTGCTTTGGCACCTGGCCCACACACAGCAGCAGGACCTGCCCTGTGGCCCTAACAGTCCTGCCAGGCCCTCGAAACGCTGTGAAAGGGAGACGTTTATGCCTATTTCATCACATAATCACAGAACGCTTCGGATTGGAAGGGACCTTAAAGCTCATCTTAAAGCATGGGTAAGGACACCTTCTCCTAGACCAGGCTGCTCCAAGTCCTGTCCAACCTGGACATTTTCAGGGATGGGCAGCCACAGCTTCTCTGGGCAACCAGTACCAGTTGTCCCCCAGTAAAGAATTTCTTCATAATACCTGATCTAAATCTACCTTCCTTCAGCTTAAAACCACCCCTCCCTCCCCTGTCACTCTACGCTTTTGTCCAAAGACCCTCTCAGCTCTCTTGCAACCCCTTTATGTCCTGGAAGTGGCTCTAAGGTCTCACTGCAGCCTTCTCCAGGTGAACACCCCCAGCTCTCCCAGCCTGTCTCCAGAGCAGAGGGGCTCCAGCACAGGGAACATCTCTGTGGCCTCTTCTGGACTCATTCCAACAGACCTTTCTTGTAAAGGGAATGCCAGAGCTAGAGGCAGCTCTGCAGATGGGGTCTCACCCTCAAATCCCCTCCCTTGTCCTGCTGGGGGTCAGCCCAGGCCACTTGGGTCTCTGGGCTGCCAGCACACTACCACGACACATCAAGCTTCACATTCACAAAGGATTCAATTTTAGTCCTCCTGTCACTTCTCAAGGTCAAACTTTTCTCTCAGGTTTCTACTTAGACCAGCAGAAAAAGCAGGTAAGGCAGGAAACAGGAAGCTGAAGCTCCAGCCTTTGGAGAGGACTCTGCTGATGAATGCCCAGCAGTCTCACAGATGCCAGAGATGTTCTGCTCTGGGCTCCCTTGAGTATCTGAAGAGTACTTGCTAAAGGTAACAGAAAACTAAATGCACACTTGCTAATTTTGCTGCGTCTTTCCTTAAAACTGGTCATTCCCTGGAAGGGTGGTGGCTGGTCCTAAGCAGACCTACTTTGTCATGAAGCTGGTGCTGGCTTATCACGTGGCTGTGTAGACACCGTGGGAGCATTTAGGTACCCGGGAAGGCAGAAGTTGCACAGGAAGATTTAGGAGTAATTTTGACCATTCTCAGGGAGACAGGAAGCAATCTGAGGCTGTAGAAGGTCTGCAAGATGTAGCTGATGCACTCCAGAAGCCCAGTAGAAATGTGGGCAGGTAGAAGCTCAGCAGCTCACACTGACAACTGTAGAGCTGAGAAGCAACTGGAGCAGAATGGAACCAACTCTGAAACCTTGTTCAGCAGTTATATATGAAATCCAGCTAGAAGAACTGCAGAGATAACTGACAGGGGAGAAAAGGAATTAACATGCAATTGCTATAAGAACACTCTCTTCACCTAGGTATTTTAAGTATTTCGTGCTTCCACAGGAACTGGCATTTCCTTCATCTTTGCACTTTAATCTCCTTTTGTTTGCATTTACCCAAATTTCTGAAATAGCCAGAAAATTAATTTTTGCATACAATTTTTACCTAATGGATGAGACAAATTATTTTCTCAAAGCACACTTAACGTGTTTTCCATAGCTTTACACCAGCCAACATCTCATTCAAAACTTGACACAGTTGTTTATTCTTCTGAATTGACAGATTCAGGTTAATGCTTTTATTTTTGAGGGCCTTTTATTAAATACAATTAACATGACAAATACAGGCTCTCCAGATTTGTAAAACTGTCTCCTAAATCCGTATCTATAGCTTAGCTCCATATTTGCTGGGGTATAAACACAATTAGAATAAGGCATACAAAGGGCGTTCAGCAATATCTTGTTTCACCCAAGACATCATTGTGCCCACCATCTTATAAGGCATTTTTCCCTATGATCAGAAAAACAAATGTAAGCTAACAATAAAATACATGAGAATATTCTCACATGTGAAACAATGAAAATTTGCTTTGGTGACTTCTCTCTATGTACATAGCTGAGCAAAACTTTTTAATTTACTGCAGATAGAAAATCTGATTTTTTATATGGAGTAGGTATATTCAGGCTGGTTAAAACATTTGTATGCACATGCAAACTTATATTTTACTTTTATTTTTACTTCAACAAAAGTAAATATAATCCTATTTTTCATCAGAAAAGTCTGAGGTAATCAATGCTGAAGCCATTTCCATGTTTACCCACTTTTTTCTTCAGTAACTGATGTGGGCAAACTGTTTCCTGGGCTTTTATATGTAAGAATTTTTTTATATAAGAATGATGATGAAGAATAAGTATGCCAACACTACTACTTCAGCTGGATTCATATTAATGAAAAACCCTCAGTGGAATGGAGGATAAGCTCCCTCAGAATGAAAGCGTGGCTCTGATACACTGGCTGAGCAACTGGACACTTCCATGTACAAAAAAAATCTAGGCAAAGTACAACAGAAATGGAGGAACTGAGATGTGGAAAAAGGGAGAACAAGAGAGAATGAGGAATTTTCTCAAATGTGTGGGTCCCGTTCTGATTCTCTCTAACATCCCAGCAGCCCTGTGGGCAATAGGAGCAGCCTAATCCCACTGTAATGCTACTAAATACCACCTAAAGCTCATTTTTAAGGAAGACATGGTACAGTTCCTCAGCTATAATTCATCCTTCTTCCCACACTTCAGAGAAAGGTTTTATTAAGTAGCATTTTTCATTATGACAGACATGAATGCAGGAGAAAAGCCTGCAGCTGCATTCAGCTTTTTAAAACACGTTGGCAAGCACAAATATCATTATACAGGAAATCAAGTCACCCAAACCTCTTCACTGTGAAGAGGGTGAGACTGGGAAGGTTCACAGAATGCTGAGAATAGAAAAAGGATCAAAAGCAATGTTCAAGGCATACACAAACTGAAGAAAAAGGTGCTTTGAAGTCTACACTTGTTTTCCTCCCTTTAAAAGTCTATACTATGATATGGAAATAAAAGTCAGTGTGGCGGGTGGGGGGGAAGGTCTTCACCCAGCACTTTTTCTAAATTAAGTTCCACAGTTTTGTTTTTGTTAAAAATAAGTCATTTATAATTTAATACCTGTTTCAGGATACTCAGATCTGTGGTGCTGCTAACAGCGCGCTTAATTCGCATTATCCATTTAAAAAAAAATTCAAAAGCAGCTCTGAACTTTGCTTCTGAGATGGAAGCACTGTCTCTGAACCAGCAATCATTGCTGTCACTCTTGCTTTGCATCTTTCAAGGCCTGAAGTCTTTCTAAAAGGGGTGGGTGGGAGTAATGCCACATTGAAAAGATCCAGTCAGAAACAGGGAATCCTAAATTATCTTTGTTTAGCTTGATCAAAGCAGAATATAGGTCTTTAGCCTTCCCAAGTTCCTTGGCAAATGCATCTGCTTGAAACTCAAATCGTCGGCTTAATACTGTCAAACAAAATGAGAGAACCTGTGGAGAGAAATGCATTAAAATTATTTTAAAATTCAGCTATCTGCAAATTCCTTCAGTGCCATAAATACTACCACATCTAGCTCCCCACATCCCACACATCGCTGTGGCTGCAGACTGATCTCACTAAGCTTTATCCAAGCCTGATTATCAAAATGTGACACCCAATACAGCCCCTAGAAACTTCAAACTTCCCCTGACAAAACAGAATCATCATTTAAATAGGATGATACTTCAAAGTCTGTATCTTGAAAACAATTTACCTCATTGTAAGGTGAAAAAATGAACTGGAAAATAATCATCAAGCCTATCAGGGTAGGCTGGGTGTCATAGAAACCAAATGCAGCAAAGAGTTCTTTTTGACCAATTAGCACAGCAAACAAGAAGAAGCAAAGGAAGGAATTCATCTAGAGAAAAGAAAAAACATTCTTGATTAAGATAAGTCTTTACATAACATCACATTATAGATTTGCACATGGACGCCACTGTAAAAAAACAAGTAGATTACTTTTGAACAAATATACAGAGAGGAACAAACATCTGGTCTTTACCTGCTTTCTAAAACTGCAGCAGTAGAAGAACCACTATTTTCTGTCAGTGAACAAAAAAAAAAACAAATAATGGAGATAAAAAAGCAAAAAGAGAAGTGAGGAGGGAGTACAGGATAGAACCCATCTCCTTGGAATTAAGCATAGGTTCTGAAAAGTTTAAAGCCAAACAAAATGTGTCTGTGCTGTCTTGTGCTTCTGTTCCTGGAAACAATCTGTGCTTCCATCCAAGCTGTGCAGTGTCATGTATAAGCACTGTGCTTGCCTGGCTTTTCAGAGCCAAGAGGCAGGACCATGCATTACCAAGTTTTCTAGAGGGGGTGATTAGCTATCCAAGTGGTTGTTTGGTCTTTTTGGAGTAAAGTGGAAGGTGCCAGAATATTGTTTGCTATTGAAACACACAGAACAGAAAAGAAGGATGGCTGTGATCCAGACCAACTCCCTGTCACACAGCATATCAGATGAATGTATACTAACAAATCTGGAAGAGGGCATTTGGAAACAGCTATAATTACAGATCCTCCAGGAAAAAAAATCAGTTTAAAATAACTTACCTGGCTGATTATTATATTTTTGACAGTATGACCTAGTTTCCAGTGACCCAATTCATGACCAAGTACAGCCAGAACTTCTTCATTTTTACATCCTTGTTTCTTATTCTGAGGGAACAACAAAGCAGAAGTATTATCGGGTATGTCTGAACACAACCAAATGAATTTCTTACTCATTTGTTTTTCCCTTGATCCCTTAAGTGTCCCTAGATCAGGCCACTCCCTTCTAATACCAGAAAAACACATATAATTTCTTGCTGAGCCTTTTTCATAAAGATACTTACAGAAATATAATCTTTTAACATTAAGAAGATTTCTACTATGAGGTGGTGTTCTCTAATTCCTATGTATGCAGGCATGCTGATGCAAACCTGAAAGAAGACTGGAAGATCTGCCTTCCAATCATTCTCCTATCCCTTCTCATCCTGTTTCTTTACTCAAGCAAAGCAGTACACTGGAAACAGGTATTCAGAGCTGCAGACTTTCAGAGGAGAATTGAGGGCAAAGCCCTGTTCCTACTTTCCTTCTACACTCAACATGTAGCCTTCCTCCCAAGGCAGTACTGTTCCTTTTAAAAGGAACTGTCCTCTTCAAAAAGCCCTACTACATGCTTTAAAGCTATAATTAGGAAGGACATCTGCACCTTCAAAGATCCATTAGCAAGTCAGAAGCAAACACAAAGGCTGAAGAACCTGTTGAAATGGAACACAGACTCTCATTATGACTAGATCAGGTGAGCTCAACATCCCCTCCTCTCAGCACCCACTTCTGCAGTATTTGCCTAACAACACCCTGGGCACCACTAACATGGTGTCAAGGAACAGAAGCTGGACTGAACAACAACCTAGACTTGGCCTAGCCTTAGGCTGCACAAGGCCATTTATTTTTCTCAGAATAACTCCTTTAAGTTATTCAGAAAGTATTCTATTAGCTTTAGACATTTCCATAGTCTTCTGAGGCCACAACAGCTGTTCCAGCAGACTCATGAGGTGCAGCTGCACATTAAAGCAGAGGCCAGTGCCAGGCCACCATCCTGTTCTTGACCAGAGCACGGGAGGATGCACATGTGCAATCTGTCTGTTCCTCCTGCACCAAAAACTCTGCATGCAGTAAAAGGCATACAAATGACACACTAAGAATTAAAAGTATTTCCTTCAAAGGGAAGCTTTGGTATGGCAGTCCCAAGAGAAGATGATGAGCTAAAACCCTGAACTAGTCCCTTATTCAAAGAATTATAGAGAATATCTGCTTTTTACATGCAGGGAACTAATGTTTTGCTAAAGCCCCTGTGGATTTTTACAGTCTCTGGTGCTATCTGCACAACTCACACAGGCCCAGAAATTCCAGTTAGCAAACCAGGCATACTTTGGTATTGAAATTATTAGGGTTTGGGTTTTAGCAACTTACTCAGGACCTTTAAAATACATTAGAAAACACAAGGGAATATCTCACCAAAAAGTTCATATAAACAACACAATGAAAGACAAACTCACTTTGGTTTTAGACTTTGTTTCTTCATTCTCACCATCTTCTCCTTCTGCTGGTTCTTTGTTCAAAGCAGAATAGTCTTCCAGGAGTGTGTCAAAGAGTACTATCCGCTTGTTCTTGAAGAATCCATAGAAATAAGCATTGCTATGAGAAGAACGCTTAGAACCTGATGGGGAAAATTTAAAGACCATGATCTGAATAATCCCGTGCACTGAAGCCTGTACAGTATGACAGACCGGATTCTTCCAGAGGAATTCTCAAAGTCCCCAAATGAACAGCAGACAAACTCAAGCAGATCTGTTTGGAAGCTGAAGCATATTCTAAAACCTAAGTAATGATGACTCCAATAGAGAAATGTAGCATGTAATCACTAAAAGCAATAAAACCATAAAAGCAGTCGTGAACATCTAATGTCCAAGAAAAGCAAATTCTATTGCAATTTCAGATTTAGAGTGGAAAGAGCATTCTGAATTGACACTGCTTCAGGCAAGGAACCTGTGCCAAATTATGTAGAATTCTTTCAAATGTACCAGCAAAGATGAATGGAAACAGATAAATATGAAGACTTTAGAAACAGATAAGGAAAAGAGATGAACTACAGATAACACAGTTCCTCAATACTATTTTTGTTTGCAATAGGCCATTTTTTACAGCTACCTTTATCTAGACCAGGTCAGTCATGGACTGTTTCTGCTGTCAATAAACCTAGGGCCAAGAAACTCATCTCTTTCTATGGAATGTGGAGAGTTTCAGTTGATTAAAAAGCTTATTTTTGCTTATGGACAGAAGCTGTTGCAACATCAGGACTGAAAGATGTCTCTATGAGGGCAGAAGAGGATTCCCCTAGGTTTTCTGCAGCAAAGGATAAGTTGGAAGGCACTTGCCTTAAAACACTCAGTGTAAGTGTATGAACTGCATAAACCCCTTAGGGTACAAATATCCATTGTTCCATTGGAAGCCAACCTGTAGATGGTCTTTATGAACTTCAGCACCAAAACCACAACAGATTAACAGAGGAAGAGCCAGAGTATGATGCCTCAGCATCTGGTCCCTTCCCAGTGAAGAAATCTGAATGATAGTAAGGTTTCCTGTCATCTGTATGTAATAAAAATCTTCATCCTTCACTAAACGTTGGTAGAGAAGGAACCTTTGTAATCTGCCTCTTACAGAATGAACCCTGAAAGTAAAGGACTTGGTTGCATGTTTCACCAAGAAGTCAGTTCTGGAGTGGGAAGAGCCAGGACAGTGCAGAAAAACACCAGTAAAAAGATGTTCCCACATTCAGTCCCCCATATCAAAAGGGAATTGTGCTGGCTCAACACTCTTAGGAATGCTACAAAAAACAAAAGGTGGGGGGTGGTGAGGAGGGGCAGTACTTGCAGGTTTGGCAGCCTCCAGTGCAGCTCCCTGTCACTTGAACAGACATGCTGCAGTGGCAGGACACTGCACAGGAGCTGCAGTACCAACAACTGCTTCGTGGTACTTTTACCATTGTTAAAAGCTGGGATGAAGCCAGCAATGCATTTGGGAAAACTGTAGCTGTTTGGCAAACCTCTGCACTGACTCTCAAGCTTGAAAAGCTTTAGCTTGGCTTGAAAAGAGAAGAGTTTCATGTGTGCCACGTGTATCAGTGGTTCTGAGCAGCACTGAGGCAGAACTCTGGCAGGATTTGATCAGTCCAAAGTTTTGAGTCACAGCTTCTAGTCTAGATAAAACCTTCACCACCCTCTCCTCCCCCACAGCAAACTTCTACCATTTTAGGTCTTTATGCCATCTCATACTGCTTTCACCAAGTCCATAAAAAACACCTCTGAGCCTCACAGGTGGGACACATAACCAAAACAAAAATTGGGAAAGCCCCTGAAATCAAGTTCAGACAGGAGCAAAATAAGTAACAGTGAAAATGTCAAACAATAAAGTACTCCATGAACATGGAATTGAAGTGACATGGCAGCTGGCATGCTCCATGTTATATTCCATGACCTGAGATAAAAAGATGAGAAATTCAGTATTAGAAAGTGAAAAAAATTAGTCTCAAGTAGAAGGTGTGAGACCATCCAGCTACAGCATAAGAAACCATCCCTGCGAACATTTCAAGAAATAAGTATTTTTAATTTTCAATACTTTTTCAATTGTTTTACCAAGGACTTTGAGACAATTAAGGCTATACTGAGACTAGAAAAATTTAAATTCCCTTTGTTTCACAGTTCTAAAATTATAATCTTGACTACTTTTGTGCTTCCAGTCCTGACTGAGCTGTGTATTTCCATTCCACAGACCCAGGAAAATGCTTCCAACCAGAGGCTGAGTTCAGGCTGTGCATTGAGTTTCAGGAAAAAGACCAGGAAAATGCTACAGATATTGGCAAGTATTACAGTATCTGAGCAATGCAAGCAACTCCCCTACACAGCATCCACAATCAATGCTAAAACCCCACAAATTTAAAGTTACAAAGCCTTTTTATTTAAAAAAATAACAAAGCCTCACCTTCAACAACATACACCTTAGTCAATGGGAAGTCAATGTTCTTTGCCATTGTTTCAATCTGCTGCTTGAGCTCTCCCTCCGGAAGCGGAATGAATTTATCAAACAAAGGTGCAATATAGTCTGCATAGATTGTAACAAGCACCTGCAAACACATGCAGATATTGAGAACAGGGCATGCAAACGTGTTTAGTAGTATAGGTGGAGCAAAAAGTTCAAAAGAGGGCACAATTTCAGAAAAAACACTTGATAAAGCAGAGTGCTGTATGAAGTGGGATCTATAGCCAGCTCTCTGTGGGCTGCTTTGTGTGGTGGTCTGTCCACAGCTCAGCAAACTGTGCACAAACCACCCACACACCTGAGCAGGACTGGTGTGAAGAGTGCAGAAGCCAATGCCTCTGGCAGCTGGGAGCTCACCAGTGACAGGCTGTCACTTCCATGCACTTCACCAAACCTGGAAAGCTCTGAAGAGTTTCATACTCAGCTGCAGAGATCAAGGAACCAGGAGATAGAAGAAGTGGGACTAATTCCTGCTAACTTGCACAACAACTCTAAAAAGAGGCAAGAAATTTAATGTCCCCTATTTTCTTTCCATCTCCCAGCTGTCTGCAGGGCAGTTGTCTGCCTGATGCCTCTGACTCCACAATGACTAACAGCCCTGACCTAAACACATCACTACATGCACCTGCATCTCTTCAAACAGGCATCAGCTGCAGGCCAGTTGAGAAAGCCAGAACTAGAATAATTTGGTGGAAAGGAAACCTGAACTCCCTCTCCTCACACTCCAGATCACCACAAAATTATTTTTATTTATTTTAAAAGTTTAAATTCTGGTTAGCAAAAAAAAGGAACAGGACATGAGAGGTAAATGGACATCAACATTAACTTCAAAATTATCTTGATACTTTTTATTTCACTGAAAACAAGTACCTGTACTTTTGACAGTGTGTGCACTGCTGAAAAAGTCCAATGAAATTGAAAATCAGAAAAACTGACTTTTGAAAAGTCACAGCAAGTGAGGGAATCAATATGAAACACCACTAAAAATAAGTTAATTTTGTTACTGTAATTTTTAAGGGCTTAAACCTCTGCAGATATTTTGCAGAAGGTGTAGGAGAGTATTTCATAGAAATAGAAATCAGCTTTTCAGTGCAGACTAGTGTTTCAGACCATACAGCATGTGGGAACTAATTTTAAGGTTTTATCTTAGACCTTTGTGTAATGCCTAGGTACCAGCAGGCATAACAGACTAGTAGGAGGATGCAACTCTAACTCTGATTACAGAGTTATGGAACTGGAATTTTTCCCTAAACCAGACTCTAAAGGGTAAATCTAATACCTCTTAGGATGATTTTGTGCGTCAAAGGCTGTTCAAACACATTAAGGCCTGAAACTCTACAAAGTTGCAGTGAGGTGGTAACACACCAATTGTCTGAGCATGCACTTAACCCTCAGGGGTGGAGGGGGCCCAGAGGAGAAGAGTGAGCCAGTAATGCTGTGTTCTTTCAATACAGAAGTTTGCAGCTCTGCCAAGATGTTTTATTTTCTAGCTTTTGTAGTATAAAAGATAGACCAACACCTGTTGTATCAGGTTCTAAAGTATCTGTAGCACCTCAGAACAAAATCTACATGGACAGCTCAACGGGAAGGTGCAGGCAGAGCAAAAGTAAAATACTAATTTGTGGTAGGAAAGTGAGAGAGAGGAACATGGCTTCAGCTGCATATATTCTGGTTCTCACCTCTGTATTTAGGAGAAAGGAAAACAGATCACCACATAGTGCTGTATTTTCAGTACCTATTCTAAATCTTTATCAGTGCTTTTCTTTCAATTGATGAAGACACTCCAGTATTAAATAGATGAGATATAGATGACATTAATGTGGACAAATAATATGAGCTATTATTCCTGAACAAGTACACTGGGAGCAAGACACTGTTAAAGTTTGTAGACATTAAAATTCACAGGAGATTTAGATTTTTCTTCATTTCCTTTCAGCTGTGTTCAGCATGCTGAGCCATGCCAGTAAGCTGGAGTCTGGAAGAAACCCAAATTTCTTCTCATACTCACCAAAGAAACAACTAATGTGAAGAGCCAAGCATAGATAAAAAAGTAGTCTCCCCCTATTTTAATAATGTAAAGTAGAAGGGATGTCACTGGCAACAGAATACACTGAGTCACAACGAACTTCTTGATAGCATCCTTAAAAAAAAATCCCAGTGTCTGCAAAGAAAGGAGAAATTACATCAGTGATGTCAATGTAAATATTAACATGCAATCCTGGGTAGTGAACTGATCCCTTCAGTTAAGACAAATGGCAAAACAGCAATGCCAGTGTCATAAGAAAATCAGAGCCAGTCAAAAAGGAGCACTCCTAGTAGCTCCTCACAACCACACGGACTCAAGCCCATGCAGATGCACTCTTCCTCAGTAAGGCCTGACCCAAACCATTATTTTGTGTTGCACATTCATTAAAGAACCAGTCTATCCAGCCAATCTGAACCAATTTGGTCAGTACAAGTGCTCTCTGCAATACCTGTTGATTGAAGCCATGTTTCTCTTCTATGACAAATGTATTATATAAACTCCATGGGAGACCAGTCACTGCACTGAAGAGTGTTGCAAGCAGCAGAAATACCAATGACTGAACAATCTAAAAAACAAAACAAAAGCACCTGATATTTACTGACCCATACTAACAAATATTCTGGGTGTTAAAAATGGCTTTTAAGCCACTGGTTTAACTGAATCCAGTTAGAAGATGATGCTAGATAAATTCACAGAATTAACTTGTTCATGATGACTAATTATTGCTCACTATAATAGCTTACTAAGGATTTGGAACACAAATTTGGATATATGCCTCATCCACAGGACAAAGGTAATATAAGCAACAGTGTGCAGGTAGACCAATTTTAGGATTAGTGAAAACACCCAAATAAAGAGCTCCCAAAAATCCAGTCCACCACCTCATTTGACTCAAGCAGACACCAGACTTTGCTTTTAACACATGAAGCTGTTTTAATTAGTAAGCTAATTTAAAAGCAAGCTAATTTACTTTTACCAGTTCTCAGAATCACACAGTCATTGTGTGCACCAGAAAATATATGTTCTTTTTACTGTATTAAAGGTTAGCTAAATCTCACTTTTAACTAAATACCAATTTAAAAATAAAAATTATTATTGCAGTAGGGACAAAATACTTTCACAGAAATTTAAAGCATACTCACCTCATATTCTGGTCCAAACCCAGCACGACCAGAGATCTGACCAGACAGTTTCCATAGAAAAGGAATTCCTCCACAGAGGAGAATCATCTTGAAAACAAAACCACATAACACAGAGGCAGTATGAAACATATTGTCATCTTAGTCTACTAACATTTTAGCATGATAGGAACCTTTTAAGGGTGAATAAGACAAGTTTTATAATTAGCTTTCTGCCACCCCTCTGACCTTAACAGTGATAAAACAAGCCTGGAATATCTGGCAATAATTAGTTTTCACTTTACAGAAGAAGAGAGCAGGTAATTATTTCTTTTTCCTGTGAAATACTAGCATATTTCCAAGCCTATTTTCTGTAGACTTTGCCTCTGTACTGGCTCAGACATAAGGTTTATCTTCAGAAGACCTCAAAGCTCGTGTGCCCTGTGGTTGTATAACCACATACATTTATCCATATTGCAGCCTCTTGTCTTGAAGAGGAGCCACCCTCCTCTCCTAGAGCAGAGGTTCACCTGCCTTCCCTGCCCAGAGAAAAGCCCCAATTTCACTTCCAGTACTGGAGTTGCTACAGGCATTTTGAAGAAAGCTTCATGGTCTCCTCCTTGTGCCTGCTCCCAATGTCTCCTGACATGCTGGCTGCCAAGGAACAGGGAGTGAACACTTGGGGTACACCATGATCAAAGAAATGCCCAAGCCAGAGCTACTGAAGCAAGTGCTCACTGCAGCTCACAGCCAGGCCTGGCAGCATTTCTCATACAGCTCAACTTGTAAATATTTCATGTTTGCTTTCTTTGCAAGTGATGCATCACTATATATATAAAATCAGTTTTCAAGCAAACAGCCTTCCAATCTTGCTAAGACCACGGGTTAATTTATTTATTTATTTTGAAAAGGCTTACTCTTACAACCTAACCCTTAGGGTGCATTTTCAGTGTCAGGAGGAGATGGAAAGGACCAAAGCAAGTGTGGTGGTTTTAAAAGCTCAGTGGAGAAATTAAAGCCACTTAAACGGCACCTTTTCAATGGTGGAGGGGAACAACAAAAAAACCCAGACTGGAGAAAGTTTTCATCCCAGATAAACCTCCCCTGGAGGAGGACTTAACTTGAGGCCATTTCCTCTTATTCCCTGTTCCAATGCTTGGCCACCCTTCCAATAGCCAATATTGGAATATCCAATCTAAACCTTGTCTGTCACAACTTGAGGCTATTTCCTCTGGTGCAGTCACCTGTTACTGGGAGACAAGACTGACCTCCTACATGCCAGGATTTCTCTGGTTTTCTTGGCCACCTGGGCACATGGCAGCTCATGTTCATGAGCTGACCAGCATCCCGAGGTCCTTACCCACAGGGCCACTTCCCAGCCACTCTGCCCCCAGCACGGGGCACTGCCTGGGGCTGTTGTGACCCAAAGGCAGCATGTGGAAACAGACTGCTCCAAAACTTGTTTATTCAGGCCACTACTCAAATAATTAACTTGGAGCTTTAAGCCACATATTCTGTGGTTTTTCCGTGGTTTATTCTTCCCAATAAGCTAATCCTGTCCTCTGCCTGTGTGATGCCATTTCTGCTTGTCCTGTCACTCCAGGCCCTTGTTCAAAGACCCTCTCCAGCTCTCTTGGAGCCCCTTTAGGTACTACTGAGCATACTAAAAATCCCAACCAGAGGAATATAACAGATTGCACTGACAAAACATCCTCCTTACAAGTTCGTACAAAAGGAAATGAAGTACAGGTCAAGCAACACAGAGGAGATCAGGAAATGTGGAAGTTAAGAGGTATCACAAATCTCTCGAGTACTGGGTTTGCATCATCATTCTACAGTTACATGACTGACTCTATTTTACAATCCCATTTTCATTATCTTTTATAACTGACATTTATGCTTCCTTAGGTTCATCATGAAGTAGGATCATATTTCAATTTTACTCTGCAATGCCTTTAGGATTCCTTTTTGTGCCACTGATGAGCAATGCATTTCAGCAGTGAGTTAGAAGAGTCTTCTCCTAAGACTGTAAATCACACACACAAATATTGTGTTCTAACTTAATGGTTCTGTTTTCTCATATATGTGAATGTTACTTGCCCAGTGTTAATTCTTCTTATACTTCAGAAGTTTCCATTGGTACACTCCCTGTTCTCAGGGGCTGCTCTTTTTACCCTCTACTTAAATTTTATCTAAAAATGAAAGGAGTTGCATTCCTCCAAACATAGGGAAATGTCTGTATTGTAACCATTTAAAGTAACTCTCATGCTGTTTAATTATTTTGTAATGGAAACTACTATAGAATATAATTAAAATGTAAGCTAACATTGTAGTTGTGCAGTATGACTCAGCACTGCAGAAAGAAATGACATGCTTTCTGAAGAATTACTTCTTTTTGTGTAGCAAATACAGCCACAAACAAAAACAGAATATAAATGTCAGTGTTCACTGTATGACACCAGAATGCCAATGGTGCAGCTGCATGGGATCACTAAAAACCAAAGTACTTCACAGTTTCAGTACACAAAAAATATCACATGAAAGGTACTTACAGTGCCCTCAACCTCTGAATAGAGGCCTGACCAAAAGCTGAAAGTACTTTTGTCCAGCTGATAGAGACGAGATTTTTCAAATGTTTCTGAGTCCATGATCTGTCCCAGTTCCTGTGGTACATGTGTTGTTGTTCTATACACCCGCCTCTGAAAAATTGAAGACAAAACTTAAAGTCTACACATAGTATTTTAAAGGAGATAAATAAGATTTAAAAGTAACACATAAAATGATCCCATGGGCCATCACAGAATGTTAAAACAAACAAACAAACAAACAAAAAAAGACAACACACAAAGGAACAAATATTCCTGAATTCCAGTTTTTTATCAAGTTCTAAATATAAAACTGAAGCATAATTATTATGTTGTAACTAAACTACTGGCTTAATAAGTTATTTAGAATAGTTCAAATACAGATCACACAAACTGATTTTTCTACAGGATGTTACTTACCACACCACAGTTAGCAACTAAGCTCATTTTGAAACCAAACACCAGATCCTCCTGTGCAAACCATGTGATTTCACCAGAATACCTACGGAGTGGCTGCACAAAGGAGGTGCTATTTCCTTTGCAGTAAAGAACGTGCCACTTGAAAAATTTTTAAAACAGAAGTCTTTTCCCTCAGTTGTCTTGTTTCATTATACTTACCCATTCTCTAAGGAAAAGCTCCTACCCTTTGTCACTTCAAAACCCTGTCCGAGGCATCAGGCTGCACTGTCCCCGATCCCAGGGCTCAAACACGCCGGTGTGTGGCTGCTGCTAAACCTGCCAGGTGGGCAGGCTGGGGGTGGAGATGCGGCTGGCAGGCGACAGCCGGGACCTGACCAAAGGGACACTCCGTCCTCTGTGTGGTATTCTGCAATAAGAAGCGGGGGCTGGGATGTGCCCTCCAGGGTCGCTATGCCTCGGAGGCTGCCCAGGCATCGCCCGCTCGGGGAGGTGCTGAACGACGGCCTGTGCACCGCTTGCGGCCCTTCCTTCCTCTTTCCTTCACCGGCTAAGCTGTCGCTATTTCAACTCAGGCATTTCCTCATTTTTGCTCGTACCGCTCTGTCTCAGCTGTCCCGGGGAGGAGGGCCGAGCTGCTGGGGGTGCTGAGCCGCCGGTGACCCCACCGCGCTCACGGCACTCGCCGCTGTGAGCGTTCCCACCATCCGC
>VXAX01001315.1:340682-384493 GCA_013399835.1 Leptocoma aspasia | reverse complement strand
GGCTCGGCCATCCCTGTGAAGCGCGTGTGGGGGGCAGCAGGGCGCGGATCTGGGCAGATGTTTATTTTTTTTTCAGTATAAGTTACTCAGATTGCGCATAATAATGCATATAAAGCCTCGTTAGTATTTGTCCAAAACCTTTTACAGAAGCACTAAAAGAATTACAAAAATTAACACTGACTGCTGCAGTACTTGCTGATTTATTTAAAGCCGAAAAGCGCACAAGCATGCCCTGGCAGTGCATGGAGTGCCACATCACCACAGGAAAATGCCTCCAAGCTGCTTTTCTGCAGCCCAAAGCAACTCAGCCATTTCCTAAATGCAGCTCTTGGATTGAGGAATGTTGCAGGACTTGTCTCCATACCTGGCAGACAGAAATGATGTCTGTCTCTGTCTTGTCCTGTGGTATATCCCAGCCTATGGGAAGAGCAGTGGCTGAACAGGAGGACCCTGCTCAACAGGCTCTGTAACACCAGAGGAGCAGTGAGTACCAGTCTGCACTCTGCACTGTGTGTGGTTTGCTGGCACACAGGAACTCATTTGGTAAAAGCAGAATTGCATCTGAGGAACTGAGTTTCACGTGCAACTTGTTTTGTGGGAAATAGCTGCTTGACTTGAAACTGAAGTCTCCAAGCCTCAAGGAATTTACTCTTCATGCTGACCACGAAGGGACAGGTTCCTCTGTGGGATACTCAAACCCAAGAGGGTAACGGGGGCTCTCTGGCCCAATACCTGAAGCAGTCATCACGTGTCTATTAAGTTTGCTGTTAAATTCTTCTCCTGTTTTGAGATCTTGAAGATTCAACTACGTTAAAACATGACTCAAACTTGACATTAAAAGGTACCTTGAAGGCTGTCTGCTGCTGTTGCAGTATTTAACCTTTTGACTCAACTTACTTCCATTTTTAGAACTTTGAGATTCTTGAAGGTGAGAAGATTGAAGCACCATATTTTTTTCATTAAAAGAAGCTTATAGTTTAGAGAGAGGATATTACATGAAAGGCTAGGCAGTAAGCTACACTTCTCTTGTTTGGTGTATGATTTTCAGCCTAATTTTTAAGGATGCCCAAATAACTTCATTTCCCTAAATGTAGTACAAAGATGCCATTTCTGCCTAGTTTTGGTCAATACCACACTTCACTAGACAGTTTGATAGCTGCCACCATTCCTGCACCCAGCCAATACTTATGCTCTGTTTTAAGCATTTCCCAAAGTTTTTTCCATTTCCTTTCCACTGCTGCTTTTCAGATTGCAGTATAAAAACCCAGAAGCCCCAACAACGCCCAAGCTGTCAATCAGTAAACTGTGATTGCTGCTTGCTCATTAGAAGCCCCACAGAGACAGGGAAATACCCCCTACAGGGGACAACAATTCTGGGCCTGGTGATGTAGCCATGTGTAGTAAGAAATGTGATACAGAACAAGAAACAGAGCTTAAAATATTAGCTGACCCTTCTGCTGAATCTTCCAGCTAGGTTTCATTGACTGTCAGAAAAGCTAACCAGGGAACCCTAAATGTATACTGGTATTTCATGTGACACAACCTGCTTGGAAGTCTGGCAACACTCGTCACACACTCAGGTGGTGCCAGACAGTTTCACAAAGCACCCTCTGCCTTTGAAGGAACAAGGACTTTCTCATACATAAGTGTAATTAGTAAGCCTGTACTAATTATAGTTCTTTCAAGTCTGAAAAAAGCACAGAGAATGTTGTAAAATAAAATGTAATACTTTACTTTTCTGTATCTATTTTATCAGTCTGATAAATTATCTACAAATGCATAAAACTTAAGCAACACTGTCCAATGCACTCAGAATGGTCCCAAACTCAATTACAAGTAAAGCACATTAAAGATTTACTGTACAGTAAACAAATGGGTGAAAAACTGTAATTTATTGAAACTCATAACTCAAAAAATATAAGATGCTGTAGTGTACAATATGTTACACAAAGCACCCTGGGGTGCACATTCAAGTCAAGTAATAACTCCATCGCCCCCCAAACCCTGGTACCCCAGTACTTGTTCCATATACAATCATGCACATTTACTCTTCAAGAGGAAGCCCCCAGTATTCTGATGTGTTAAATAGCACCAAAATCAGCATTGTTCATTGAAAAAAATGGGGAGCTAAATTAACTTGGCCATTACTTTTGACAGATATTATACATTCATGGAATTAAACAGTCAAAACTAACCTAAAAAGTGTGTACTGTAACAATTACTGTTCTAATTTGAAGTTCTCCCCGTACAGCAGTAGTGGAGGCTATCTGCTCTAAGCAAAGCTACTTATGTACTTCCTACACACAGCTCATCTGCCTTTTTTGTTGGAAATAAATCTATGAGAGGTGTGGAAAACTTGGATCTTTCAAGAACAACTACTGGTCGTAAGTAATGCAGCTGTTTTAAGGCAAGGTCTCCACAGTCCGTTAGGGCCTTGTCCAAGATTGCCCTCAGATTTTCTAAAGAAGGGGCAGACGAGGACTCTGACAGCAAGGGCTGGATCTCTGTTAGCTGCCCAGGATTATTTGGGGTTATGATTACATTTTCGTCACTTACAAAATTGTTTACTGGTGTATTCCCTTGACTGTCTCCCTCTTTTTGCAAAGTTTCATCTACGGGCAACTGCTCAGGAGACTCCCATTCTACTACCTCATCACAATCATCATCATCATCATCATCTTTTCCCTCACTTTCCTGAATAAATTTTAAAAATGAAGACTCAAATCCCATTGGTTTATATGTCTTTAAATCAAATGGTTTGGACACAGGAGCCTTTTGAAATTTGTCTTTTGTAGCACAAAGTACATTTCTTTTTGCATTCTGATTAACCACACTATGTTGACATCCTTCTGGGTCTTTCTCTCTTGGCAACTCTAATTGTAAATTGGAGAAAGAAGAGCTATTCTCTCTTTCACTGCTTTCAGAAAGATCTTCAGTTTTACACACAGTTGTCTCCCTGGTGTTAGGCTCTTCAAAACAGGTGTTCTTTGAACTGTGGTTATATTTTAAAGTGCCTGAATACGCAAAGGCACTGGCATCACAATTCACACTACTCGGTGAACATTGGTTTTGGTCTTCATTACTCACATCTGGAGGATCACACGCAGGATTTGGAACAAGGGGTTTATCACTTTCCTGCACAGGCTCAGAATTAGCTGTTTTATCCTCGTTAACTTCTCCATCTTTTTTATCCAAGTCTGAAGCTGTGTCAGAGCAAGACTGCTTTTCAATCATGATGCCACATTTAACACAAAGAACGAGTTTCTGAAGGCGCTGCTCGATGTACATGTTGGTCATCTGGTGTGTGCGCTTGTAGTGCCTCACTATGCTGCTTTCCAGTTTGACAACAGACAGGCACCCCTGCACCATGCAGGGGTACTGGGTCTGGTTAGACTTCTCTTTGCACATTTGTAGGGCTTCCTCTTTTGTTTTGAAATTCAGCAAATGCTTTTCTCTGCTTCTGCTAATTCTTTTAGCTTTTTCTTTTAATTGCTTCCCATTCTGCTTGCTTGTGCCAAAGCTGTCCTTCAAGCAATTTTGCTCATTTTTATCTTTATCTTCATTATCTTCCTCCTCTCTCTGATTTCCAAAGAGGCTATCATAATATTCACTGTGTCTGAAATACACGTGCTGAGAATAGTGACTGTAATTTGTGAAAATTCGATTGCAGCCATTAAGGTCACAATGGATTTCAAAATCTTTGTTTAATTTTTCTTCATTGGCATGTTCTTCTATTAGGTGCTGTTTAAGCTTATTAAACGTATAAAATACAGCATGGCAGTGCGCTTGGTTACAAGCAAATCTGGCAGACTCAGCTTCAGAAAGCAGTTTTTGATCCTCTAAGATTTCATTGTGGAAGTCACTACAATGCTTAGCAAGAGCTTTAGAACACAGAAAACGCTTACCACACTCTTTGTGTTTGCATGCAAATATTTTTTTACATTTGACAAGTTCCCTTTTTGTTCTTGCTTTGTCTTTTTCTAAGCAGAGCTGTTCCTTATTATACTGGTGAACAGTTCTGTAATGGCGAATCAAACCTTTCTGGTTTGTGAATGCTGAGTTGCAGCTTTTATGTATACAATGAAATGGCTTGTGGTACTTATGCAATATGTAACATAAGTTTCCTTTAGCAACTGTTCTTTTGCTTCCTCTTCCCTGTCTTGCTTCCAGTTCTTCCCTATGACTGTCCAGAGAAGTCATGTTAGATGTTTTTCTTGTTACATCATTGTCTGTCTCTTCATTGGACTCCAAATCAGTCTCAGAAGAGCAGTCTTCCTTTTTTGGGTGACACAGCTGTTCAGAGTCTGAATGTCCAGAGAACTCAATGCTGTTTGCACAGGCAGGCACTGGAGCAGTGCTATTCTTATGCATGTCTTCTGTACATAAACCTACATGATCAAATTTTTCACCAGGACACACCTTGTGAGCCACCCTCTGACAGCCAATTTGATGTTTGTTTCTATAGTGAATTCGAAGATGTGTTTTTCTTGTAAATGATCTTTGGCAAATGTGACACTTAAATGGTGAATACCGATGCTGGAACATATTTAGCTGAAGAACCATTTCTTTTGAATAGTTATGCTTTTTAACATAATGCATTAAGAGAGCTTCTCTGGTCACAAACTCACATGTACATCCATGACATTCACAGAAAAATGGTTTAGCTGCCAGTTGAGTAAGGTACTGGCTAGGTAAATTATCTTCTTGCTCTTGAAGGTGAAATTTTGAGGTAGTTTCATCAACTGACTCAGGGCACTTGGCATCCCTAGATGAATAGCCCAGAAAAGATTTCTGTCTTGAAGAATTCTGAATGTTAGCATTTTTTAAGCTAAGATGTTTCAAGCCTAACATTAGTTCCAACATGTTATCTTCAATATCTAATTCTTTAGAACTGTCATAAAAGGATGTTTCTGGGGAAGAAGGACAAGTTTCTTCCCTCAAACCACTGCTTTCTTTAGCATCTACAGCACAACACAGGCTTTCTGGAGAGTCAGCATTTGTATCAGAATTATGACTTAACTCTGGACTCATATCTGTAGGGGATTTACTGTCCTGAGCATCACTCAACAGGTCAAGGAAGTATTTCGTTTTCATTTCCATATTTCTTTTACCTTTAAAGTTGTATGGATGGGCCCTTCGAAGGTGTTTTTGCATACTTCTGGAATTTTTGTGGGTGGAACAGCAGCCTTCAAAACCACAGGAAAGGTTTTTTTCATCAAAGCAAACTGCCACATTGGAACACTGTTGTTTCATATTTGCTGGATGGAAGACTCCTTCCTGGGACATGACAAAACCTGGAATTGACTGGCTGTGAGCCACTGTTCCAAGCAGCCGTGGAGATGTCTGACCTTGGCTTACTGCAGCATCTGCCCCGTGCTTCCCACAATGCAGGCTGCAATTACTTTCACTGTTGAGATCTTCACTGTCAGAGAAAGATTCTTCCTTCACCTGTGGAATTTCCTGAGAGCCTGAGGGATCCAAGTTATCATTCAGATTGGAATTTTCAGATTGTTCAAGCAGGTGAGACTCTGGAAGATAACCGGATTTTTCTTCTGGAACCAACCCTTCGAGGTTCAGCGTTTGCTTCCCTTCCCCATTTGACACTTTAATATCATGCGCTGCAAGGTGATTCTGAAATTCAGTTTTTGAATAATAAAACTTTTTGCAACCAAAGTAGTTGCAGGTGTACGACGCATCTCTGAAGTGCTGCGCCTCGTGATGGTAAAGCTGCCCTAAGTCACTGAAAACAATATTACAGCCATTGAGCTCACATTTATAGCGGAGATCATCGTGTGTCTGTTTGTGGTTGAGCAGCTCGTTGACGGAGCCAAACCTGGCGTAGCAGTCCATGGACACACACATGTAGGGCTGGGGCCCGCAGTGCACGCGCTCGTGCTCCCGCAGGTGGAAGGAGGTCATGAAGTGCCGGCGGCAGAACGCGCACTTCTCCCTCCTGTTCTTCATATCCAAGTAGTGTTTTGCATTCTCGTCGTTGTTTTGATGCTCAGCTTTCAGATGTACACTTAAGTACTTAAACTGTTTAAATACTCTAGAGCAATCTGTGCCAGGACAGGGGTAGATGTCTCTGTCTTGCAGCTGGCAATTTTCCAGTTGGCTGAATGTGACATATTCCTCTGTGTCATCGTCAAAGCTTTCAGGGAGCTGTGCCTGGTGTGACCTTTCTGGAAACGTCGGGGGTGGGCTGCTGGAAGCTGTTGCCTTTTGTGGTGATCTCTCTTTTTTCAGAATTATTTTCTTTTTAGGTCTGTGTGTTCTACTAGGTGGCATTTTAACATGTTCCATTACATGTGGTACAAAAAACTCCTTTCTCTTGAATTTTTTTGTGCAAACAGGACATGTATAAATACCATCTTCCATGTGCATCTTAGAATGATGCAGTATTCTGGCCTCTATACACTCCCTCTTGCAGAGCACACAAAAGAACTTGTATTGAAGCCATCTCTGGTATCTTTCTGAAGAACCAATTGGTTTTTTTACTCTTGCTTTCTCCTTAGTGTGGCTCAGTGTGTCTCTCCCATCATAATATTTGTGTTCTTTTGTCTCATCGTAGTCACTGAAGAAAGTTTCTAACATGTCGGTTTCATTGAGTGACAAATGACAACCTGCATCATCCTCAGAATCAGAAGCTGCCTTCCCTAATAGTTTAAGACAATGCCGCTTCAAAGTCTTCCAGTCCCAAAATTCGGGATCAAAAGGCCAATATGCTTTCAAAGCTAACAGCAGTTCACAGCGGAGTGAATTTGGAACCAGTGCACTTTCTTCATCAAATTTTTGGTCTGGCTGCATATAGAGCTCTTCCAACGCATTAAATCCACTCAAAGTTGGCTCAAGTAAGAATTCTGTGAGCTGACAGGCTCTTCTAACTTCAAGGTCTTCTGGTAAAAGGCATGCAATTGTTTTACACACTGATGTCTTCATTTCATCGCTTCCGTTGGACCTGATCTGAAGGGCTCTCACGCATAACAACACAGACACAGCAAGTCCTGCTTCCTCTGCCTGTTTAAAGAAAACAGAAGATTATTAGTATGTTCTTAGGCATAATCAGAAAGTATGAGTAATGAAATAAGCTATATTTTCTTCAGTTCAATAGAATTATTAAGAAAACAATAAATTCATGTAAACAGCTCTAGCTGTGTCCAAAGACTCAGGACTGTACGTTACTTACTTCAGATTGTATGACTCTTATTAAGAAAAATAGATGCTGTAGTGTCTTGGCAATGATGCCAAACTGACGACATCTCTCCAAAAAGGAATCTAAGGAAGGATCTATTCTTCTCTGCAGTTTGCTCCAGAAAAGTGTCAGTTCCCTGTGAAGAGTTGAAAGCAGAATGTAAGAACGTTGCAGATACACACAATCTGTGCAGTCACAGTGTGTCAGGTCAGAGCTGACGCCAAGAAAAATTTAAGTGTTATCCAAGGACAGCACACACTTCAATTAGGTCCTGATCTCCAAGTGACACTGAAGAGAACTGCTCCTGTGCCCCACTCCAGCATCAGATCAAACCCCAGTGTATCTCCTGATACTTACTGGGGAAAGACACTGGGATTAACCCCACTTAATGCACATATGTATAGCTGCAGACTTCCTTTCTAGACAAAAAAAAAAAAACCAAAAACAAACCAGTCCCCACACTTCCAGAGTCTTTACCTCTCACACAGAAATTTAAAATGGGTTTTTTAAAACCCATTTTAAAATGTTTCCACTTCTCTTCCCAACATTCCAATAACACAAAGTCCAACCCTCTTTGTTTGCACCCTAGGGATACAGCTCTTAGAACAGAACATGGCTTCTTGGACAAAAGCAAGCAATATAACTTACCCTAGAAGAGTTAGTTGTTGCTTGTTTCTCTCTTTGAAAAGAGAACATGGGGGTGACTCTAGCCTTGTACCTCTTTGGACATAAATCTACTCTAATCCCTAATGACAGAACTCTGTCCTATCCTATTCTATCAAAAACATCCTCTAGAACTTCAATTGTGGTGAACTCTCCCCTCCTGAGTCTTTCAAAAGTCTTCTTTCTACAAGGTATTCTTTGCTCAACAAGACATTTCTGGACTATTTGTACACGTGACTGGGAACTGTCAATCACCCTGCAGACACTGAAGTGCTGTAAAAACTTTTTTTAATGGCTTTAAAACATGTACTAAATGAACAATACCACAGCTAAGCAAATCCAAATTCCCAACATATTCTCGATATGTCTGGCCACATAAAGCTTTATCCAGGTGCGGATTTAAATGGGAGAAAACTACCATCTATCTACTACTATCTAGCCATGCCTTGAAAGCCAAAACTACAAACCCATTTTCTGAAGGGCAGAAACCAGCCCCTCTGCTTTGACTGTACAAGTTTACCATGGCTGAAACAGAGGTGCAGAAGGCTCTGAATCTCGAGACAGTTAAGAGGGCAGAGTTCTACATTCACAATCAGGCCAAAATCTAGTACTACAATTCTTGGAGTTATAGAAATTATAAAAATATAAGAAGGCTCTTGGAGAGGAAGTGGAGAGAAGTTGTTACAGGGTGTTGCTTCTTCTCATTCCTAATACTGACATCTATGTGAAACGGGTGGAAAAAATGCAGCAGACTTTCATGGGGAAGAACATACAGACAACAAACTTTGTGGAACCACAATGCTAGAGGTTTAATATCAACCCTGAAAGCACTGACCCACCACCACTGACAGATCTACTACACCACAGAAGTATCAGCATTCATGCCAATAGTGTGAGTGCTTTTTCAGTTTTAAATTGTTTAAACATTACTTTTGTCTAACTGCTCTATTAGCATAGCAGCTTGTGACAAAGTAAGTAATTATCTTGGAAGTGCTTCAGTCTGATGCACTTCTCAAGTAAAGGATAAATCCACCTTCTCTACATATTTTTGTACTATATTGACCCAATTCCAGCCAGTGAGGAACAGTTAGCACAAGCAGCTTATACTCACCAAGAGCAATACACATTTGCTGTTTGAAGCTGATGGGTAAGATATGTTGTACAAAGAATAAATGCAGTGTTTTCTTGTCCCTCAGATTCCAGATTACATATGATGTCTAGTACCTCTTTGCAATCCACCTTTGCAATCTTAAAGAAAATTAAAAAGAAAAGGCACTTTATTCTCAGTATGTTTACAAAAGAAATGCACATTTACTGTATCAAAGTCACACAAACAAAACATTACATTTCCCATACCCAGATATCATGCCACACCTTTCAGCTACAAAATTATACGAGAAATTCACCTGTTAGTTCTGATCTCTTCTCAATATTAGTTTTCCCTGGGACAACCTTCCATTTTGGGCAGCTTAGCTAAATACTTGCATTTAGGTCCAAAAAGATCAAGAGCTGTGAAAAAGCTGGTCTCTTGTTCTCTTCATCCCTGGGGACTGATCCTGAACAACCACATTTCAAAGCATGATGACAGAAACCAAAGTGTTCAGAGCAGTGTGCTGATTTTGGCTGGGGTAGAGTTAATTTTCTGCCTCATGGCTGCTATGGGGCTGTGTTTGGGATTTCTGCTGGACACAGGGCTGATAACAGAGATGTTTTTGTGATTGCTGAGCAGCGCTCACACAGAGCAAAGGAAGCTGGGAGTGCACAGGAGGCTGGGAGGAGACACAGCCAGGTGACCTCAACTGACCAGAGGGATATTCCAGACCATGACATCATGCTCATTATATATAGTGAGGGGAAGAAGGAGGAAGGGGAGCGTGTTGAGAGATGGCATTTGTCTTCTCAAGTCTCTGTTATGTATGATTGTGCCTTGCTCTCTTGGATGTACCTGCCCATGGGTAGCAGTGAATTAATTCCTGGTTTTGCTTTGCTAGTATGCATGGCTTTTGCTTCACCCATTATATTGTCTTTACCTCTTCCTACAAGTTTTCTCACTTTTACCTTTCCACTTCTGTCCCTGGTACTGCTGGTAGGGGAATTGAGCAAGCAGCTATGAGGGGCCTGGGTCTAGCTAGGGTTAAACCATGACAAGGAGACAAATCCTAAGGAAGTTCTGGAATGTCTACTTAAGGTAGTACATATCTGTGTATCAAACCAGGGTGTCAGCTTGGATATAAGCCACGAAGAGTAATTATGAAGAGCATTTACTATTAAGACAACACTAGGTTTTAATACATTTTTCCACCGGATCTATTCCGCTTCACAGAACAGACTGTGTTCTAGCAATATGTACTTTAAACAGCTGTTGATATTATAAACATTTCAAACTTCTTGTACATCATGAATAACAATGACAGAGAACAAACAACAAGAAGTTAAACTAATTTTTACAGACATCTCATTCAGCAGGAAGAGCAGAAGCAGGGATATTAACCCAGTTTCCCATTCAGGCTTGACACTGGAGCAATTGAGCAATGCCAGCATTTTCTAGGGACCACTGACTTTTGGTGTTCAACTTGAGACCCAGAACTGACCTCTTGCAGCAGACATTCCCAGAGCAATTCACAAGCTGCAAGGCCTCGCAGATGTGTCAGTTTTGCATTTGATAAAGTAAAAAACACCAGATTTGGGGAGGGGAGAGGGGGCGGGAGTTGCCACTGACTCACCCATGGCAAGAGAGAAACCTCAGGAAATGATTTAGGTGACAGTGCTTTGCTGTCTAAGGGAACAAACACCATTGCTCCTTGCATGTCAAACAGAACGAGCCCATACAGTATCTGTAAATCAAGTGCCACCTCCAGCAGGCTGTGGAGGGTTGAGGAGTGAGCCCATACCAATGGCAATGTGACAGGATTGTGAAGATGATGACCACTGCCCAGGAGAGAAGGGGGCTCCTGCAGGTAACAGGACACTGCTGCATGCCATCTCTCCCCAGCATTCCTTGCCAGCAGCACCTTTCTTACATCATCATCACCTTTGGTACCTACAGCTGCACAGGCCTTGCAGCTTGGGTGGGAAGTCTCAGGCTGACAGCTGGGCAACTCCAGCCTTCCCACTGTATTCTACCATCTCTCTCCACTCAACTATTCCTATTCTTTATAGGTAACAATTTCAATCAGTGTATTTTATAAAGCAAATTTAAAAAGCTAAAATAAAGCTAAGTGACACAAGCTTTTGTCTTTGATAATTTGTACAATCATACACTGCCATCTCCTCAATACTACAGCAAATATTCTTAAATAATGCAGAGGCTGCCTGCGGTAGTTTGATAAAAGTCTGATCTTCCAAGTCTTGAGTTTTAGAAACACAACTGTTGTCAGTGCATGTAGGTATGGGACATGTTTCCTTCACAGATCTGAAGGCAACGTGGCAGGCTGCCTGTGAGCTACTTGGCCAGACAGGACCTGACAGAGCACTCATCACCAGTTCCAATAAACGACAATCACTCAACACCACCACCAGTTTTAAAAACCACAACATTAAAGCCTATTACTAGGGTTTCTGAGACTACAGAATTATAAATCCCACGTTTTTAATAGCCATCAGTTATTCCTCAATCAGACCTACACTGTAACAAGACCCAGAACTTCTGCTGTGTGCTGGCCCAGCAGGAGTAACATGGCCTGGCACTCAGAGTGACCTACAGCTACATCAGAGCCCTGCTCCTCCCATACAGATCTGATTATTTTTGGACAAACTCATTCACATTCAGGACATTAACTACTGAGCAAGCAACAAGAAAATTGGTTTCAAGTCTTGTTTATCTCAAACTTGGTCAATGATAATTCATCTCATTTCAGATCTTGGGGTTTTTGCTTTTTGTTTGTGAGACCTTTTTGCTGTGAGATTGTTTGTAAGTTTTTTTTAATATTTAAGACAAAGTCGAAATGCCCATCTTGAAGTCACCCAACAATATCCAGCCAGTCACTTAAGTGACAGACCAGACACTTACTGAAGTGTCTTTACTAAACCTGAAATACTGACCACCATGACTCTGTTATAAACCCAACTAGAACAACATCTCACTCAAAGTTAGGAGACTACAGAATGAATACTGCTAAGATATTTTAAATTAGAATTGTTCAAAAATGATGCCATCCTCCCTATGTTCTATTAACAAGCATGCCAGTTTACTCCTCAAAGTTACCCAAAGAACATACAACCATGTAAGATTTAACTTGTCTTTGTTTTCCAAGTTACTTCAGTTTGAAGGAAAAGTTGTACCACTACAGTGATATTTTATTTTTTATGTCATCATAAAAATTTCCTACTACTAACCCAGCCTTCTACCATTTTTCAGTAGGACACCATGTTGATACTCTCTATTTGGAGAAGACCTCCAAAAGATGACTGCTTGTTTCACAACTGAATTTTTATGAATGGGATAAGGGGCATTTGCTTAAATTGACTCCCTGAAGAGCTTTACTTGCTGACTTTGGATCAGTCCTTCCCAAAGGAATTCCAAATTAAACAAAACCTACTTTGACAATATGACATGGCTGTATGAAGCTCATGTGTCCCAGCAAACACACTGACGTTAGGCAGAGACAACCAGCTAGGACTGAAACACTCAATATGGCTTTAATTTTAACTGGTTGTTGCATTTCAAAATCCTTTTTACTTGTTACATGTGGCTGGCACTAGTGTCTTGCAGAGAAAACCAACTTACATCACAGAACACCTGGGACTTCATGCTTTTGCAATAGTTAATTACTGTGTAGGACAATTGCTTTAATTAGCATCTTAATTGGTAATGGAAGCCTGACAGTGATCCTTAATTCTACTTTCTACATTCACACAGAGCAGCAGTGAACAAACAACTCTACAGTTACATTTCTTGTTACATGTGTGCCTCAGAATCAATTCAAGGTACCAGGAGATACCAGAAATGCAAGGGACAGCTTCACACAGTGTGTGTGTGCACACACAGAGTTAGACACTGACATAACATACATGTGTTTACATACCTCTAGAGAAGTATGCACACTTGTGTGTCTATATATATATGCTATTGCTTATAGATAAAGATCTAAGTAGTTTAATTTGTAGGAATTCAGCAATTTAGCTTTCACACTTGATTTAGCCAGCCCAATCACATCCAATTCCTGGAAAGGGATGACCACACTTTGTCTGATCTTTCAAAATAAATTATTTTTCTTCAATCCTACCCAAGCTATCCTCATTCCCATTCAAGCTTTCTGTAATATTTTCTTTGTTAGCCAACCCCGGTTCCTCTACCTATCCCATCCTACTCTGAACTTCAAATTTCACTTAACCTTTGTTCCTTTTATTAAAGTTTATTCCCCCTTCGCCCTGGTGAGGTTTTGGTTATTGCCACCTATCATTCCCCAACAGCTGCCATTCTTTGAACTCTTAATTTTTAATTTTTCACCTTTCCCCATTTCTCATTAGACCTCACAATTTTCTATCTGAGGAAGATAATAGGTACTATGACGATACAACATATTTCCTGCCTCTTGAAACAAAGGTGTAAGTGAAAGTGTTTTAGAAGTCTTGGACTTCAGCAATTCTGTAAGATACAACACCTGTGATGATGCATGCAAAGAAACATGCCATGCAAAGCTTCATACTGCCAGTTATTAAAGTTAACTTTCTGGCACTGGAACACCACTGACTTTATACTTTCACAGTTTTGGCCACAGGTCCAGTAAAGTCAATAAACTGTACTGCTTTAAGATACTGCTTTGATGCTTTGTGGCTTTGTTTTCCCATAAAAAGTTTAATTAAACAATTAACTTGATTCAATTCATCAATCTGTGTCCCAACTTTTATACTTGACTGGCAAGAAAAGACTGTTCTGAGTATCAAGGAAGAACAGCTACAGCTACACTTCACAACTCTCAAATTAAACAGAAAAGGGAACAGAATGTAATGTGATTTCTCCACCATTCCTCATTAGCAGCCAATCCAATCAGAGAACATGCTGTAAGCTACCCATCAACTCCAAAGCTTTCAATGCACAGATCATGCCTGCAGTGAGCTGTTAAATACATTCTCTGCTCCTACAGCACAGCAAGGAGAACCTGGCTCAAAATGCAGACTGAAGAGAACCTAACCAAATATTTATTTTTCACAAGAAGTATTTCTAAAGGAAGGGTTTTTAAAACAGTTTATATGTACAACATGATCACTCTGCCACTCATGCAGGGAGTGCAGACATGAGAGTTACTTTTTTTAGGATCTCAAGTTTCCCCCAGTTTCACTGAGGCTTACTCACAATGTCCAAGTCTCCCATTTAAAACTATACCAGATGCATACAAGTGAAAATGGTCCCATAACAGGAATGTGACTTCAAGAGGCAACAGAGGCAAGAGTCAGTTGTGTTACAGCAGTTATGTATGAACACAAATCATTGCTATGATTGTTACTGTAACAGGAAAATTGCTAAAAACTAGTTTAGAGTTCAGGAAGAACAACTCTGAAGTGTGTTTTGTTTGGTGATTTTTTTTTCCTTAAAACTTTTCCTAGGTCAGAACAATGAGATGAGAAGTAATTGCTCTGGTACCAGTGTTTGAGTCAGAAAAGACAGCTTTCCAATTATATTTTGCTTATTACTCCAACTGAAGTTATAATTTTCAAGCTTTCAAACACATTTACTCAAGCATACATACAGGCATACTTATCCACAGCAGCAGTTCATACAAAGGTTTTTTCCTACTGCAGTCTGCAATAGATTATTCCTCTTATGGAACTCTGCTGCAACAGTTTCACTTTTCAGCTTCAATTCTTAGTACTACATAAATTCTAAAATGCTTCATAAATATATATTAAAAAGGGACTATAGGTTACTAACCTCCTTAATGGAGTCTTCATTAGGCAGCATTGAACACACACATGTGATGTAGGCTTGGCGAAAAGATGAAACATTTGCAATTTCTGGAGAATCTGCACACAATTTTGACAAGAAAGTGGCTTGGGGGATGCAGTTTGACTTCATCAAATGTTTTATTCGCATCTGCAGAAAGGAAGGCCCTTCTCGTGTAATCAATTTATTAGCTAGGAAAAGAAAAAATCCTTTGAGAATAGACCAATTTACAGATGACACTTAAATGAAATTGTCTCACTGCATTCACACTACTGTACAAATTTGTGTTTGGACAGTGTTTTTAGGAAACTCTAGGCATGATTACAAGTGACAGCAATGGACTCTCTTCTCCCAAACTCTGCAGGAAGAGAATGCTGGGCTACAGAAAACAGACACCCTCCCCAAAAGACAGCACCATTAAGATGTATGTCCTTTAGCAATGGCTAAAGGACACTGAGCACACCAGACAGATACCAGCAGTTAACTGAGGTTCAGAATCATCACCTTTCAACTGTAGTTTTATATTCCAAAAGTCCAAAAATATTTCAAGGCATTCATCATATGCTTTTCAACTGGAAAGTTTTCCACCCAAGCTGTTAAAACCCCATGTAATGCCAAAATACGTAAATGAAGATGATGGTGAAAATATTATCTTTGTGGGACTTTTGAAGAATTGTGTTCAAGACATTCTAGGCTTATGCTCTTAAAACAAGCAGATACTACTAATCATTATGAGACTTGATGAACTAATTCAATAGTAAAAACGCCACTTCAGATTATTTTTGTAAATAGCAAGTAAAACTTACTTATTTGGATTAAATACCTCACAGATTTCGTTTTACTCTCTTCCCAGGTGTTTATCACAGAAACAGAATTCAGTTGGAATGGACCCACAACTCCTGCTCCTCAAAGGACTACCTCAAATTAAACTGTATGACTAAGAGCATTGACCCAATGCCCCCTGAACTCTGGCAGGTTTGGTGCTGTGACCACTTTTCTGGGGAGCTTGCTCCAGTATCCAACCACCCTTGGGATGAAGAACATTCTCCTAATGTCTAACCTGTGCTTACCCTGACACAGCTTCATACCATGTCCTGCTGTGCTGCTGCTGGTCACCAGAGACAGGAGATCAGCCCCTCCTCACAGCCTTTTTGAGGAAGGTGCAGACTGTGATGGGGTCACCCTTCAGCATTGTCTTCTCCAGGCTCAACAAGCCAAGTGACCTCAGCTGCTCCTCACAAGGAGGAGCCTGTGAGGCCTCCCTCCACCTTGGTCACAATCTAGTACTCTGATGTCCTTTCTGCACTGAAGCACCCAAAACAGGGCTCAAGGTGAAGCCACCTCAGCACAGAAAAGAGCTGGACAGTCACCTCCCCCTTGACTGGCTGGTGATGCTGAGGCACCCCAGGACACAGCTGGCCCCTCTGGCTGCCAGGGCACACTGCTTACTCATATTCAAGCTGCCATCAACCCAAATCCTCTGGATATCTTTCCTCAGGGCTGCTCTCCATCTCCTAGTTTGTCCACATAACCATGGATTACCAGGATTACCATGTCCCAGGTGGAAAATTCATTACTTATTCTTGTTAAAGGTCATATGGCTGGTGACTGTCCAGCTCTCTGGTCTATCTGGATCTCTCTAAAAGGCCTCTGCTCTCAAAGGAGATCATAGACCCTAACACAGTATCATCAGCAAATTTATTTCATGTACCATCAACTTCCACACCAATATAATTTATGAAGACATTAAAGAAACCCCACCACTGACTGCTCACCAGCCTGACACAATCTCATTTACTGTAACTCCTTGCACCTGACCTATCAGCTCACTTCTCCACCAACCTACTATGGACTTCTCAAGCTGTGTCCTGGACATTTAATCCAGGGATGCTGTGAGAGACAGCATCAAAAGCTTTGGTAAAATACATGTACTTTGCCTTGGCTGACTGATGTGGTTTGACACTGGCCAAACGCCAGGCACCCACAAAAGTCACTCACTCTCACTCCCCTGCTACAGCTGGGCAGAGGAGAGAAAAGTTTTATGAAGGCTTCCTGAGTTAAGAACCAGGAGAAAACACTCCAAGGGCAAAACAAGCTCAACTTAGAGGTACAAAGTGAGTTTATTACTAACAAAATCAGAGGAGGATAATGAAAAGTAAAATAAGCCTTAAAACACCTTCTCCCCCCAACCCCTCCTTCCCACTGACAGCACAAGGAGACAGGGCCTGGGGGTTTGGTCAGGTCACCACCCAAGGCTTTTCTTCTGCTCAGGGACAGGAGTCCTTCCCCTGTGAGGCTGTGGGTCCATCCCACAGAGACAGGTCTCTGTGAGCTTCTCCAGCGTGGATCCCATCTCATGACCAGCAGTCACTGCTGCAGCCTGAGTCCCTCCCAGGGGCACACAGCCCTCCCAAAACTGCTGCAGCGTGGGACACTGGGCTGCAGTCCTGCAAGGACAGGCTGCTCCAGCCTGGAACCAGGGCTCCCTCTCCCCACTGGGTCTGCCACTGGATCACAGCCTCCTCCAGGGATCCACCTGCTCTGGCATGGGCACCTCCCCAGGGGCTGGGGGTGGATCTCTGCATCCCCTGGGGATCCCCAGGGGCTGGGGGTGGATCTCTGCATCCCCCTGGATCCCCAGGGGCTGCAGGGGCACAGTTGCCTCACCAAGGTCTCACCACAGCTGCAGAGGAATCTCAGCTCTGGCACCTGGAGCACCTCCTGCCCCTCCTTCTCCACTGACCTCGGTGTCTCCATGTTGTTTCCCTCACATATTCTCACCTCTTCCTCTTCTCTATCTGGAATTCAAATTGCCCTCACTTTGATTTGATATTATTCTTAAATACGTTACCACAGAGGCATTACCATCATTTTTAACTGGCCCAGCCTTGGCCAGCAGCAGGTCCACCTTCAGAGCCATCAGGGACTGGCTCTGCTGGACATGGTGCAAGCTTTCAGCAGCTTCTCACAGAGCCACCTCCATGGCCCTCCCACTACCAAAAATCAGGCTGTGCAAAACCAACACGATGAAATCATATGCTTCAAAATATCTGTGGTGCTATTTCCAGTTTAACATAAATATCTTCACAAAGCCTTGAAACATATAGACCTGTACATCATTCAAAAGACTCTTGTGAATTAAGAGAGATGGTACAACACACTCTTATACTACATGCAGTAGTGCATATGAACCAAGGAACAAACTGGCTGATGAACTGTACAAGAAATCATGGAAATGCATGAGACATTCTGATAGAACACATACTAGAATGGTGCTCTGCAGCAACTGTAGTCAACCAGTTACCTCTGGTGCCTGCAAGAGACTCTGGATTAGTCAAAAAAAAAGCTTGCTTTAGACAAACAACTTAAGGAAATATTTCTATTCAATGGCTCTTCCACTATCTTAGCATCTTATTATTACTATGCAAGATGGGTAGTTAAGAAACCAATGGTATGTAAATTTCTAAAAGACAGGATTGTACACAACAAGAAAGTTTTTATGCTTTCTGCACTTAAAATATTGCCCAAAGAACAGCGTGTTCTAACAGACACTACAGTAGTTGGCAGAAAACTTGCAATTTGCACCTGAACAGAAAACTCCTTTCAGGTGCCAGGTACATACCACATGCCTGTAGTGAAACTTACTTGTGTTCTGCAGGAGTCAGCTTAGTGGCCCATTAGAGAATCATTTTAAGATTTAAGTCTACAGTAATGGTTTCTGTTTTTCACAGGAAAAACGTCTGAGCATTAAACTCTTGACCCAACTAACATTTCACATTAAAGGAATTTCAAAAAGAACTGCCTGACCAAGAGGCAGCCTGCAGTGAGATCTCCAGTTGCTAGGAAACAAGCCTCCTCTTTTCCTTAAAAATTGCATCTGTGTGACACAGTGCTTGAACACTCATCGAGTGCTTCAATATGGATGTTTGACATAAGAGACTGCTACCACAACATGATGGCCAGGAGATGGCCAGGAGATCACCGTTGAGGGCAAGCTCCCAGAAAGCTGGCTTACCCACTATCAGATCAGCCACCCCTTCAAGTGGAACTGCAATTCATGGGCCTAGCAGGAATGGGTTTAGTGCCCACAAGGAATTCAAAATAATTCTTTAAGTTCCTATTTCTACACTTCTTGGCTCACAGAATACTTCTTTTTTCAGGTCCATAAGAGGAATGAAGGACATACTAGGATAAAAGCCCCTCTTTTTTTACCTCCTCTAAGAATTCTTTAGATTCCTCTTGTTTACACAGCTAGACATGCACTTGGCAACTGCTTAAATGAAGTTTTACTAAAGTGCCAGAGCCAGCTAGTCAAGACATGGGAAGTATTTAAAGACTACCTGCAGTCAGCCAAATTAAACACTTTCAGTTTAACAGTTGCATTTTTATCTTCCAGCACAAATGAGAGAAACTTCGATGGAAGTGGATGCTCTGCCAGTATGCACAAGAGGGTCTCAACTTGCTGCAGTCTATCAGAGTAGTCAGCAAGCACATGATCCCCTAAGGCTGGCAGGTCTGTGCCCTCGGGCCAATTCTTTCACACCTAAGGGAGTGTGTAGTGAACTTTGCAGAGGAGACAAATGACAAACTGAGCTCCTCTGTCATGCAGATGTAAGTGATGATGGTAGGAGCAAAATTCAGAAATGAGTCACTAGTCAGACATCTGTCTTAGCACTTAGCTTTACTCTAAAGGGGAAAGTTTCCTCTTTTCCTGAAAAAGGAACAAAATCTGAGGAATAGACAGCAAAATGAGAAGAGTTATTTTCCCTCAGAGAACCTAATTTTGTACTCAGTCCTGAATCTGTTACATTTCCATAGATGTCCATGAACAGACTTTCTTGTTCCTTCTCTTCCTAGATCTCCTGCTGTTATGTGTTGTCACAGTGTTCTATCAAGCATCTCAATACTAAAACAGCTTGCTATAAAAATCAGTGCAGACACCCTGCAACCCTTCCCTCTTCCAAACCCTCTAGCCAAAAGGGCAGTGCAGTTTCAAACTCCACACATATCTTAAGAGCTCTCTTAAGCCAGGACCAAAAAGTAACAATAAGAGATTCCTCTCTCACCCAAAACACAATTAAAGGTAATTTAGATAACACTACAATATTGTGACTACAACCTTTATAAAGCATGGATGGCACTAGAGCATGAAAACACTTTGAGGTCACTAGGATGAACATTCCAGAGAAATGGCATCTTGGGTGAGCATTTCTGCTGAAAGTCCCTGTGGAACAGGACAACAGGACAATGCTGAAGTGCAGTAATGTTACATGGAGTCGGACAGGGACACCACCAACTCTCAGAGATCCACATGACAACAGCGTGTTTTACTGTTCACACCCTCTTTTTATAGGGGTTTGCAACTCCCAGTTGTCCTTAAGACAACTGACTGGTTGGAATCTCTCTCTACCCAGCTCCTTGACCAGTGGTATCTCTGCATTCTGGATTGGACATGACTGGCTGAGGTCCCTGCTTGGCTTTGAATCCAACCTATCCCTGCCTCATCTGAGAACTTGTTTTACTTCTAGGCTGGTTGAGTTTGGAGATCTGATACGACCAAATTTATTTGGCAGCTACAGGCTAGCTGCAACTGTGACAAAGTAACATATGTTAAGTATGCACAGCTGACACTGAGGTCTGTGTATTATACAGTAGCAGCATGGATGGTTATCCCAGCTGTCCTACAAACCAACTCTCATCAAGACAGACATGCCAAGCTGTTGGCATTCATCTGCTGCACTCAGCAATAAGTTCATCCCAACCTTCTTGGTTCAGGGTGTTTGTGGTGGGGGAAGTCGTGGAAGCAGTGTTAAAGTTAGCTGCCTGAGGCACAGAACTACATGGGATGTCACAACTGTTGAACAGCATCAATTATGGTCCCATCAGGATACTGGTGTTGTTTAGTCACCTAAAAGGCCTAAGTTGAAATGACTTTTTTTAAAGCCCTTTCCTCAAGCATATATTAATGCCCCAGCCAACCATCCTCAGCCAGCTTACAGTAAAAATTAGGAACCACCAGCCTAGCACATGGCAGTGCACTTTATTAACAGCCATAGAAGCAGCAGACAGAACCCAAGCTGCTATGAAACTCTGGCTGGAACAAATTTGGCAAACTATATTTATGTCAGTTCCTTTTCCAGGCCAGTGCATTAAAAACAGAATTAAAATGAAGAGCTTTAAACAAGAAAGGCAGGACACACCTTCAGGACTGTTCACTCGAGTAAGCATCTGATGATTATTAACATGAACTACCAGCTCACAAAACACAGCTTCAGCTAGGCACACTGAGCTACTCTCACATCTGGCTTACAGCGGCTCACAGCAGCAAAAACTAGGAATGCCTTACAGGTACTCATCACAAAAACCCAAAAAGCACGAAATACAAACCATTCAAAGAAACTAAGCTTTAGATGCCTGAAAAAGACACTTTGTGAAGCTACTGTTGTACTGAAGGATAAAATGGCAGTTTGACTAAGGCAACTGAAAATCCATTGTGCTGGAGCTCCTCCTGCAGCCTCTACTCCCAAGCCTAAAAGCAGAACTGCCACCCCTTCTGGGACCTGCAGGAAGTACATTTTGATTCCTCCTACTTCCATCAAATGGAGCCTGCTAGCACAGAACATCATACAGATCAAAGAAGCAACACAAGTGAAAGAAGGAAGACAAACCTCATAAGCCATCAGTGACTTACGATCTATTACAGAAATTAGTATTTACTGATATGATTCTGAAGGTAACAAATAATTAAGTTAATTTAGTAGACATCTAGAGACAGCTGCTTAATACCAGCTCCAATCATGTCCTACACAATTCCATTCCTAATTCCAGCTGCTCAGACAGAGCTGCTGCAAGCGAAATAAAATCACAGCAGCATTTGCCTGCCTTGCATAGAGAAAAGACAGGCCTGAACAAAGAAAAGGAAGTAAAACAAAACCAAGATTTTACTTATCATAACACATGGTATCAAACAGCTTCGTGGATCAGTTTGTATGTCAGCAGTAACTTCTGTAGTCACCGAATCACATTTGTCTGATGATATCAGTAAGATAAACCAGTTACATTAGCAGCACAATTTAGGAGTCAAAATATTTTCCAGGCCATAATGGCATAGAGAGCAGGATTTCTTTAAGCTTTTGTTTTGCCTTGTATCAGAGCGTGGAGTAACAAGTCTGGCACATAAATCTGAGAAAAAAGCAAACTTTACATATGGCCTTAATCTAGTTAGAATCATACATTATCTTGATGTAGAAGGGACCCATAAGGATTATCAGTCCAACTCCCTGCTCCTCACAGGACTACTTCTCTTCTGCATCACTTTAAAGTTTTATGACTCACAATATGCATTATTTTGATTTCTTTGACATGTTATTGGATAGCTGGCAACAGGTACCGGAGACTGATTTTTATGCCCTTTGTTGTCTTTCAAAGCCTTATGTTTTCTCCTACAACTCCCTGCAAATCTTTAATACCTCTTCACTATACTCTTTAGTCTTCCAAAAGGCTAACAAAACTAAAAAATACCAAATAAAACCCCTTCCATCCCCTGTAATGTAATGGCACTAAATTATTTAATTACTGAATAATTACTTTATAGTATTTATAGCTATTGAATACTGCCATTCCCCATCCCCTATTTTCCAATTTCCAGTACTAAAAATCTAGTACTGTCTACCACTTTCACAGTACTTGCTGCAAGCCTAAGGAGTACAGCAGAACAGGAAAGCACTCTCACATAGTGCTCTCACTGTCTTTCTATGTGTCTGGTACCACACTGAGCTCTGCTACTGTTTATTGTTCCCTGCATTGTTAGCTGAAAACACTCAACCAATACCTAAACCATCCTGCTTTGGGGCTAAGAGGACATTCAGACAGCTCAGAAAGATCATTTAGCTATGTCTAAGCAGCTATGCTGCATGTCCACAGGCCACAAGGGTGACACTTTTCTCAGTTTATCTGCTCTTTCACACCTTGAAAGCAAGCAGAAAAGCAAACCAAGGTTTCTAACACTGCTACAAATGCAAGACACATAGTAGAAACAGCATTTTAGGCAGATATTCAACTTCTTTACTTGAGAAATGTGCTTTTGCCAGATTTGTCTAATACAGGATTCCCAAGTCACATTCAGACTGTTTAGTCATCTCTCTGGACTATTCCAGACTACCTAAAAATGCACCCATGTGGAAGAGTCCCAATGAATGCCACAGAATGAACTATATTGGAAAAGACCTTGGAGATCATCAAGTCCAACCTATGACCTAACACCACCTCATCAACTAAACCATGGCACTGTCACATCCAGTCTGTTTTTAAACACCTCCAGGGACAGTGACTCTACCACCTCCCTGGGCAGACCATACCAGTGCCCAATCACTCTTTCAGAGAAGGATTTTTTCCCCAATGTCCAGTCTACACTTCCCCAGACACAGCTTAAGACTGTGGCTCTTGGCCTGTCACGAGTTGCCTGGGAGAAGACACTGACCCCCACCTGACTACACCCTCCTTTCAGGCAGCTGTGGAGAGTGAAAAGGTCCCCCCACAGCCTCCTTTTCTCCAGGTTAAACAACCCCAGCTCCATCAGCCACTCCCCTTTCACCAGCCTTGTTGCCCTTCACAGAATCACAGAATCACCAGGTTGGAAGAGACCTTTAAGACCATCGAGTCCAACCCAGCCCTCACACTTCAACTAAACCCTGGCACCCAGTGCCACATCCAGGCTTTGTTTAAACACACCCAGGGATGGTGACTCCACCACCTCCCCGGGCAGGCTACTCCAGTTCTTGATCACTCTTTCTGTAAAAAACCTTTTTCTTATATCTAACCTAAATTTCCCTTGACACAGCTTGAGACTGTGTCCTCTGGTTCTGCCAGTGCTGCCTGGAGAAACAGCCCAGCCCCACCTGACTACAGGCACCTTTCAGGAAGTTGTAGAGAGTGATAAGGTCACCTCTTCTCTGGACATGTTTGAACAGAGGGGCCCAGAACTGGACACAGCACTGCAGGTGCAGCCCAGCCACTGCCAGGGGCAGCAGCACTTCCCTGCTCCTGCTGGCCACACTGATCCAGGCCAGCAGCCACTGGCCTTCTTGGCCACATGGACCCACTGCTGGCTCATGTTCAGTCTGCTGTCCAGCAGCACCCCCAGGTTCCTTTCTGCCTGGCCACTGTCCAGCCACTCTGTCCTCAGCCTGCTGTGCTGCAGGGGGCTGCTGTGGCCAAAGTGTAGAAGCTTCTCCAAGAGCATTTTTGAATGTAATCACTTTCTTTTATAAACTGTTGGTATTGGTATTGTTGCTGTCACTGCTCATTTTCTTACCTCATTGCTGTTTTCAAGTAAATTGTTCTTATTTCATCTCAGCCTTTGTCTCCCTCTCACCAGAGGGGGTGGGGGAAAAGGGAGCAGCTGAGTGGGGCTTAATGTTTCCAGCTGAGTTTAAAGCACAACAACAGTTCAAATGTTTCTGCCATGCTATTAATACCTGACATGAAGACTGCAGTCCAACTTGGCTGCTCTTTTTTTAGCACAAGGAACAACATATTGTCTCAATAACCATAACATGTTTCTATTTATTAAAAATACTGCCATACTACAACTCAAAGAGAGGCTACCCAAAGCCAGAACAAAGGATTCTGCTATGGAAGAAAACTTAACTTAAAATACCTTTTTTTCCTCCTTTAATTTTTAAGACTTCATTTTAAACTCTTCTTCCCATCTGGAATATTTTTAACTTTAGACTACCAGAGGTAAATTGCAGCCTACTGCACTGTTAATGAAACAGATAAAATACCTACAAGTACTTAATGGCACCATTAATGGGAAAAACATTCAGAGTAAAGGAAGAATTTAACAGAAGACATTAGAAAGACTGTATTACATAAAGCAACACTAGCACCTCCTTTTCCTCACCTCTCAGCAGTTTCTGATTCAAGATCTTATTTCCATACATAAACACAAAGTGCCTCCCAACCTAGAGTTAGTAACACTCCACACTGCCCTTTCACATTAATCTTTTATGCCTCTGAAAAGTATGGACACACTCAATTCCTCCCTGTGAAGAGTTCAGGAAAACATTTAAAAGCAGAGTTATGAGAAACAAACCACCTCAGGAAGAAAAATGTCTGTATTTTTATGATAGAAAAATAATTAATTCTTTTTAAAACTGGAGTTTCAAAATATTCAAACAGATGGATAGTACAGTCCAAGCAGAGATGCACTGGTTGTACAACTGGATACATTATTCAAAATGTCAGTGAGACAGTTTCATAATAAATATTATTTAGCAACATATGAATACTACTCCATAATACAACTTAAAATGCAACTCCCTTCTGTATTCAAATCACTGCTTACCCACCAAAACTGCCCCATGTAATTTCTGAACAACCACACATCATCTCTAAAAATACACTCTTACCTTCCTCAGTTTCTACTGGTTGCTGGGATAGAATTTTAAGAAGAACGGGATTTTTCCATACCCCTTCCCTTGTGATATCCACCAATATTTGGAGGTTGTTATTGCCAAATTCCAGTAAAGCATCATGTGAATCCTATAAAATGTAAAAAAAAAGTCATTAAAGGTCTTAGCTAAAAATCAAGCCAATGTAATTTTACATTATCTATCCTAATATTTCACGACATTCTAATACTTTCACACTATTTCTCTCAGTCATTACTGCTTTGACAAGTTTGCACTGGGATTTTAATACTCCAATGTCCTTTCACTTCTCTAATCCTACTGCAAAACTTTCCAATTTCAGACTGAGTTGACTGAAATAGCTTAAACCAAAAAGCCTATTCTGCAGTTTTAACTTTTCTGCAATTTTTATGATTCTCCATGTACGTGTGTATATATATATTAAAAAAACTCCAAGAATTGTATAAAAGACAAAGGATGATTTTGTATCAAAGCATATAATGCTATTGAAAAACTCAGAAGAAAGACTAGTTTTCAAAATGAGTAACACAATGGTAGGAGTCTAAAATTGTACATTTAGTGTTAACACTAAAGATGAGCCAGTCAATTCACTTTGAGAATCACGAAAGCCATCAGTGACTAGTTGAAGAATGCCATGGGAGATTTCATCATTAAGATGAAAACAGCCTTCTACTGGAAATGAAGATGCAATTTTCTTAGAAACTAATCTATGTCCAGTGCATTTACTCTAAGATCCAGGGATTTCTGATCCCAGTAGATTTGATGCTGTGAAGCCTGACCCAGAGACTCTCCACAATCTGCAGGCCTCCAGCTGAAGTTCACTCAGGAAACCTCTGTACACAGCACATTGCTCAGTGATCAGGGCCCTACTGCTTTGAATTCTGGAAATCTGAGGAATAAAGGAGGAACTAAAAAAAGCCATTACACATGGGAAGAATCTAGAGTCTAACACAGAAAAGAAAGCAACTTGAAACAAATTCCAGGAATTTCATGTCCCTAGTAGAGAAACAGATGTAGGGTGACTTGAACTGAAAGAATTAAAATACCATCTTTCAGAATTTCCTAATGCTGACAAATAAAGTCAACTAACTGTAAGCAATTTGTGGCTACACCTTCAGTAAAATGCTTTTCACAGCAGATCTTAAGTTCAATATGTGGCAATGTCCCCTCGTTCTGCTGAGCTATGTTTCAAGCTGTTTGTATTTTTAACACAATCTTGAACCTCAGGTTTGCTTTTGATAGCCTCTATTGTATCCTTTAGATATATTAGAATCAATTCTATGTCCTGAATTATCAGAATTAAATGGAGCTAATGTTATAACCACTGAAAATATGAGAGTAACCAAAGAACTATCATGGGCTATCAGAAGGCACCAATGAACTGCTTTCCACAGTGCAACAAACAAATAAGTCCATGAGTTACCTTCTACAATCAAGGCAATCTGCTATGAAAATTATCAAGATTTTCCCACTAACCATTCACAGTAAAGGCAATCTTTGAATTTAGTGATTACATGTCTTTTAATAAATGACATATTGATGCTCAATATCCAATATCAGATGTAATTTCAGACTAAATGTACTCCTGATGCTAGAAATGGGTATTACTGTACTCCACAGCTAGGCTAATCTTCCTATGCTAGTCATGACCTTAAAGTAACAATGCCCTGACTCACCTTCAAATAAAGAGGATTTCCAGCTATAACCAGCCTTTAATGTAATATGCCAGAGGGGGAAGGAGAAAGGGAACAAAGCAAGCTATCAGCTGTCATTGTAAACTCCGATCTAAGCATTCACAATCTTCAGCTGCTAATCAGCCTCCACATCTCATAAGGTTTGCTGCTTGACAGGAACTTGGATGTGGGATATTGCAGAGAAGCTATCAAGGCTTGTTCTCAGCTATCATCCCTTGCTGCTTGCACATCTGGACACAAATCACACCACACTCTGAGGAATACAAGGCTCCAGGGCCCAAGCTGACAGACAAGTGGATCTCTCTGGCTTTCTTCACTTGGTTGAGAAAAGGAAGACCAAGGAAAGTTTAAGAACAGCTCAACAGGACACTGAGTAACAGAAGACACTGGAGAGGCTCTGTAACTTTGCCTAAGTTCCTGTCAAGGTCTGCACTCTGGCCTTCCTGGTCCCTGTCAACAGTGGAGGGTGGAGGTAAGGAAAAGGCATGAATCAGCATGACAGAGGAGATCCTAATCACATTAGCATCCTTGGTATCAAACAGAAGCCAAGGGTGTGATGGTGATTATGGATGTCACTGCAAATCCTGTACTAGGCTCTGTAAGATCAGTCACTGGAGAAAGGTTTCTAGTGACTTGAAGAAATCACCAAGAGTAAGAAACCCTGGGAACTACAGGCCAGTCAGCACAGCCTGACCCCAGAGAGAACATGGGACAAATTCTCCTGGAAACTACATCCAGTAATCTGACTACCTTCTGTGATAAGCTACAGATTATATTAGTCATACTTGGCAAAGCTTCTGACAATCTCCCACAGTATCTTGAAAACCAAATTGTTAAAAAAAACAAGGTAAAGTGGACAAAATTCAGGTTAAAAAAACCAGCTTAATAGCCAGACTTAAAAGGCTTGTGACAAACTGTACAGAAACCAACTGGCAGCTGTCTCCCAGTAGCACTTCTCAGGGTCAACAGTGAGCTGGTATTTTTAACACATTTATTGTCTGAATAATGGGACAAAGCACATTCATTTTCTGTCAGCCCACGGGTTATACAGAACCAGGAGAGCAGCTGACACTGTTGGGCAGGCAGCCATCAGGACACTCAACAGGCTGCAGAACATCACTGTCAGGGACTCAGTGAAGCTCAACACAGGCAAATGAAAGTGCTGAATATGGTACAACCCCAAGTATCAGAACAGGTTGGTGACCAGCTGGCCAGGTTCCAGTTTGGCACCACAGGTCTCTAGGTTCTCTAATTTAAGTGTAGGTCACCAGTGAGCTCCTAAGCTCTTACTGCAAACAAGACTAGCTATGCTAAACAGTCTCAAACAGAGCATAACCAAGAGATTCCTGAAGTGTTTATTCCTGTTTGGCACTTTTTAAATTCCACTGCAGTACAACACCTAGTTTGCAACTGTCCTGTACAATTCATTTGCCATAGTGATGCACATCCAGCAAAGACCATCACCTGCAGAAGAGAGGGTGAAAAGGAAAATCTTTGACTTGTCTTGATCTTCACTATATTGCCAGAAGGTAGTTGGAGCTGCCTAGTGAGGGAGTCACGTGAAAGGAAATTCTGGAAGTGTGTGCGCAGGAAGTGTTTCCATATGTAAACACTCATTTTGAAAGGACTAATGAAAGTTTGTGCATTTTTAATTTCCTAAAGACAGCATTTGGTGGGACCCTAAGCAGCCTGATTTAAGAAAGCCTCTTACTCTGAGTGAAGAGGTGGATCAGGTAACTGAGCTTTCTTCCAGCAAACTCATGACTCTGTTACAACAGAAACCTTCAGAGAGCTGCAGATTCAACACACTGAAATTTCAAACTATGTCTGAAAGCACACTTTGTGGAAGTCAGTGCTTCTGCCCTATATGAGTATTTTTCTAACTGCAAGAAAAAAACCAACATCAGAAGTGAACAAAAAAAGCACACATTAGGAGTTCTTTCCAAATGCAGAACTACAGTGCAGACTTCCACCTTCTAAGGACCATAAAATTAGAAGTCTCATAGCTGAATGCAACAATCAAGCAGTTTTGTTAACTTTAACAATCCCATCTTCCTTAGCAGTACCAAAGATTTTCTGTAGATATTGCCCCGAAGTTAATTTTAGTTTTAGATAACTGTTAGCTCACAGCAACCTGCTAACTGAAATCATTAAAGACAACACTACTTCTAAAAATGATTATAAAGGAAGTAAAACTAGTGAGTGAATTATTTGTAAGACCACCTCAAAAATCAGGTATTGGTAGAGGAGTTGGTGCTAATTGGCAGATGCAAAGATAGCCAAGCAGGATGCTTGCAATGACTGACTCCTGGTCTTGAGCCTGAAATGCTACTCACAAGGTGAAAAGTAATTTGGAGTGTCACAGGTGGACCCTAAAGACTCAAGGGACTTTACATGCTCTTGACCAGAGCTCAAACTGCTCTTAGCTAACAGCATTGAGAGACTGACACAAAGGTTTCAGGCTGTGCTTAAGCATTTGAGAACATCACTTAAGCAATCCTTAGGCTCACACAGCTGTTCCTCCTCTCAAGTCTCTGCTTCCAGTGCAAGCTGGAACAGTGAACAAAACTGACCATAAAGACCCTCAGGGAAGAAGTGGTTTTTTTTGTTTTGTTTTGTTTTGCTTTTTAAAACTAAGGCATGATTAATTTCCCACTTTACACTGAGCTAAATGGCATGCCAATAGAACCAGCCAGGTGAATGACACCCAGTGCTTAACACAATGCTACTGCAAAAGATGCTCAGGTTGTAGCCTCAGGTCAGCTTTAAAAACATCACTGGAAAACAACAAACTGATCTAAATTTGCATCCATGAAATACCTAACCACAGCCCAGTTTCTGTAACTGGCAGTTACTTCCTCTGGGAAGTCTATGTATATTATCTTCAGTCTTGAGGATGATTAAGAAAACAGCTACAGGTGTGCAGGTAGAAGAGCTACTGGATCCTACCTAAAAATCAATAGAAGCCTATTTTAACAACCTCTACTTCAAGCCTTCCCAACTGCAGTCACACAGCATTAAGTCTTTTCAACACAACAGGTTGCCAGAGCATCCATGATACATTCTCTTCCCTCACACTAATGTTACAGCATTAATCTCTCTCAGTCTCAAGTATAGACCAGGTCAAAGCCTAACTCCAAAAGACCATCAGCATTTAAGAGCCTATGCATTCAAGCTTCACCTCGAAGACTGAACTCGAGGAGCTTTACTGAGCTCTTGGAAGGCATTCAGCACACGTGTTATGCCCTAGAAAGGGGTGGAACCACCAATCAAAGCACTGAGGAGCTACAAGCCACAGCCTCAGAAACAGCCAGAGCAGCCCACCCATCTGCCATCACTACTGGAATGACATGGCTGACAAAAAAAATTTTAAAAATCATACAACCTGCACACAGGTTAGGTACTGAAAATACCACTGTCCCTCAGATTATGACATTCAATGATCCAGACATCCAATGTAAACAATGTCTTCTCAATAGCAACTGTTCCCTAATCTGAGGGCTTCGGGATGCAGTGCAGAGCCCAGTTCAATTATGGGGATCAATCACATTTCAGCACGTCTGTATTAAGGGCTGAAAGGACCCAAGAAGGTGAGAAAAAAGAGGCTTTTGATACAAGCAAACTGATTTGCTGAGTCAGCACTGTGTTTGAGATGCAGGGTATCAATATCAAAATACCAAATATAAAATTCACCAACATATGTAGCATATGTAATTAACCACTGTCAGTACACTCCCCTTCCACTACAGTGCTCAGCTGAACCATATTGGACCTGCTGAAGAATATAAAGCTAATACTAATGGGAATATATGCAAAAATCTATTACAAATACATCAAAAGTCTTTGAAGAAACTTAATGCAACATTTATGTACACAGATCTCATCAGGTTAGGACAACACCATAAACAGGTTCTAAAGAGCAGGACATAAAACATTTCATTCTAGATGAAGTCAGGAAAGAATAATACAGTAAGAGCCTATGGACAAAAGAAAAGACAAGCCTTGAAACAGTTTACTGAAGACACTAGGATTTTTCAGTTCTGGTAGTTTAAAGTGATCAGCATCCACTACAGCTTCACAGAAGTTTTTGGCTTATGCTCACCCTCAACTCACAGTTTTTCTAAATAAAGCATTGAAGCTCTTTGTAAGGCTTGAAGAGAAGCCTGTTCCACAACCCATATTCAATACCCAGAACAACACATCTCTGCTCCCACTGAAGAGGTTTTTGAATGCATGGTTTTACCTTCCTCACCTGACTAGATCATATCAATCCACACAGTACTTCTCCACTGAGCTCCTCCCCCAGATTAACAGAGTTTACTTGTATCAAGAGCCCTGGTGCAACTCTGCCCCAATCCTTTCACTCATATTTTACAGCATTTCCCCACTTGTGTCTGCATCTTTTTGCTTGCTGCCACTGAATAAATCCATGCTGAGACTTCTGCCATACAATCTCACATCTTCTTTTCATTTTGCCCAAGCTGCCTCTGATCTTGCTTAGGGATGAGGAAAACTGGACTCGTGGGTGACTGCAGGACATAACTGCTATTATTTAGGATACCAGAACGAACAGGTTCAGACACCAAATAAAGATTTTGACAGCATTTTGTGTATAAGCTGGACATCAGTGACACTCCACTTTCAGGTCTAGGACAGTCCCCACACCTTGATGCTTTGAAATGCAAGCCCTCACTCACCTTGCACATTCCTGGGATGAAAATTTATTTGAAGTTTCACTGACTCTCATTACCCACATAGATTGTTACAGAGCAACAATTACTGCAGGCAGATCCAAAAAATACCTCCCATATTAGGAGTTATAGTCCTCTGAAGCCACACTTGTCCATTTTGTTAGGAAAGCAATAAGCACATTTACATCCATCAGTCTTGGGCATGTGCTAGCATAATTTCCTACTGGATTTGCCTGGAGATCTGCACATCAACACAGTCACACACAGGCTTTCAACCTACAAGACAGCCTACAAGTGATTCCTGTCTCAAGGTCTCTATTGCCCTTCATATGGCTTACATACTCCTTCTGTGGGGACAGGTGGGTTCCTACTGTACTCCCAGGCAGGGTACAAGAGCTCTCATACTTCCGCCAGAGAGCTACTTCAAAATCTTGTTAGAAACACCGGTTAGTAAAAGTCTACAAACCTCTTCAGCAAGTTTTCAGAATACCACCACCTTTAATCTGTTTACTATCTGAACTATGGGGAGCATTAGGTGAATGCTAAACTTGGAAGCTGTAGCTTCAAAAAGTCACTACAAAAGTCAAGTATATATTACTACTCCTGGCAGCAGCACATCTTGAATTTTCCTTTACTTCTAAAAGTTGACATGAGAGATCTGAGCTTGTGCCACCCTCTGTAGAACCCCAGAAGATAAGGGCTCACATGCATGTCTCAAACACCAATAATGAGATGCTGAGGACCCAACCAAGGATTGCTGGTAATAACACACAAGGATTGTTGCTAATAACCAAGGACTGTTGGTAGTAACACACTGTGAGAAAGAACAAAATGTGGCTGAAGAAGAGGCCATGTGGATGCAGGGCAGCACTTTTCTGTGAAAAACATCCTTGTTCTTGTTCCTGGAGGTAAGCACAACACAATCCAGCACAAGTTCAGGAATGAGGTTGAGAAGTGGGGATGGGTTGTAGCAGGGGGATCAAGACCACCCAAGACCTCCAAAGCCCTCTGACCCATTTTCAGAGGGGTTTGAGAAACTGGACTGCACATGACTGGACAGCTAATTTGCATAAGAAGTGAGAAATTTGTCTTAAGGGCAGGAAAACCTACCCAGAAAACAGTACCCCCAATAAGCCTAGGTGGTAGCTCCAGGATCCTGAACATCCCATCAGCTGGACCAACACTGGAACCAGGACTGGTGATCTCTTTTTCTCTCTTGTTCTCTCTTCCTTCATCCGACCCCCCCTTGTGTGTGCCTACATAGTAGGTCAAGCACTAACATACCAATTTCCATGCCAAGCACATAATTTACTAATAAAACTTCACAAGTTTCTGCACATCCTCTGACTTCTATAGGCCACAGGCATTTACATCCTTCTTAAGGCCACAGGCATTTACAAATCTTGGATGCTCCATCTCCCTTAAGAGTGGGACATCACACCCTTCTACCACTGGAATTTAACAGCCCCCTTCCAACAAATTCAGCATAAATAGAGCCATCTCATCAGACTAAAAACCTGCTCTCTATTGACAGAAGTATCAAAGTTGGATCATTCATTTCAAAATCCTAGAAATGCACAGACTTGTTACATCATAGAAGTTACTAAACTTAGTAACAAGAATTCCCCTTGCAGATCCCTCCAGTTAAAAGCTAGCAACTTTTAGAGGTGCACTGTAACTCCACTAAAATGAAAAAAAGCCCCCCCATATTCCAAATATGAGAGAACATCTTGTTTCAGGTCTAGGCCATCTCAGTTACAAACATATTTGCCTTTTAGTATAAGATAAGATCACTTAGGGGAGACCTTATCACCATCTTCCAGTATTTAATGGGTAGCTACAAAAATTGATGGATACTCCCTATTTACAAGAACTCATATGGAAAAGACATGGGGTAATGGGTACAAGTTACCCCTGGGGAAATTCTGATTGGACAAGCGAGGAAAAATGTTCATAATGAGAAGATTCAGCCACTGGAATAATCTCCCCATGAAAGTGGTGTATTCTCCAATGTTGGACAATTTAAAGATTTAGCTGGGCAGGGTGATGGGCTGTCTTGTCTAGACCCTGCCTTTACCCAAGAAAGGTTGGAGCAGATGATCCTTGAGGTCCTTTCAACCTGGGACTCTGTGATTCTGATTCACTCCTCTTCACCCTAAATGACTGTACCAGTAAATTAAAGAAGAGCTACTTTGGAAACACTAAGTTTCAATGTCTTGCATCAGCCCTAACATAAAAGATGGAACTGTGGCTGACCACCCTTATCTGTGGCATCCCCACAAATGAAGGGGTTGGGAGCACAGACCCAGCCTTTGGCCAATAGCCAAACAGACAGCATAGCTGGGCACAGTCAAAATGAACTGCTAGACCTTCAAACCTGGCTCTGGAGAGCTGCACTGTCCATTGTGCTCTGTTACAGTCACTAAGGGAGCCACAGGAGCTATGCAGTCAAAATAAAGGACCACTAAGGCCATAGGATTTAAACTGTACCTACTTCATTTCTTTCTATTACCAAGTACATGCCACACCCAACTGTTTCTAGGGTTCCCATGATAATAAATACTCCATGGTATTTCAGGAAAAGGAGGTTTTTCTACACCTGGAATCACTCAAGCACAGACCATCTCTGTCCCTTCTGCTACTAGCAGGACTACAAAGCTCTGCTAGACTGCTTCTCTCAGTTTAAAGTGACAGGTTTATTCATCTTCAGTCTACTGAGAGTTTTCACACCTCCTGTTTCCTTGACTGCAGGGAAAACAAAAGTAGCAGCTCAGTAGTAGCATCTTAAGAGCTAATGCAGCAGTAGCTAAGCCTCAGGGACTGAGAAAATCCCCAGTCAAAGGGGTATAAGGTCTTGGGATAAAGACAGCTGCAAGGTCTAAGCTCACTTCCAACTATTTCCTGTCAAGGTCTTCACTTCAGTAACTTATAACTGAGATTAGCTTCCAACTTCACCAGTCCCAGTTAAAGCCAGAACAGGTAACAGCAGAAACACAGCAGTCCCTGGCCCTGGAAGGGCCCATCAATGTGAATACAGCAATACCACTCTTGTCTTCAGCTCATGAGGAATACCAGTTCTTGCAGACAGCTAGGTACTACCTCCAGACTAAAACCCAGAAAACATCTCTTCTTCCTACATAGTCTACATTTCTACATCCTAATTTGAGTGTAGGAATGATGTAGTATGAGCTTATTTCAGCACCACCCACAAAGAAACACTTCTAAGAATCACCTGGACTAAAAACCTGTCCTGCTGTTTCCATCCCTCTTAAATCAGGTACAGACACTAACCTGCCACTCAGACCTCCACAAAAGCTCCTATCATCAAAGCAATGCTTCAGAGCTGTTAAACCACTTCATTTAACTCAGTCTGTCTCTCATACAAATCATTTGATCAAGACTTACTAAGGCTCTCTTGCTTAAGCTGCCATCAACCGCGTGATTATAAATATGCTGTTGAGCCTTAAGACTCCCAATACAGTTGCTGCAGTTAGACTGCTGCTGCTCAGAAATTCTTGCTGCCTAGGTAACAGCAATGCAGGACAAGTGGAACTCAGGGGAAGGGTAGAAGAGAGGGAATGAGGGAATACAACTGCAGCCTTTTTTTTTTTTTTTTTTTTGAATTTGTAAATTGCAAATAAAGAAATTCAGAACACTTACCTGAATGGATTGATGGAATCCTAACCACACCTCATGTGGCAATTCACTTTCAGGAATTGAAAGCAGTAGCTCAAAACAACTCCTGGAAAAGCAAAAGGCAAGTAAACAAGCTACCTGAACACATTCTCTTGTTACATTAATTAACATTTCTGGCACATACTACATAGTATTCAGATAAGCAATGACAGTAACACTAAAACATGTTAGATTGTGTAAATCAATTAAAGGCCTGCAACAGCCTGTAAATCAGGCATGATTCATCATATGGAAACAGTGTTCCTTTTTACTACACATAATCTCTCTAATTTAAGACTGAAACGACTCTTATCATACAAGACAGTCCATTCAATGTAGGTCAGGAACATTGCATCACAGAATTCTATTCTTTCTTCTCAAAGGAAACCTAATAACCATTCTAAATAAAGCTCACTGGAGTCCAGCATGGTCTCTGCCTAGAGGAAGAATGAAAGCCAGCTTCACCTAACTCAACATTTCAGCACTGACACACAGAAGAAAAAAACCCCTAAGAAACAGCTTGACAGAAGACACATGCATCACCACAAAAATGGATCTGGACAAGATATGCCAAGAGGAGCACCAGCACCTAGAAACACCTTATGAGCCTTTGATACCAACTGGGGGAGCATTCCAATACCCACAGCACAAACTGCAACCTGCCATGGCAGGACTGCTGCCTATCTTGTTCTCAAACAGGAGCTATCCACCCTTGTACAGAACACATGGATTGCCTAAAACCCTACTGAACAATTGGACTAGTCAAACTAAAAGTGTTAACCATGACACACTGCCTAGAGAGTCACAAGACTTACACACAGCAGAAGTGTTTTCATGAATTGTGACAATATAAGGAAAGAAAACTAATCTAGGACACCACCTATAAAAAAGGATTGAATCACTGCTGTAAGCTACATCTACACTGTTAGACAGTTTCAACTCTTGCTACTTTTTCTTCAAAACACCATCTCTCAAATATTAAATAGAAGAATGACAGGGCAACACATTCAATCTTATGATAGACAGACAGAAGAACTGAGCTTGGGGAAGTAGAAAAGGAAGAGATGACCACAAAGCAAAGACAAGTTTCAGATTTGCTTAGTACTCAAAAAGAATGTCCACCTTCCTCCTGACTTCTGACAAATGCATTCAACAGTTACCTACCAAATGCTATGCCTACTCAGTTTTTAGCCAGATTCAGCAGCCATATACATCAACAAGACCAAATGGATGAATACTGAATAAGTATCTGGCCATCCTTTTCCCATTTCACAGGTTTGAGTTCACCCCCAATCCTGGTTCCTTGAAGCAGGGTTGCTGCAAAAAGCTCTAAGCACTTTTCTTAGATTGGCAGAAAATACAACAGACTTCACCACTGTCATTCCATCTTTCTTCACACCATTAGGCACAAGACTTTGCTGATGATTAAAAAGCTGGCAACAGGACCACCAGATATTCCTACTGTCATAGGTCTCAATTTAATAAAATAATCAAGACTTTGTTTTGCCTTGTAGTCCAGCTTGGCAGTACAAGTTAATTCACCAGCCCAAATGTTTAGACACAGGTGGCTGCTAATAGACTATCAAAACCAACTTTACGAAACACCTGAACTCTATTTTAACATAGAACTTCAAAAACCCAATGAAACAATAACAAGAAAACCAACAAAAACTCCCAAACAAAAAACCAACCAACCAAGAAAATCCCTAGGTATGTGTTCTGTTTTTATCCACGTCACACAGACCTTACACTCAGTGACACATCTGCAAACTTCATGGTCAATGTGCTTTTATAAAGTCTTTTGATGCACACCCCACTTTCAGACTTAGTCAATCAATCCTACCTATGACCACTTTCAACTCCTAGAACTACTTTTTCTAGATAATTACTTTTTCATATATATGATATTGGTTATGTAGTACAACAGACGTGAACAAAATGACAAAGCAAGCTTTAAACATTTTTCTAAACTTAATGCTTAAGTTGCTACTTGGACAGTGAAAAATCTGCAATTACATTTTCAAAGCATTGTGTATACAGAGTGATATAGTCTAGGAAGACAAGAGGATTTAATTTATGCCTCCAGAGTTACTGTCTGTTGTAGTAAGACAGGACTGATCTGAACCAAATGGCAAAAGTTCTTTTGCTGCAACACTTCAAGTCTTCCTCGGGATCCCAACACAGAGGACTATGGTCTGGAAGTCACTCCATAAGAAATCTGGAGCTCCAGGTGTATAAGCCACCACATAAAACAACTTAGAGCACAACTGTAAAAGTAATACCCAGGATATTCCAATCACAATTTCCTTGGAGGAAACATAATTAGAATTCTAAGTCAATTAACTAAGGCATTGTAAGAATTGATTCAAACACACAGATGCATAAAAACTTCCCTACTGCCAAGGGGGACAACACACTGTTTAGCTTAATCATTTCTTTTGGTCCTTATTATACAATACTTTAAAACACACCTCTGTCCCTGAAATCCCATTTCCCTCTTTACTGTAATGCAACTAACTGGAGTTTACATGTCATGGCTAGGCTACAAATCAAAATACCAGCATTCTGTATTCTTTATTAATTCTTCTACAGAAGCAATACCTTGAAATAATAATACTGAGAGGTGAGGGGAATGCACTGTGCTTTGGGGCTGTGAGAATAACCTGTCCAAGTTCCACTTGAACAAAGCAGGTAAGTCACTTCATGGCCATGGCCAAAAAGAACATTGCTGTTTCCCACCCACACACATCCCCAATCCTTTGTCACATCTGCAATCTACAAGAGCAATCACTCCAAGCTTTCCTTTTGTTTCCTAAGGTTGGACAGTGGACCAACAATATCTCACACCGCATGTTTCTTACAGGAGGCTCAGTCCCCACATCATGCCAGCTGCTGTGTGCTGTGAATGCACAAGGGACCTCAGCAGGCAGCAGGGAAAAACCACAGAATACTGACTTCTGCTGTTACTGCCTCACCCTGCTGAGAAGGAAGTCAGAAGGAGGAAGTTCTTTTCCTCTTCTCCAGGAGGAATGTTGGAAGGGAAGGAGAATTTCAATAGGAAGTAGAGCACTTCTGCTTTGAAACAGCAAGTTTGCTCATTTCACTTCCAATCAAGGTTCAAGTCTGAAAATACAGTGTGTATGACAGCTGTGGGTAACCCAACTGCCTCCCCAAAAATCACAATTATACGGGAACAGTATGTTTTTGTGTTCCTAACTAGGCAACAGTCTTCCTCCCTCATGGAACCTCAACTTTTATCTTTAATTCCCTGCTCTAACTTCTCTCTCACTCCCTTGGAAACTTATGAAAAAGAAAAAATGTGGGAGAGTTAATTTGGGTATGCCATTTATCTCACCCTATCTTCACTCTTTGTATTTCTCATTCTTTAGATTCCTTTCAAACTTAATCATTATAAGAAAGGGGAGATTCCAACAAGTCAGCTTTTCTACTGTCCTCTAATACAAGGTTTTCTGAATATACAAGCTACAACAAACTCCTCACTCTGAAAGCTGGAAAAAACCATATTAGCAAAAGCAGAATATTCTGATACTTCACAAGAAGAGAAAAGCAATTTTGATACAGAATTGGGATTTACACCCCAACATATCTAACAGTGGCAAAACATACAGAAAATACTCCAGGTAGAGATGCCCTGCAAACAGACACAAAAAGACAAACTTTTCAAATTACATAAGTAGGAAACAACAAAATACACAAGCTAATTAATGATAGCATGATGAAGACAATAATACTCTATCCTTAAGGAGACAGTCTCCAAAAGCAAAGAAGATATTTTGCTAAAAATGTGTATCATGTAGCAGGTAAATGATTTAGCAGTTAAAGTCTTAGGTTTCCATGGTAAGAACCTAAGACACATTTCTCCTGATTTCACATGTTTTCAAAAAACCCAAAACCACTCATAGTTCACATATTCTCACAATTAAAAAAAAATAATTCAAGGCATCATTTGGAGATAACCTGTTTCTGAGCTGTTTATTTATATTACAAGTCAGTCCATTACAAAATAAAGCATTTGACAAAGAAGTTCACTGCTAAAAGTCCACCTTAAAGAGAATTCCTGAGCTCAGACCACAAAATAAGTAAGAGACTGATAACAAACAAAACCCCAAAACTGTCACAGAATCACTTTTATTTTACAACGATCTTCATATTCTAGATCTTCAGCCACCCTCCTCAGATGAAACCTCACTAGCAAGGAATGACCAGCACATCACCTTACAGTTCTCAAGTTATACAGATTACACCCCAGTGCACATGAAAGCCCTCAGGCTACACTCCCCAATTACAAAAAGCTGCTCTGCACTTAGGACAGACTTTGAGGAACTAAACTAATCCCAATTCAGCTGATGGCCTGTAAAACGTTCTCTATTCTGATCCAGGAATTGCTGTGCTTTAAGTCATGTCTAGTCTGCTTTGCAATCTTATAGCACAACTCAGACTGCAATGAACACAAATCAGCTTGTCCTTTTCCATAAGGGACACGCTCAGAATGCCCCTGCACTAGAAGGGACAGGACACACAAAGCTGCACAGCAAGGGATACAGGTTTATTAATCCATGTGTGAAGGTCTAATATTGAAGCTTCTGTTTAGTGACTACTACACTAAGCTTCTTCTACAGAAAGTAATACTTGCAGAATGCTTTAAGAAAGAACAGAACCTTCCTAATACCTACATGATTATCCAAATACAGAAGAACAAAGCTTTAGAACTTGTCCACATTAATTAATTAAATGCCCAAATACAATTTTGTGGTATGATTAAAAATGTATTAAAGACATTTACTAGATAAACTGCAAACATAGTTGTCAAATTAAGCAATAAACTATTTCAACAGCTTGCTCTTTAATTTATAAAGTACGGTTCTTTTTAAAACAAAAAAAAAAATTAATATACCAACTTATAACTTACAGCACTAGCCTGCCAAGTACCAAAAGAACATCTTCACATTCTGTAGTCAAGTAAGGTCTTGCATTAGCAAAGCTTTGGATGGAGATTCGATACACTTCCAAAAAAGGTAAAATATGTTCCGATGCACCCCGACTGGCAGCATACTGGAGCAGTGTCTGAAACAAAATGAGTTATCATTAGAAGCTCTTGTAACACACTTCTGCTTAAAAACAAGTATCAATACACAATCCCTGCACTTTTCTAAAAATATATCCATTAAAACCGACCTATTTAGAAAGCCAAATTTAGTACTCAATCATTTTGACAGACACTTTGATCATAAACTACCTGGTCTACGTAAACCATAAAACACAGTAGAATACTTTCTAAGATTAAATAAATTTTTTAGTAAACACTGCACCCTTGCTCAAGTGCAATCTGAGCACTGGGATCAAAGTCTTAAAGCTAACATTAGGAATTCACTGAGTAACCATTTATGAGAAACTTCTTGTCAAATACATAAACAATGTGTAAAAAACAGATTCAAGGTGACAGACTTATCAATAGCTTAAACTTCAAGGATCTGTAGTTTGGAACATTATGATGCTATTAGTATTAGTAATAGCATAGGGCTAAAATGTTTCTAAAATTATGGGAATAGTATTTGGAGAGGGTAGAAAGGGGCTAGGCCTGGGAACACATGGTCTGTACTAGGTCATGAGAAATGATAGGATTGTTAGGTGTAATGATTATCTGGTAATTGAACATAATTATTGTGTAGACATGAATCATGAAAATGATGTTTCAGGGGGCTTGAGAATTCATGCTTGGGTGAAATCAATGAATACAACAGAACAATATAAGTTTAATGATTAACATATAGTTATGTAACAAGAAGAGTATAAAACGTCCATTTCAAACCCATGTTGGAGTCAGATTTGGGTCTGTACCCCTGGCTCCCAGAGCTCTTTTAATAAAGCACCTGCATATAATCAAGCTATGCTGTGATTACGTGTTTCATATGCTAACAATTAGCATACTGATAAACAAGCCAAATGTAGTAACTGTATTAAAGAAGTTCTTCAAAGCCCTTGTGCTATTTCACAAGTAATAGCTGTTTAGTTGTCCACTACGGATTTCTCCTGGCAGTATATAAGAAGTATTATAGAAAAATTATTAACCTGACAGAATTAGATAATCTACACGTTTAAGGGATTCTCAAGTACCAATTTAGAAGCAATTACTACCTTACAGCGTGATCACCTGAGGAGAGTGATCTTGTTAACACACACCCATTTACACTTCATCCCATCCTCCTCTCTGATCCCAGTAACACATCTGATGGGCAAGTGGGGCCACAAGTGCAGAGGCCATCTCCACCTAATGTGGGGCCAGCCTAGGCCCTCCACACTGCACAAATTGTCACGTTCTGCAGACAGGACACCTGCTGAGCTGCACTTCCTCAGAAGCAAAATTTTTTTGCTCAGACCCAATTTAAAGATGAAGATCTCAGAATTTCCTGACCTGTTGTTCCAGCTTTGAGACTCTTTAAGAAAAATACTTTCTCATCTTCTTAACCATATCTGATTGCACTCAACACGTCATCTTCAAAAATTTCAGAAAGCCAACAGCTGCTGGGCACTGGCAGCTGGGATGCTTTGACATCCTACAACCTCCATTTCACTGGTAATTGCTCCTATTTATGACAGCACAGCCTCAAACACTCCCCTTAGTCGTTCTGTCTGTTTGGGTACATGCTGCTCTCACAAAAAACGTGATTTTCCCAAGGTGAATGAGCAAAGCATTCATGCCTATACAATATAAAGTTGCAGAGTCAACCCATTGTTTAAGCTTCAATAGTTTCTTTGTTTTGTTATCCTGGACAACAGTACTATTTCCCTGCTTGAAAATAGGGATCTTCAAGGAAATTGACATGCAGCATCACTCCCTGTAAAAGCTACTGGAAAGCTGCACACAGCAGCACAAGTTCACAAGGAGTAAAACAGCATTCAGACAGCTCAAAGCAGAGGAAATTCACTAATTTGGTTCACAGTTTGCCTGAGCCATGGTAATTTCCACAGCAAAACAGAGCACCTTCCAGGCCCCTGCCTCAGCTGTACTCAAAGGACGGCAAACATAAAACATTTCAGCTCTCCTTATGTCAGCTACATCCCAAAATCAAACTTAAGCCCAGATAAATTCAGCTTCTTTCTAGGCACCTTTTGCTGTAGCTTAATAACTTTATGACAAGATATGAGTGGTGCCTTCCAAGTAATTAATACAAAATTGAGCTCCCTACATTTCACTTATGGGCAGACTTTAAGTTATCACAAATATGCCCTGTCAGGAGAAACCCAGACATAAAATCACAGCCCACCCACAGTGGTCTGACTACACAATGACACCACAAATTCATCCTTCGTGGAAGCTGCCTCAGGATGGACCAGCAGTTCCATGTCCCCCATTGAATCTCTAAAAATACAGGCACGACAATCCAAAACGTCCCAGACTGATGGCAACTCAAACCCCATCTTTTCCATTTTTATCTCTGCTATCACAGTGCTTTAAAACCAGACTACAATAATAGCACAAGGAGTCAGAGAGCTACTTTATTTGTGGGATACGGTTTGGGGCTTTTTTGTTGTTGTTTGCTTTTTTTTTTAGGTAGCAGAACTGTCTTTCACCACTCTCCACTGACCAAGTATCTCTAAAGCTTCTTCTGTACCAAACTAATCTGGGAAACTGGATGTGCACACACACAGATCATCTTGACAACCTATTAAGTGTTAGCTGAATATTTGTGTCAGTGTTCTACCACAACGTACACCACAATTCAACAAAACCTGAATAAGAACAATGAACAATTTTAGCAAAACCTGAACATGGACAGAGTCACACTTTGCTCCATGTCAGTGCAAGGTCACATATACTGAACTTGGGACAAACACTGCAGGATGCAGCTGTACCCTGTAGTTTGAGAGGAAGGAGTTTTGAAACCCTGTAAATACACTTATTCTCTCGTTCCAGTAAGTGATGAGCTAAACATCCTCCCAGAATGGTATGGCAAAGCACACAACCTGTGGATGCAAAATGGAACACTGTGAAGGGTAACAACACTTACACATAATTTGTGAAAACCCAGCAAGCTTTTTTCTGTGATTTTGCGATTCACCAGTCAAATACTATAGCTTTATCAGCTGAGCTGTTGTAAACTAGCTTAGAAAACAAGTTTTTTATTTCTTACTTTAAAACCCACAATCTCTTCATACTCAACAGCAACAACCCTCCAACCCAGCATTGTAACAACAATTTTTCAAACTCAGAGCTCACAGTAAATGATGCTGTGAGGGTAGGAAAAACCAACCATTGGAAAAGTTTACTTAAGTACGAGTTATCTCCATCACTGTGGCTTTAATCAAGATCAGCTCTTGTTCTGGAACTCAGGGCCTCGATTCAGAAATCGGTGATCTTCCTCTGGGTTGTACTAAGCAAGTATTAAAGACAAGATACCCAAACCACGGCTCATTCAGTGACTTAAAGGCACCGAAGGCCTTACAGGCCAGCAAGCACTCCCTGCAGCCCACGGCAGACCTCAAACGAGGCGGAGTACGCACATTTGATCCCGACACAACTGAAACCGACAACCGGAGGTCTCGGAACCGAGCCAAGAC
>VXAX01001315.1:319639-331130 GCA_013399835.1 Leptocoma aspasia | reverse complement strand
AGGGAAATTGAGGGACACAGGGAGGACTGGAGGGGCATGGAGCGGATTTACAGGGCGTAGGGGGTGTTGGGGGGATCGGGAGGAACTGCGGGATCGGAGGTCACTCACCATCCGAGGGGCGCGGGGAGGGCAGAGACAAAACCTGGGGGACAGAGGGGAGAGCGATGGGGTCAGCGAGGAGAGTGGGGGTGTCCCAGGGGGATGTGTCACCGAGGAGAGGGGGTCACCCACCGGAGATCTCGCCCCTTCCCTGCTCCTCTGCTGCCGTAGCTCCTTCAGCAGCTGCTTCACCGTCTGGGGCGGAGCGGCGCGGGGGGGGCCTGGGGATGGGCAAGGGGGGGGTCGGGGTCCCGGGGGCCCTGGAANCCCCCGCTCCTTGAAGGCCAGTGTCCCCTCTCCTCCCCCCCGGGGGACCCTCCTAAAGGGTCAGCAGAACCTTCTTGGCTAGTGTCCCCTAAGGGCCAGTGTCCCTAAAATCGAGACTTAAAGGGCCAGTGTCTCCTAAAAGTAGCTCTTAAAGGGCCAGTGTCCCTTGAAAGGGGGTCTTAAAAGGCCAGCGCTCCCTCCCACGTGTTTTAAAGCGCCAGCACTGTCCCAGAGCTCTTAAAGGGCCAGCGTCCCCTACAAGCGACTCTTAAAGGGCCCGCGACAGACCCCCTCCCATCCCCCATATCCCCCCATACCTCTCTGGGGCCGCATCCCGCGGGATCCGGGGGCAAATGGGGCCGGAGCGGGCGCGGGGACAGTTTTGGGGGGACTTGAGCGAGGAAGCCCCGCCCCGGAGGGAAATGCCACCAAAACGCCAACGCTGTCACTGTTGCGACGGGTGACAAGGGGGGGGCGGAGCGTCGGAGGTGCCCATGGGACCCAATGGATGGGTGAAGGTGGCGGGGTCACCCGGGGGCCGGGGTCTTCTGAGGGGGTGTCGGGAAGGGTCACAGGTCCTGGGTTGTTCCCTTGTGACGTCATCAGCACCGATTTGGGGCGACAATCCAGGGTCCTTCCCACCCCCCCATCATTTTGTGTGGATCTTTGCCCCATTTGGGGGACTCTCTTCTGCATTCTAACTGGGGGCTCTGTCTCCCCAACCCCAGAAGATCACGAGGACCATGAAGACTTTGGAGATCCCAGGGCTGGTGTCTTTATTGGGGGAGGGATGATGCACCGGGCTGTCCCCGCACCTGCAATTTGCAGGGTGTCACTGCTCCCTCCGTACCCCCCCCTGGGTGGTGTGGGGTGTGTCTTACCCATTTGGGGGCATCTCCACCCCGTTTGAGGGAGGTTTCTGACCCACTTGGGGGGGACATTTAGGATGGGGGGGCTCAGCCCGATTTTGGCGGGAGTCTCTGACACATGGGACCCCCAGCTCCGGGAAACCACAACACCCACTGAGACCTGCAAGGCTGGTGGATTCATTTCGGGGGATGACATGCAGCAGGGGGGTTCCCTCCATGATCCTGACTGGTGTGTGTCACAAGTGTACTTTTACTGCATCGGCTGCTGAACCTCGACCAGTCCTGACGCCTTACTGAGACAGGCAGCTCCACTTCTCTAAACTCCAGAACATGCCTGCCCAAAGAGCTGAAACAGCCTAGGAGCTGCCAGCAGCTGAAGGAACAGCAAAGCACCCTGACCAGAGCCTGTGGTTTATGTACCCCAGCCTCAGGGGCTGCACCTTTTGCTGCCCCAGCCCATCCCTTCCTGCAGCCTATCTTAATCCTTGGCTCAGCCATTTCACACCTCAGGAGTACAACCTAGATGCTGCAGCTCACAGGTGAAGCCCATCTCCCTTCCCCTGGCCCCAGCAGATGGATACACAACAGGCAGGAAAGAAGAAAAAAAAAACAGAGAGAGGAATTAGACATAAAATAGACATGGAAAGAAACTTGAAAATGCAAAGAGGAGCAAGGTCAGGAGAGAAATAAAAGCAGGCACAGAAAGCTACAGTACCAGTGTATATGTATAAATAAAATTTCACAGCCAAGAGGTTAAGAGAGGAAAATAGACAGCAAGCTATATAAAAGTATACAGAAAATACAAAATTTTAAAGCTAAGGAACTAAGAGAGGAATGAATGAAAAACTATCTACAGTGAACTAAGATAAAGACAGACAGAAACTGTAAAAAACAAAAAAAAGCTTAAACTTTCTGGTATAGGCCAAGGCATCTTCAGAAATTTTGCTTGTGAAAGTGAAAACATAAATGTGCACCTACTGATTTGCATGTGTATCTTAGCAATAAAAAGTGAATCTATAAGGCAGCAGAGAAAATACACTAATGTGGGGAGTATGTGCTTCAGTCTTTACACAGTAATCTCTGGTCTGCTTTCAAACACAGTACTGCTGAATTTGGAGATCCTAAAGACAACATTGAGTAGTAGAGTTGTCCAAATTTCTCATTGTTGCAGTTTATCATTTGTGGTCCTCCTTCACTACTGAAAGAAAACTATGGGAGTGAGTTCATGTTACCCTGAAAATGTGTGGGACACATCACTGATGTTTGTGCCTCTACTTATCTAGCTGTCCATTGTGGGTCAGACAGATAACAGCAGAAAATAAAAATCAATTGTACACATAAAGTGCACATTATTGATGTATAGGAATGAAAAGGCCTTGATCTTCAGAGAATATTTCCATGATTGGAGGATTACTGTGACGTTTGACCCTAAGCTAAGAAAAATCAATATAGTCATAAAAATTTAGAGAATGTTTTGCAGTGAATAAAAAGCCAGTGAGGTAGCTTCTAGACCTGGAAGAAAAATGAATAGTCTCTCCATTCATCACTAAATTAATAAATTCTGAATATTGTTATAAACACTTTGTGTAAATAGTTGGACTTGCAAGCTGTCTGAACTAATGTAAAAAGCAGTATCAACACTATAAAATTATTGTTGGCACTTGAATTTATTTTCCCTTGTGACTTGTCAAGTTGTCATTTAACTGTAGTACCATTTGAAATGAGATAATGTGTCCTGGAGCACTGTGGATTGTTACATGTTTTTGTTTTGTTTTGTTTGTTTTTTTTAATATTTAGGTTTTACAGAGCAAATAAATCTCCAGGCATGGTAGCTCAGTCTCACCAAACACTTTGTGTTTTCAAACAAAGCTTCAGCATCTCTGCACGAGCTGGCAGGGGGTGTGTGTGTCTGTGGACCCCTTCACCAGACTTAGAGGGTGTTTTATCAATAACAGAAAAATATTTAGAGACCTACTTTAAGTACTCAGCAGAAGCCACATGTTTAGAATCCTGCTTTAAGTACTTCATAGAGATGGCTGGCTGGACACTGCTAGCTTGCCAAAATGATTGAGTACTTCCAGGCAAGCTGTCAAGTGTGAAATGGGACATGACCTATTGACTGATCTTCAGCACCAAAATTAAAATATAATGATTAGCTTTTTAGAGTTCTCAGCAGAGGAAGTTTATTCATCCTCTATAGGACATTTGAATCAGAGCTACACTTCTGCAGAGTGCTGATGAGGATCACCTAAAAGAACATTATAGTGCTGGATATGCATCTTAACTCATGTTGGTCCTAGCAGTGGACTTGCACATTAATACCAGGCATGCCTAATGAGGCTGTGCCCTTGGCCATTGCGCTGCTAATGTACACAAAATAGATATATTTATTTCTTCTTTCCCTTTTGTAAAATAAGGTATTTTTCCCTCCCCACTGCCCAACATTTCTTAATGTTTACAGTGTTTGGAAGGGGTTCCCCAGCTTACCATCACTACCCAAAATGGATTTTAGCAGTTTGATTGCCTCAAAAAAAAAAATCAAGTAGATTTTTAAGCTCTCCTAAATAATTTTCATGCATCATCTCAGCTTCCAAGCTGTGGTCTATGCCCAAGTGCCAAGAGGAATTAGAGCATTTACTCTGAGAATTTTTATGTGAGCAAATGAAGACATTATATAGGATGAGGATATGAGACACTGGAACAGCTTGCCAGAGAAGCTGTGAAAGCCCCATCATTGGAAGCACTCAAACTCAGTTTGGAGGACGCTTTGAGCAACCCAATCTGGCAAAAGCTGAATGTGCCCATGGAAGGGGTTTGGATGAGGCAGTATATCAGTGTCCCTTCTGACTCAAGCCATTCTAGGATTCTATGTAACACGTAGAACTTCCACTGCCATTCTTCCAAAAATGTTTAAACTTGGTTAAAGGTAATTTAGGAGTATTCATTCTGTTCCAGTGGCTTTATCCTCCTCTAGGAAGACACGGAGAATGGTAACTTTGTGGAGTACAGGTACAACTGTGGGTTTCATTTCTAATTCTGCTACATGCTAACATGGTGAGGATGTATTATGCATAGCTTTACCAAATCTACCAGAACTAATCCATATTCTTCAGTAGAAGAAACCCATGCATTCATCTCAGTCACAGGGCAACTGCGCTGTGAGAATCCATCTGAAGAAAGGAATAGGAAAGGGAGGAACATAAAATAAAAAGTTGACAACAGTTGATTGTAACCTATGAACATTTACATCCATTCATTTTCTTTGAGGCCAGGCAGTTTGTGTGCTCTTTTTTAGCAGAAAATATTTCAGGCTGTTCTCACTATTTTTCCTGCTGAGGTAATGAAGATGGGTAGCTTAAGGTCTGGATTGAAAACAGAACTTTATGGGTCACCTAGTCAGTTTTTATAGGCTATATGTAAGTATCACTATCAAGAAGAATGACATCCTTAGTTTTTCTGGCATTTAAGACAGGAATTACAATGATTTGCTCCCAAAAAGAAGTACTGAATTATATGGATGGGGAAAATAGAGTAAAACCATTGTCAAGTTCAGGAGTCTTTTAAGGATGTCAGTAGGACAAGTAATATGGCCTCAGGAGAATAAATGAGAAGTGCAGAATCATAGAATATAAGAGATATTGTCTGTGAAGAGGGAGTTTGGAGGGGCCAAAAGTACAGCCATGGATTTGTTTTTACATCAGGAGCGTGGTGCTAAGCTGTTGAAGGAGAACAGACTGTCTGCAGGAATTTACAATGATAGTCTTTGGGGAGATTTACCTCCTCTTGCACAGGCAAGCTGAATGTTTGCTGCTAGTGAGATATGTAAACTAGAACTTAGTCTGAAAGTTCTGTTTTATTCCAGTTTTCTGAGACTGTTCTTAAAACCTAAAAGGTGCTATTGAGGCAAAAGAGAAGATAATCTCAAAGCAACTAAAGCTACAGATTTTTTATTTCTAGCTTTTTAAAAATGAGAATCTTTTACCATTCACAGTTAAATTATGCTTGGAGCAGTCGTAGATTGAACAATAGATCGATTTTCTCCTCCCTTCAGCCCCAGCAAATATAAATTCCATGTGCAAAGCTCACACTCTATCACTTGCTCCTGTAGCAAAATAAACTGTTTATAATGTGTCAATTTACTTACATAGATGGAAGATGGCAGGGGTTGTAATTTTTTTATTGGACGTCGCAGATGTTTAGTTTTACATATTTTTGTAAAGAAAGGTATGTTTTATTTTTAATTTACCATTTATTTTTAATTTGTTTCTCTTTAAAAATGTCTAACTTGCCTATTCATATACTGATTTGCAAAAGTATTTTCATGTTTAGAAGGCTTAACATAAAGATTCCTCTATGGACATCAATATTGCAACCATAAGATTCCATCTTCTGTTGATTTGTTAGCACTCCTGTTTTATAGAGTGAAGATTAATCCCATTTGAAGAGAAAATGCTATGCTAAAGCACCAAAAAATACCAAAGTAAGATATTATTCTATTGAATTGTGCTGTACATACAATGAAAAGGTAAATCTACAAGTCTCCACGTAATAAAAATTGTGCTACTATTGTATATGTATACAGTAACATAAATATTGAAAAGGAATTAAAAATTTTGTCCACAGTGTAGTATCCTGTTAATGGAGAAACAAACATATGAAAGAAAGATGAGATGTACAATTACACATATATATTACCAGTTTATCTGTATTCAGATGACAGTCCTTTAGGAAAATGCTGGTAAAGAATTTTTGTGTAAATTACTCATTTTTCAAAGAATTGTGGCCAAAGATTATAATGCTTGAGGCACTCTATTCACTATCTCAAGTGCAAGTATCATTGATCAGAGGAAGCAAACCAATTACAGCAATTCTATTTATTTATTGTTGACATCCATAAACAAAAAGCAAATGTCTGCACCAAATGATACACTTAAACATGTCTTTTTAAGTAATATTGGCATTTTCATGAGATGATTTATTCCCTCTTTAGCTTCAATATATAACCAATTTTCTCAGTGAAACTGTAATTGGACTGCCATAATTGCAGCTGTGACATGTGACAAGGAAATATTCCTATACCTCAATAAGTGTCCTAAATATAAATCTACTGCTCTCACATTGTTATTGGATGATGGTTGAAATGGATCACATAATGCTCTTTAAATCCTGCTCAAGGCAGGCACTCTAGTTTCCACTGATCTGATGCAGACTGAGGGTGTTTCATATCTTGTAGGGATGTGCTCATCAGGATGTTAATAATAAAGTAGGCAGAGGCAGATGATGCAGTTCTCCATCTCATAGGTGAAAGAAAATAATACCTAATTATCAACGAGCAGTTGGTCATGTTCCCATGGTTACAATGTGAGATATGAGTTTTCCCAGTGTTGTTTTTTTCACAATACATTAAGGAAGGAATGCAACTTTTACAACGTTTGATACTTTTTTCTCTCATACATTTTAGTGTTAATATGGCAGAATAACCATGGGAGACTGGAATTTCCTTGGAGGCATTTTAGAGGAGGTCCACATCCATTCCACTATTATTGGAAAGATTTGGCTAACGATCCTCTTCATATTTCGAATGCTTGTCCTTGGAGTGGCAACCGAGGATGTTTGGAATGATGAACAATCAGAATTTATATGCAATACTGAGCAGCCTGGTTGCAGAAATGTGTGCTATGATGAGGCCTTTCCCATCTCTCTCATAAGATACTGGGTCTTGCAAGTTATATTTGTGTCTTCCCCATCCTTGGTGTATATGGGTCATGCCTTATACAGACTAAGAGCCTTGGAAAAAGAGAGGCAAAAAAAGAAAGCTCAGGTAAGGGTGGAACTTGAAAGCACTGAATTAGAAATGACTGAAAATCGTAAAAGACTGGAGAGAGAACTCCGGCAGCTGGATCAAAGAAAGCTGAACAAAGCACCCCTAAGAGGCTCTTTGCTCTGCACTTACGTGATACATATTTTCACAAGATCTGCAATGGAAGTTGGCTTTATGATTGGGCAGTATCTTCTTTATGGTTTTCACTTAGATCCCCTTTATAAATGTCAGAGAGACCCATGCCCAAACACAGTGGACTGCTTTGTATCTAGACCAACAGAAAAGACAGTGTTTATATTATTCATGCAATCAATAGCAACTGTATCACTGCTTTTAAATATTCTAGAAATTATCCATTTAGGATTCCGAAAAATTAAAATGGGACTCTGTGAGCAGAATAAAACCAAGGATGACTCTGACAATTTCTACATCAACAAATCAAAGAAATACTCTGTGATACCGCAGTCCTCTTTGGGAGTATCCACCACCCCTCATAAAACACTTCCTTGTGCTCTTAGCAGTTATACCTTTTTGATGGAAAAGCAAACTGACACTATGCTCTACCCAGTTTTAAATTCTCCTTCTATGTTTCAGTCCGTGCAAAATAACTGTACAGAAAGCAGCAGCAATTACACCCATTGCAATCAGGAAAATAAATCTCCAAAGAAGAGGCCAGCTACAAATGCTTTAGACAATCAGACTCAAAATGCTAGCACAAATAATAATGAAGGCTTTCTTGGCGAGCTTTGGACTGAGACGCACGATGCACAAGAAGAGGCTGAAAAGAAACATTTTCTAGTTGATATTCAGAATGCAGATCCAGCTTCAAACATGTACTTGAGAAGCTTTGCTGAGATGCCATCTCAAACATCATTGCAACCTGGTACAACTTTTCCAAGTACCAGTTTTAGACGACAGGCAATGGTTGAGAGCACAGAAGCACCAACAAATTCTCTTCCAAAGAACAGTGACAGAAGACAAAGCAGTTTCAGTGTAAACAGAACTCAAATTCCTTACAATGCTGATGTAAGAAATTCCAGCCGACCAGACACTTCTGATTCCGTGGGGCTGGTGAGCTCAGAATCTACACAAAGCAGAAACTGGAATAGTCCCAAGCTTTCCTCTCTGTCTAGGCAACAGTCACTGTCAAGTAATGCCAGCAGCAGGCGTGCCCCCACTGATCTTCAAATATAGTGTGAGTTAACCCTTTAGCTGCCCTAACCAATGCTGAGAGAGTTCCTGAACAGAGACATCACCCAGACCTATGTGTAAGTGTACCTAAATAATTCAACTTTAACCAGCTGTTTACACAGGTAGAACAGTTGTGTAACCCTTTGAATGGTAGCTAAGTAATTTTAGACAGTCTCTTTGCTTCCTTTGTAATGAAAATGTGGCATAGACCTCAGTGTATAAACTACACTCCAGCTAAAAAGGAAAACATACATCGTCTCAATCCACATATTAGGAAAAAATCAGGCATAAAATCACAGCTGATACTATTTAAACTGAATAAAAGTAGAAGGCAAAATTTAGAGTCTAAAGACATTTTTTTACAAAGACCAGTAAATCAAATTAGGCTAAAGATGCTCTCAGAAGAACTTATTGGTAAACATGTTTCCCCTTAATCAGTCTGAGAATTCAAACAGACATTTGATAGCTGACCAAAAGCAGAATGTCAAACTTATTCCACTGTTCAAACTGGTAAATACTAAGAGAAAAAGCATTTACAAAACAGATCACTAATTCTTTGACTCTATTGTACACTTCTTTTTTCAGTGTATAGCCACTGACTTCCTCAGCAGAAAAATCAAGGTGAATTTCTTATAGTATATTATCAGAATTCAATACACCACTACTTTTTTTAAACGTCATGAATTACAGACATGTTGTGAGCTTTACTTTTGACATTTTTCATAACACTAATAAGATAGCAAAATCAGAAAACAAGTTACTGAAATTTACTAATCACAAATTTTGAATTTCACAAACCAGAAGGCTTACTATGGAAAACAGAAAAAAACCCCAAAACCAAAACCAAAAAAAAAAAAAAAAAAAAAAAAAGCAAATATGGTAGTACCTTCCTGATTTCAGTTACACTGTTGAAAGACATATAAAAAGTTTATCAAAAAGTAAAACTACACCTTTTCTGTTTGTCTCTCTGCTGAATTCTGATAAACTTTTAAATCAAACAAAGCTTCCACCTGTTTAGGAGGAGCATTTGTGTTTATGCTTTTTATGGGGATAACAAAACATTAGGACATTCATCCACTTGCTGTTCAGGTCCATATGGTGAAAAGGAACTTCCATGAAACATCTTGAAATAATAAAGGAGGCAAAGATGAACAAAATACTATGGTACATTTGTAATCAAGTTTTCTATGTATGAAATACATTTATTTGAGTTGCACAGCATTGAAACATTGTAAATACTTGGTGAGATGGTCACAGCTGGAACGCATTAGTATTTTTGTGTGTATTTTTTACTAGCAGATTTGACTTTATGTACTGAAAAAAATAATTTGTGAGATATAGCATAATGATGTTACAGAACAATTAAATTCTTAAAGTGCATTGTCACTATGCTTACCAGACACCCATATTTCAGATTGACTGAAAACTGTACAATTCTAGCAAAAAAGGAGCCAGAAAATGTAAAAGGCTCTTTTGCTTGTAGCAGCAACATTAATTTGGTCCTGTCCACATAAGAAATACACACTAGAACTATTAAAACTATTCACTGTAGATTTCTCTCCAGCAAGTACCCCTTTCACTTCTAGAATTGTTCTATGTGTATACATAAATACAGCCCTACATAATTGTGTTTCCACTGTAAAATTTAAGGTTGTGTAATATACTGGAACGTACATTACTGTATAGTGTGACTTAGGCAAGTTAATGCTGCTGCTGTGGCTTTGATTCTTGCATTTCTTGATGTGTAAAATTCTGTTGGCAATAACTGCTAATGCTTGTTTTGCATTTAATCTCCCCATAATAAAAAGCCTGGTATTTAATGCACTCTGTTCCTGCTGTCTAAATAATAGAAAGTTAGCTTTAGATGTTCATGTATGGGATATCACATTTGTATTTTTGTTGTTCAAGGCAAGTTAAAAAATAATTTTTCTGCTACTGTGAGGGGAATTTTATTAATTTTTTTTATGTCTGGACACGAGTCAAACATTGTTTCATCACAGCACCTTGCCAAATGAAGAGTAATTACTGAAAAATATAAACGTTGCAGAAGAGCATGGAGGAAAAGTGTGAAAACTCCTAACATCATACGTGCAAGATCATTGGGTTGTTCTCTTTTTTATTCCTATAATAAACAGATTTTATCTGTCAGAAAAATAAGCAGGTATGATTGCTTCTGCTTTTTCAAAACAGGCTAAGGCAAAAGACTCCTTTCGACGTGAAGATTTCACCACGCATCACTCTTCCGAGCCTCTGGGGCAGGCACCTCTGCAGCTGCTGCTTGCTGTAACTTTCTCCTGTGATTTCATTCAGCTGCAGCTACTGACATTTATTAATCAGACACCGAATTTCACAAACCAGAAGGCTCATTATGGAAAACAGAAAAAAACTCCAGGGAGCAGCAGGACAGCTGGCCGCTCCGCGCTAACAGCGCGGCACCCGCTCGGGCCCCGCCCCGCTCCCGTTAAAAACGCTTCACACTTGCTTCTTTTTAAAAGTTTAAAAGTTTAATAGTAAAAATTTAAGGTAATACAAATTAGGATAATTAGGGTTAGGACAATAAAAGAGACAATAAAAGGCAAAGAATTACGGACGTCTGGGTGCTTCTCTCTGGGGGGAAAAGCACACCGCACTAATATGGGTTACCCCTTAAAAGCAATAACTTGTTGCATATTCATACTTCGTCATACATGATTCAAACATTCAAACAAAGGGTTTTTTAGTTATATGTCTGTTTCTTGTCTGTTTCTTGTCTTCTAATCTTCTCTGGTTCCAGAGTGTCTATGAAGGTAAAGATAAGAGGCAATAACTCTTTTTTGGTGTCTTCGTGTTGTTTTCTTTAGGCGAGGAATTTCTTGGTTATCTTTGTTCATTCTTTGAGTTAGTTACAGAAAGAATTTTACATTACATGGCTCTGATTTTAATATTATGCCTTAACAAAAAAACTACATTTAAAAATTAATACAGCACTACAAAACTTAGTACAACATAACTCTCTAACATAACACATATACTATTCATTCTAATATTTGCGAAAAGCCAATCATATGCTATGCATTTTTCACAGCTCCGGACGATCGCTGCTCGCCTTCGGGAGCTCCGGGGCCGCGTGGGGCACGGCCGAGCTGAGCCCCGGAACCGTGCCGAGGCCGGCGAGGGGAGCAGGGCCAGGGCCGGGCTAGGAAGGGCTCGCAGCGCCGGCCGCGGCTCCCCCTCGGCCGGGAGCCCTGAGGGGCGGCGCGCGGGG
>VXAX01001315.1:248006-319531 GCA_013399835.1 Leptocoma aspasia | reverse complement strand
TCCTCAGTCCGGCGAGGCGGCCGGCAGAAGAACTCGCCTGGAAAACTTGGTGCGGCGTGGCCTGGAAATGGAGTCCGAGCTGCGCGGGGAGGCGGCGCACGCCGGGAGGGGCAGCGGGCCCCTGCGAACGTGGCCCGGGAGCTGCGGACCGCCCGTGCCTCGCACGGCCAGCGTGCGGGGGATGGCTGGAGCTGCGTGTAGAACGGGAAGGCAAGTCCCTTCCCCGTGCCTGGTGTGTTGGAGACCTCTCCTCTTCGGCCAGAGCGCTTCTTTCAGTGCGTGCTTTCGGTTAATTTGTTTTCTTTCAATGGGTGCTTTTCGTTAAGTGCTGGGGGCTGTTATTCTGTTAGAGCTCCACGGAGGAAGTCAGTGCTTGAGATGAAATAACAGCAAATGTTACCTTAAAAAAAACTTTAATTGTTTAATACCCTTTCTTGGATGGAGCTTAGTGCTTTTTCTAAAATGAATGAAACTAAGTTCTGGATTAATGACTCTCCATATCAAACTGGGGAAAATGATAATGCTAAACTTCACACACATGTGACTTAATAACTTGGAAATCCTTCTAAAATCTTTCTGAGAACCTTCCAACAGTATGTGGCAAAAATATGTTAATATTTCAGTTAATAGTGAAAAAATTAATATTCTGCTAATATTGAAAATATGCTGTTTGAAGAGGGAGCAGCAGATCTAGGATGTCAAGCGAATAGCTGCTGCACTAAGACTCTTGGCCTGGTGTGTGAGTACCATTTGATTTTTCAACCGCAGTACCATCCTATGGGATGGCAAAACAAGTCTTCCAAGCAGTCAGGCAGACTAATTTTGCTTTTAACTTTGGAGATACTTAGCTTAAAACCAGTTTGGCTGTGTGGTTCAGAGATCTAAAACTGGCACATCACCCCTGTGTGATGTGATCAGGGAGTGGTTATGTTTGGGAACTTCCTGGGTATTCATTTGAGGAGTTTCCTGTTGCTATGTATATGGCTATTTTTATTTAAATTGTCGGGATATTGCTGCTTTTGTCTGGTGGTTTTGGCTATTAGAGCCTCATCCGTAAAGATTATCAGTGTCACCTAGCCCTTTAGTAGCTATTTAGTTTTGTAACTGTGGGTGCTCAATGGAGGTTTGCTTTTCTGCTGGAAGTTACAAAACTGCTGTCTTGTGGTTCAAAGATGTAGCTTAAGTCGATGTTTTATGAACAATATAGTTAGAATTTCAGTCTTACTGGCAAAAGCTAGTACTAGGGTGCATGTGGCAAATGTAAAAAAAATTCAGGCTGTTTTGTGTTCTGTGCTAGAATAGTCAAGGACTGTGTGGGGTTAGGGATCAAGAAAAACTGTTACTAGGTGGAATGCTCTGTCCCCTCTGATACAGCAGACCTGTTGCTTGTGTCAAAATATACAGGTGAAAATCTTGTTAAATGGAAAAATGTATGCTTTCTGACTGCTGGTATGTGTTTTAAAATCTTAGAGTTGCATGAACTTCTTGCAATTGTTGAATATTTTCTATTTGCAGTGTTGGTAGCCTTATATGAAGAGCCAGAGAAACCAGATAGTGCACTGGAGTATCCTTTTTCTTTGCTGTGACTTATTTATTAAGACTTCAAGCACAGTACAGCTTCTGACTCATGGGTGAACTGGGTAGGCTCATTCCGAAGCCTTGCATTGAGAACGTGACTTTTACCAATGCATTTTACCTAATAATTGCATTTTCACAAGCTAACAGAGTCTGACAGGATGCAAGAGAACTGGATGTTTCAGTATGCCAGCAATGATGAAGATAAGTTATAGGCTATTTCAGAGTGTTGTAGACCTGCAGCATTAGATTTGAGTACCTGCAGTGGCAATGGGTTCTGAAGTCTGCTTCTTCACACTTTTTTTTTTGTTGTTTTTTGGTTTTTTTTTTTAATACACAATTTTGTTTCTTGCTGTTTGTAAGCAGCTCCCATTTTTTGGGTATTGCTTCCTTTTTTTTTTTGTTATTTTATTTAATTCTTCAAAACATCTGCAATTGAGAAGAGAAAAGAAAAGAAGGGGGTAGTAACACGTATGAATTTGTACTGATATCTTGATTTTGTTTGTTTTTTTAAGGACTATAGCTATGAGTTTGAAAAGCTCTCTTATTTTCATAACTTTTTCCCTGTAGTAATCTCAACGGTTTACTGCAGTTTTGGCCATGTGTACTGCAGTGTTAACTTCAACACGGGTGTTAAAACTAAAATGTAGTTATACAACTGAAGAAATACTTAACATCTAAATATCAGTTTTCTGAAGCATCACCTGGGAGCTTCAGCTCCTGAGAATCCGGAAATAGAGGCACTTCGCTTGGAAGTGGCAGAGATGAAAGAAAAATATGAAGCTGTGCTGGAAGAAAATAAAAAACTGAAAACCAAGGTAAAAGTCTGCTTGGTGTTACTCTATAGTTCCATATTATACAACAAGAAAAATATTTTGATTATTTAGAATAGAGCTAACTTTCTTCCATTAGAGTAACTGATAGATGTTGTTGCATTGTTTAGCCTCATGACTGAGAAATGCTGATAGAATTCATTGTAGTAAAGATTATTATTTTTTATGGAACACTTCTTATAGAATATAACAAAATATTGCTAAACTAGGCATTTTGAGGGAAAGTGTATTATCATGTCTAATCTGTGGTCTTGAGTCCAGTCTGGATGTGTTTAAGTTGTCTGATATTATGTAGATCATGCCTTTAGGATAGTTTTGAAAAACAAGTAAGGTACTGTATCCATTATAAAGCCTTTCAAAAGGCAGATTGAAGGAGGAATATTATGTATTACTTTGTGTCACTTGGCACAGACTTACACATGGCAGGATCTTACACAGGCACTTACATCCGTGTGGAACAATAATTTGTGCTTTTCACCTAAAATGACCCTGGAATGTGTCTGAAACCACAGTGAATCTGAAGTGGTAGCTAGGGCAGGGCTTTGATGGGTCTGCAGGCTGTCTGAGAGAGCTCTCAGGTGTGAGCAGCTTTCTAACAGCACTGAAGAAGGAAACACTTAATATGCTAGTAGCTTGTGTGCCACTACAGGTTTCCAAGCATTTGTTGAAAGAGGATGGTGGCTGTTATATGTGAATACCCCTGAGTTTTTTACTGGGAGACAACCACCTCTAGTTCTGTGAGAAAGGATTCTTGGGCATTACCCCTTTGTATTTCTTATCCAGAGTGCCATCTTGCTGTCCTGGTAATCCTCCTTCTTCCCTGTTACCCATTGAGTCCTCAGCTACATTTGTTGTTTCTTACTAGGAAATGTGGCAAGGAACAGAATTTTAGGCAGAGTAGCAATAGACCAGCCACTTGTTTTAGCAGACTTAAAAATGTAGCTGATAGTAAATAGACAGATGAGAGCAGAGTAATTTGGATCTTTGTTTAAAGAAGTCTTTTCAAGAAGTGAAAACTTGTTGCAGGAAAGTAAGCCTTTTGTTCTTCATTCTTTAAATAATAACTCCTTCTTTACATATTTTCCAGTATTAGTGTGTTTTGTTTTATCCTGTTCTTTCCTCTACAATGTAATGCCCATCATTCTGACATGCTGTAGAAGTTCACAAAGCATGCAGGGAGAACACTACCATTGTCTTGTGGCAGTCCTGTAACATAAAATACATGCCTTTATCTGTGCATTTATTGGTAACTACTGTTGCATTCATCACACTAATGTCAGATACTCATGTGTGTTGGGAGGAGGACAGGAAATCAACAGTTAGGTCCTTGGTGGAAAAGAAAACTGACTTTGGGTTGTGTACTAGTCATCTGTTGTAGTAAAATCTACAACAATAAAAAAATACTATTTTAGTGGTTCTTTAGTGGTTAGCAGTAGAGTGATTGCTGCAATTTACTGTTGCTGGTAGGAAGGAACACATTGGTATTTTATTTTTTGTGTTTATTATTTTCAATTTTTATTTATGCTTTTAAATGTAATTTATTTTAATGTACTTTGTTTATTTTTAACCCACTCTGAAGTTTGCAGAGGAGTGGGGTTTTAACTGAATAAACTGAACCAGCATATTTCAGAGAGATGTCCCTAATTCTTGAACAGTTTTTGAAGCTTGAATTTATCTTTAATGCCACTGAGGTCAAGTGAACAAGTTTGTACCTTTCTTTGGTAGTACTTTACAAGTGAAGGTCATATTTAAGTGTGTAGTTGCCCAGGCTATACTCTCCAGAAAGCATAATGGAAGCTAGAATGATTACAAGAAATGTTAGGTTGGATACTATTGCAATGAGAATGACTGCCTGTTTCATTTAATCGTGTTTCAGTGAAAGCCTATAGCACACTAGTCACTATCAACTGCTATTTAAGATGAAAATACTTAAAGACTGCTAGAATAAGAAACAGAGAAAAGTTAAGGGCAAGACATACATGCTTCAAAGTGCATTTAAAAATCCACCTTGTTATGGCTGCATGGTTATACAGTGTGAGAAATGGATGTTTTGGGAGAAGGGTTACTTTATTGCCTGACTTGAAAATGGACTTGCATAAGCATGAGTGGGTTAAAATGCACGAAGTAAATGGAACAAATCCAGACCATACATTTTCCTTCACTTCTTAATATAGAGTTTTAATGAAATATTGCAACTAACTGAATTCCTTTCTTTAAATCCACAGCTGGCTCAGTATGAACCACCTCAAGATGAGAAGCATGGTGAATAACAGTAGTTTTTTTCTTTATTGCCTTGACTTAATAAAGGGCTTCCTGAGAAATGTGGTCTTTTGTGTGTGTGTGAACTCTGCATTGTCTACTTTGTTACTTCGTCTTAAAGAAAGAATGCATTACCATGAGCATGCAGATGCTGTGGCAACTGCTGAGTTAAGCATACTGGCCAACGTTCTTACTTTCTGTGTTTAGGGAAAGATGACAGTTATGATTAACTTTTAGATAGCTGTGCTTGCCAACTTCATGTAATTTTCACATCATGGTCAATGGTCCTCTTGATCTGCTGATCTGTCTCTTTCTTTTAACTGAAAGGGGTGACACTGATGGACCAACTGTAAATTAAAGCAGCACCTTCAAATTACTCTGTGTTTGTACTCAGCACTGAGGTGAGACTTCTACTGAAGCTGCTGGGTAACACTCTACTCAGAAGGGCATAAAATGAGCAAGTATAGTTATAGATGGATATAGCAGAATGTTGAAATGCAGTATCTACTGAAGTTACACTTTAATTTGCATGAGGTGTACCTCTTCCCATGCAGTTCATGTGTGCTGCCATCTCAGAAGGCCAGGCTGAGCAGAAACTGGGCTTTGGAGAGTTGATCCAGGTATTGCCTGTGCAGTTCTGAACATAATCCAGAAATCTTACTTGTGATGAAAATCCCGTGTAATTAGAGTGGCACATGTAAGACTACAGTGTGGAGAGTTCTGCTTTCTAATTCATCTAACAGGGAAAATAGAATCCAAGTGGGGTGGGATGTGGGTGTGACTTTTGATTATTAATTTTGCCTATGTTCCCTCTCCCCTTTCTCTGAATTGGTTTCATGACTTTTCTGAAATGCAAAGTAGACCTTTATATAAAAAAAATAAAAGTGTAATAATATTTTAAAGAGCTGCATTTGTTTCCTACCCTAAAACTAGGTACTTTAAAGGCATGATGACAGGAAAAATAAAGGAAGGGGGAAATGAAATGTAGTAGATTTATTGGCTGTTAGTCTGCAAAACCCATCCTAAAAATAAGGAAGTTAAACTATCTTTAAGATGTGGTAGGATGGATCAGAAATTTTGTTAGTTATTGTAATTGAGGGCTAGTGAATGTAATAATTGCCTACCTTACTATTGTATCTATTGACCTGAACAGAGCAGAAGAGGTGTGTTCAGGTAAAATGAGGGGAAAATACTCTTTTGAGTAATTTGAGTCATAAAGCATTAATTAGGAAAAAAAATGCCCTGAACCAACAAACCAAAGCCAAACAAGAAGGGAAAAATTTTCCCCAACCTCTGGAACAAAGGACAGAAGAAAGTTCCCTTGAAAGTAAGCTAAAATATTAAATATTAAGTTGCAGCATGTGGAAGTGGGGAGAGGGTAGTGCTGTGGGAAAGGTGTTGTTCAGCTGAACGTGTTTCTGACTAATGTGACTGGCGTGTCTTGCTACTGAACCAGCAAGGCAGGTAAAGGTGTTAGCCAAGCCATCACCGGGCACGGGCTCCTGACCGCAGCTGTGGGATGCCAGGGAAGTAAAGCAAACTTGCAGTTTTCATAACTATTTGCTTCCCTCTGAAAGCACTTGGAAGTCGCGAACCTTAAATTAGGATTTCGATGAAATAACAAATACTTGTTAAAACTTCAGCTGAGTGCCCGCTCGCACCAAGGCTGCTCGAAGAAAATTAATGACTGTTTAATGAAGACTATTGCTTCGCAAGGTAACGCTTTCTTAGCTGCCGTGCGCCGGGTGCCGGCCGGGTTTGCGCGGGGCCCCNCGGACTCCAAGCCGCGGATCCTGCTGATGGGGCTGCGGCGCAGCGGCAAGTCTTCCATCCAGAAGGTGAGGGCCGGGCGGCGGCTCCCCGCCCCTGCCTGCCGCGCTGGTTCTCCCTGCTGTGCTGCTGTTCGGGCAATTCCTACTTTTTATTGTGGGCCCATGTGGCGAAGTTGGAGCGACGGGAGCCTCCTCCTTAAAGACGTTTGCTTTCCAGAATGGACTCTGATCATCTGCCCTAGAGAGGAAGGTTGTGTAGCATAGGTTGTAGCCTTTGTAGTTCTTCGCTTTTAAGGCTTCAGAGGTAAAAAGTGAAGATACTGGTGTGAAATTTATCATGAGGTGTTTTCTTACGTGGTGTAGGTGTGTGGTGTTTAGCTAATGCTTCCACTTGGAAGAAGACTTGAGCTGTTGTTCTGCCCTTTGATGCTTTGAAAGAGACTTCTGCTTTTGTGTGAGCAGAAGGACAGCCTCTGGCTTCCTTTAGTTCGCTAGACGGAGTAAACGAGTCACTTGTCAAGGAGGAAATAAAACAGTTCCGGTGCCTTAGGTTTGTTGGTAGCTTTGTGAAGTCACTAGTTTCTTAATAAAAATAAGACAGAACGGACTTTTCATTTGCCAGGTAGCTCAGTAGAATTGTAGCCCTCAGAACAATCTTTGTTCCTCAGTGCGAATTTTAGGTTTGCAGTCCCTCTTGTGAACTTTTCAGGTGATATTTTTATGGAAAGATGTTACTAGTGAAATGTATAAGTCTCAGCTCTAGACTTAAGGGCCTCAAATTTGTTTCAGATGCAAGTGTGAAAACCTGCAGAGATTTCTATAAAGGTTTTGTGCAGAGAAGCATTTTTGGACATTGCGGTGTAGAAGGTGTGCATCTGCTGCTTTTAGCAATCTTGTGCAGACTGCTTGGTGATCCAAGACTGCAGTAAACCAATGAATTCTAAGCTGATTTCAGACTCTGTTAGTGAGAAATCTGTTCCATTGTGCTATGCTGAAATACAGTGGCAGACTGGATTGTTGTTGCTTGTTAGCCTTATCAGTTATTCCCCATTATTTAGGTAAAATGCTCCCACTGTATGTGCAAATGTACTGCTTTCACTGAAAGCCTTTTTCTAACTCTTTTAGTCATGTGAATGGTATTCTTTGTAGATGCTTATTAGAGATCTTATTGTATTATCCACTTTTGGAAAAATTGAACCCTAAAAGCGAGAGGAAGACAGGAACTCCAAATTGCAGACAGATTTTAAGACTTTACAAGTCTCTTTATAGATGTAGCTTTTGGACTTCTTTTATGGCCAGGATTGGTAATCTTCAATTCTTTGAGGGCCTGTTCCAGTAGTTATATAGGAAAGAATAGTGTCATGTTGAATATGCAATAAGAGGACTTAGAATTTACCTTTTGGCAATCAGTTACCAATCTTACTTAGGAACTAGAAGCTAGAATTCTGGTACCTAGGAGCTCATTGTGATGCTGCCTGAGCAAACTCTAATATCAAGAAATTTCTTACTAACTGTGTCCCTGCTCTTAAATCTCTCTAGTTCAAAAATGAACATAACCAGACCCAATCCTTCTGTCTGGGCACTAGCTGTTGGTCCCCTTGCCAGAAAATAGGGGTATATGCAAGATAAACACTGTATTGGGGAAAGCATCAGCTTTGTGATTATCTAGAAATTTCTGTGAAAAACATAAATTATTAAATCATCTCATGCTTCTACTGAGAGCAGTATTGACAAGAGATCTCTCACAAAAGAAAAAAACCACAGTCCTAGGGAGGGACACGTTTTTTCCCCCTTTGGTCAATTGGGTTTTCCATACTGGTGTAACCTGTGAATATTCAGTAGCAAATTGTAGGTAGATTTTGGGAATGCAGCGATTGCTTCAGTTCATAAAGAAATTTTTGTGCAAGCTTTCATAACTGGACTTACTGTACTGATGTAATAGGAAACTGGAAAGAGTTCAGGTGGAGAACATCAATCTGATTAAATGTGCTATTTTGGGAAAAAAAAGGAAAAAGGAGGTGACAGTGTTGCTTCCCAGAGACTTATCAGCTTTAAACTGAATTTAATTCTGTCCTGCTCTTGTGGGAGATGCTGAGTTCCAAAAGAAATGTTAATTTCAGAATACTTAAAAACTATGCTGCAAATCTGGAAGAATGTAGTACAGCTGCTATGTATCTAGAACTGTTCTTACTTCTCCATACAAATGTCCTGCTGTTTAAAACCTCACTTAGACCTGGCCTCCTAAGATGTTTGTCCCAAGGAAATAAATTCTTTCCCTTGGCCTTAAAAACCTAGGCTGAAGTATTACTTTGAACCTCACTAACCTGAACTGGGTGTGGAGCTGTTAGTCTTGCAGTTTTTTTGACAGTTTGTTGCATCAGGTCTCTAATGGATGGCTTCTGTAACTGTATGAAACATTTGAAGAAATCAAGATTACCAAGTTCATAGTCCCTATTGTGAAGTTTTTCGGTTTACCAAGCGCTGTATATGAAACTTCTTTATCTTTTTGCAGTCCTAGTGTGTGACTGCATTATTTGGAGTACATTGTTTGGAGTAAGTTTCATATTGTCTAGTTGAGTTGCATTAGCACAACGTTCTCTGTTGACACTGACTGTTTTTGCTACAGGCAAAAACTGACTGTTTTGCTGGTTCTGTACAAGGAAGGGCTGAAATCCCAGAGGGCCTTTTTGAGTTCTGGCAATAAGTGTGTTTGTCATCCTGCAGCTAAACTGCTTTTGCCAACTCGTATGAAATCCTTCGTCCTTTCTTTAGTGAACTTGCACAGGAAGTTCCACCTACACATGAGGAATTACTGATTTACTGTGTGGATGCCTGAGCCCTGGAGCAGGCTGCCCAGAGAGGGTGGGGAGTGTCCCTCACTGGAGCTACTCAAGAGCCCTCTGGATGCAATCCTGTGTCGACCCTGCTTGAGCAGGGAGGTTGGATCAGATAACCCCACTGTGCTCCCTTCCAACCTTCCCATTCTGTGATTCTCTGCTCAAAAGGAGTTGTTAATAGATGGCAAACTACCTAGCTATTTGGACCTCTAAAACTGAGGTGTTGTTTCTGTACATTTCTATTGTAGTTTAGGAACCAGCTGATTATGTTTTAACACTTGATGCCAGACTAAAAGCAAAGTTTCCTTTAGGAATTTCTAAGACTGGAAAGGAAGAGTTCTTAAAAGCTGGCAGTTCTTTAATTAACTGGCTTTATACCAGATCTGAATATAACAGAATTTGAAAACACTGTGCTAGCCTTGCAGGGAAAGAAAGAGTAACGTGGATATCTGTGTCTTCAGCCAGTAGTGTTATTTGGACTTGTGAAAAAGTAAGTCCAAATATTTGGACTTAACTGTATTCAGTTGCTTGCTTCTTTTAGGGGGTAGGTAATTTCCTTAGCTGATGCAGGAAGCTGTCTATTTACCAAAAGGAACCTGTACATTTTAGAATGGGTAAACCTATTTGTAGAATTCAAGTCAGTCACAAATCTTTCACAATTTCTTCTTAAAAGGTAAAATCTAGACTATTATTTGTGTTCTTTTAACAGGTGGTGTTTCACAAAATGTCTCCCAATGAGACTCTGTTCTTGGAAAGTACCAACAAAATCTACAAGGATGATATTTCCAACAGTTCATTTGTGAACTTCCAAATATGGGATTTTCCTGGACAGATGGACTTTTTTGATCCAACATTTGATTATGAGATGATCTTCAGAGGAACAGGTGCTCTAATATATGTTATTGATGCCCAGGTAAATACGAATCGCAAGGAAGTTTTATTTTTGCTTTTTGTGCGAAAGGAATGATCGAGAGGCCGGTAATTTATATTTTTAGATAAGTTCATAAGGCTTCTGCTGTGTATGAAGAGATGCATTGGCAATCTGACTTCTGGTGTGTGGTTTTGTTTTGGTGAAGTGACTGGACATATGCTGCTGGTGGAGAGAGTGGAAAAGGGCTCGTACTTTGAACTCACATGTTCTGCAATAATAGTGAGAACCTGCTCGGCTAGATGGTCTGAATTATCCCTTTTTTCTGCCCTGGAGTTCAGTTAATAACAGCACACTTCTGACCTCAGTTTCTAGTGTTGGTACTACTGGGTATCTGGTATCTAATAAACCTAGGAATTGTACCCTGGGAGATTACCTGGTTGTTAGGACCACCTTGGAGATCACTGCTGCCTTGTGCTGGAGTTGAAGTGTAACCTGCCTTTTGCTCTGAAGTCTGGTTTTGTGTAGCTGAGCCTTGTATAGCTAATGAAACTTAATTGACATAAAGAATCTAAGCTGCTTGGATTTATGACACGTCAAGGTATTCTCTTCTCCCATACTTCTGTTTAGTTACAGAAGTGAAGTTCTTGCACTGAAATATTTTGTCTTTGTGCAGAATGGAATAGTTATCAGGCAGAAACTTTGTCATTCATTCCTGCCAAAACTGATTTACAGGATGACTACATGGAAGCTTTAACAAGACTCCACATTACAGTTTCAAAAGCCTACAAGGTCAACCCAGAAATGAACTTTGAAGTTTTTATTCATAAAGTTGATGGTTTATCAGATGACCATAAAATAGAAACTCAGAGGGATATTCATCAGAGGGCTAATGATGATCTTACAGATGCTGGGCTTGAAAAACTTCACCTTAGGTGAGTTAAAGACTCTGGCATATGTGATTCATACTGTTGCTGATATGCATACAGATTAAAGGCTTTAGATGTAATACTGGAACAACTGGAGCAAGGTCTGGGTACTTTCTTAATATTGAACCAACTTGTGTTACTAAGATACACTGCTGAATTTATGAACAAGCCTCAGCTGTTAGGCTGACTAAAAAAGAGGCAGGCTAGTGTATCAGGTTCCAATCAACAGATTTATCCATACTGGGTGATAATTGAAAGTCTTTCTCATTCAGTGTAACAGATTTGTAACAAATTTGTACATGTGGGCTAGAGGGGCAGGGAAAAGAGATGGAAACCTCTCTGCCTTCTGGTCCTGACTTGTACTGACTTTTCCCTGTGATTAGTGTGATTGCTTCTAAAAGCTTACTCTGTTACTTGAGATTTGGCTCACTTTTAAGGTATCTTCTACAGAGGCCTTTAAAACAAGCTATCTTTTCTCTGGTTTTGTTGTTCTTTTGATTCTTGTGGAGCCAGTATCTCTCCACGTGTTAATCTTAAAGTATCTCTTTTCACATGTTAATTTGAAAAAAGTGGAAGGCTGGGAACGGGACTGGAAGAAAGCTAATTAAGCATTTTTACACCTTTGTGATAAGCATTCTGTGGGCTAAGTGTGTTCTAACAATGTTGAAATTTTTATCTTTGGTCTCCCATCTCCCAAGGATGGGGAAAATCCATTTCACATGTACTCCAGCTGCTCAGAACTTAGATTCTTTATGCAATGTCCAGACATATTTGTGATAAAGGCATCCCAGGCAAAATAGCAGGCCTGAATGTTAGAAAACATGACTTTAACATTTCTATTGCAATTCTGAAATACTCTTGAATCTTCTTTTTCTTTTTTCTTTCTTTGCCCTCCCTCCTCATCTCAGCTTTTATTTGACCAGTATCTATGACCATTCAATATTTGAAGCCTTCAGTAAAGTGGTACAGAAGCTCATTCCACAACTGCCAACCCTGGAAAATCTACTTAATATCTTCATATCAGTAAGTGTTCATTTAACAGAATTTTGGATGAAATATGCAGAATGGCAAAGTGAGTGCTTCTGCTAAAGACTGTTGGCTGGATCTGCCCTTGAGAGATTTGGGTGGCACTTGAGTACGTGTACTGTGGTGACCTGGTCTTTCATATTAAAAGCTTTTTACCACAGCTAAATTGTACTGGTGTGTGCTTTGTGGGGTTTCTCTAAATATTGACAGAGTGTATTTTGCCTGGTTATAACAGCTGATGGAAGTTTCCTGCCAGCAGGGTATAGTGATTACTTTGCTAAGGCACTTAGTAGTCTAATGTAGCTGTACTAGCCAGAGACTTTTTTGATGATATAATATAAACTTGGCCTTGAACTTAGCTGTCTATTTCATATGACCTGTGAGACTGTTGCCCTTATTCTTTTAGTGTTTGTGTTTCTTATGGAATTAGTGTCATAGAAATTTGCTGCTCTGTACTCCTAACCAAATAAAATATCACCCTAGAGACAAGACTGTCTCATTTAAGTTGTCTGTGAGGCTGTTGCAGGCATGTGGACAACAAAGAAAAATCCATTTATATCCAAGAGGAGCTGGACACTTAGACATGTCACCCCATGCTACCATATAATGCTTGTTTGGTAGAGGACTGTTTGTAATAACCTGGCCCAGTGGATGAAGGGTATGTTGACCTTGCCCAGTGCCATGAGGATGTGGAGTGTAATCTTGATGCCAGAAAGATTTTCTGGATGTCCTCAGGACACTGTCCTGGGTATTCAGACTAGCTAGGAAGAGATAAGGAATGCTTCTGGTGCATAAATAGAAAAGAAGCTTTGCCAGTAGTGTATATGTGGTAAATTGAACCATATAGGGCTTCTGAACTTTTTATGAGCACATGCACTTTACCAAAGTGCTCAGTTACAAATGGCATTGTGCTTTTCCATAATGTGGTACTTTTCATGGATTTTTAACTTCAGAAGCTGACTTAGTTGCTCTGCATGTTAAACTGCATGGCAAATACTCCATGCAGAAACTGAGCTGCCAAGATACTACAAGCATAAAATTTAAGATTCAGCATGTTACTATAAAATATCTCATCTCTGAGCCCAGTCCCTTAGGTGGATGTGAATTATGGCTCTTCTGGAGTTAATAGAAACACAGAAAAGGTAAATTGCTGAATATGGATTCTGGAAGCATAGTAAAATGTAACCTTAATAATGATTAGTTAAATAATAAACTAAAAAGAATTGCATCAGAGTCCCCAGTTTTATTTTTGTCAGCAATGTGATGTTGATATGTACTGTGGCAATGGGGGTATTGTATTTATGAAGTATATGCTCTAAATTTTAAATCTGTCTTAAGCCTCTAAATTGCTTATATTTAAACCATTTTCTGCTACTAAGAATGTGAAAACGTGTGAATTCTACTTGAGATTTTAAAAATGTAGTTATTTTAAAAATTCATCCAAATTTTCTTTCTCTTTCTGAAGAATTCAGGCATTGAGAAAGCTTTTCTCTTCGATGTAGTCAGCAAAATCTACATTGCAACAGACAGTTCCCCTGTGGACATGCAGTCATATGAGTTGTGCTGTGACATGATTGATGTAGTGATAGATGTTTCCTGTATATATGGGTAAGTGGTGAATACTCTTAGGAAAAAAAAGTCCTCAGAAGGTGTAGAATAGGTTGCAAACTGTGCAATTGGTACTGGCTTTGTCATGCAGCAAAATGCTATCAGTTGGTCTTCAGAGCACATTGGTTCTGTGAGTAACTAAAATCCAAATTATTTGACAGCATTTATATGTGGTTTGGTTCCCTCCACTCATGACCCTAGACAGCTGTCTGACATTTGTAGAAGTTGTGTTTCCTGTAAAATCTGAATACTGCTGTTTCTTGGTTGGCATGGTGGAGCAACTACATAAATACCTGCAAATAATTGGGGTCAATAGCATCCATAAGTGTAACTTGCAGTGACATTATTTTGAGACTTGCTGCAGTCTGAACAGAATAACATTTGTGAGGTCAACTCATCTCCTGCTGACTTTCTATGAGGGATGCATATAGTGCTTATATCTCACAATTTACAGCAGAATTATACTTCTCACTGGGCTTTAGAAGTGGTAACTTATCTTAGAACTTGATTGTAGCCTGGAAAATGCAGTTCTACCAAGAAAATACCACAACATTTAATGGTCTGTCTCCTGATGGGTTGATCCAGAGTTGTGTAACTGGTTTGGGGTTTTTTTCAGGAGTGCTTAGAGGTAACTTGTGATACATCATTTGCTTCTATAGTAATTTAACTAACACTAAGAACTTGAAGATAGAAAAGAAGATAGAAAACAGCATGCTCATCTTTTCTTGTAAATGCGGGCTGGTTTAACTTAAGACCAAAAAGTGTCCTGCTCTGTGTTGTATCCTCTGCCCCAGCCTCACTAAGGAAGCCTTTGTATTAATTTACCAAAAGTAATTTCACTGAGATGTCACTCCAAACATCAAAGGAATGCACACTGGTAGCTTGCTCTTAACTGTTCATCTATGATTGACAGTATCTAGTGAAGGCCTCTGCCCTGGTTAGGTCTGGCTCTCCTGAGAAACTTAAAGTCTGATGATGGTCTTACTCACTGATAGTGTTGAGACCTGCATTGCAGGTTCTCCATTTGCTTAGTTCAGTATGAGTAACATTTTTCTAAATGCATTTAAGAGCTGTTTGTCTTGGAAGTTACATGTGCATGCTTATTAGATTATGCCTTGGGTTAACTTGTTCTTTTTTAGGTTAAAAGAAGATGGCAGTGGAAGTGCTTATGATAAAGAGTCAATGGCAATTATCAAGCTCAATAACACAACAGTCCTGTACTTAAAGGAAGTAACAAAGTTTTTGGCATTAGTTTGCATTCTTAGAGAAGAGAGTTTTGAGCGCAAAGGTAAGAACTTCCCTGCCGTTGAACAGCCTTTAGCTAATATTTTTTATCAGCTGTAAAATACTAATATGACTTTATAAGTCACCTTGATTTTTGTGTGACTAAATTTGTGTCGTTTCTTATGAGGGGAATTTTTTACTTTTTGGAGATAGATATAGTGAGGTTGTATTTTTACATTTGTGAATCATCACTTTAATCACTGTCCTCCTGCTAAAATGACTTGTAGCTGACATGAGCTCTGTCTCTACCTTCTGTTCTGGTGGAATCAGTAGTACAGAGCAATGGGCCCCTTACCTACTGTTTGATCATGAATATATGCCTTGCATTCCAAATGAGTACCTTTTTTTTCAAAAAACAGAGACAATCCAAATAAATGCTAGCATCAGTAAAACCTTGTTAAATCTTGTGAGTCCAAATTTATATTAAATAAGTAGTAAAATACCTATTGGTTAAATTTTATATTGATTTTGAAGCTCTGTTGACATAAATATGCCAATGTGAACACAGTTTTTCCTCCCCTTGACAGGTTTGATAGACTACAATTTCCATTGCTTTCGCAAAGCCATTCATGAAGTTTTTGAAGTAGGTGTTGCCTCCCACAGGATCTGCAACCATCAATCAAGCACCTCAAATATGAAAGCAGTGACTCACAATGGCACACCTAGGAGTGCAGTCTAGAGGGAAGCTAAAGACCTTGGATAGACTTGTCAGCTCTTCACTCCAAAGTTTTGTGGAAGAGAAGAGTAGTCTGAAAGCCTGAAGTATGTTTCAGAGAAGAGTGGTCCTAACTGTGGAACAGCAGATTGTAACTCATGTTGGGCAACTGAAACTACTGTGAAAATACTTTGAGGCCAGTGGAGTTAGAAATGCCAGTTTGAAATCAGCTGTATTGCAAATGCAGTAGGTTTTCAGTTTGGAGTCCTCTTTTAACAGTCTGTGTCTGACTGATTGCCTGGTCAAAACTTACAAACAATTGAGTTGGGTTTTGTGTGAAACACTGAACAGTCACTTGCTTAACTTTTTAATTTTTTTAAAATTAATATGTAGAATATCCTCTTTTGCTTAAGTTTACCTCCTGTCCTGCAAAAACAAAATTGGTGTTACTAAGGCTTGTGAAACTCAAGCTTTTTGCTTGCTGAGGCTGGTCTCAAATCATTCCATTAAGTAGTTCTTGTTCTTGCTGGTGTGCTCATAGTTCTCATGAATTCTGTGCTTCTTAAGTGGATGCAAGGTAGAGAGCTCTGTTTTAGTGATCATGTGTTTGTTTAGAGAACTGACCTGGAGCTTCATTTTAAGAGATAGTGATACTTTGCTTTCAGACCACACTTCTTGGTATGTCCCCTTTGATGGAAGGGAAGGATTAAAATCAGAAATAAACTACCTGCTCTCTTTTGCAAAAACATGGATGTCATAAATCTGTGTGATTAATCCTATTCATGAAACAACTGCATGGCTAACTAAACTGAAATGTCTGCCATCTGTTGGAATAAAGCAGCCACTTTCAGCTATTCCCAAGCAAAGAAATTACAAAGTTGCTGACTTTTGATGGTGGATCTTTCTCTACTCTCTGACTGATAATCAAGACATTCCTAGCAAAATGTCTGAGGGTGTTACCTGTGCATGGCAATTAAGTTCACTGTGCCATAATTTACTAATAGTACTGGATTTTGAAAGTACATTGATTCTGTACTATGACAAACACCCTCTTGTTTGTTGCTGTGCAATCTGACTAGAATAGTGTTTTTTCTGATTTTGTGAATTCTGCTGGCTTTCATACTATGGGCAGTATGTGTGAATAATTTATTGGTATTAGTACTGCAGATGTCATTCTGTACACCAGCCTTGCTGTGCAGGAAGCCCAGCACTGGCCCATAAAGACCTTGCCTCCTTTTACCTGTCCCTTTGTGTGTATAGGTATTGCAAAGCCATTGGACCAACTATACAAGTCCCACTATAAAAGTTTCTGCAAGAAGAACTAATTGAAGTGATCTCTGCAACTGGTGTATTTATGTGGTCAGAAATAACCATGGGACTGCTTCTGTGCTTATAGAATGAACTTCATTGATCTATGTAAAAATGAATATACATGCATTAACGTTGGGGTATATGCACAAACTGTGTAAATGGATTTTTTTACAGCAGGAAACTGGAATTCAAGTGCTCTAGGTCTGTTCTCTTAAATCTAGGCTGAGCCCCTTTTTGCTAATGGAACTGCAGAGCTTTTTTTGAGGAAGTGCAGCAGGCTCATAAGATTGGGTTTTGTAGTTTGCAAGCACTGTCACAGTTCAAATTATGAAGGTGAGAGAAGTATTGGGCAAAATAACAGGAAGAAAGAATCCCCATTTGTGCAGTGAGTTTTCCATGTTCTAGGTACATGCATATGTTCTCTTTCTTTTCACCCACTACAGGATTTTGTGCTAATAAAATGGAAAAAAGAAAGTTAAACTGTAACACTATTGTTTTTGCTTGTCTTTTATAGACAGAAGTCTATAAAGGCCTATGTGGTTAAGCAAACTTTTAAAAGTCATGTTATCTTTATGGTATACTTAAAAAAAGTTAAATACTACATTCCCATTTAGTCAGCCTTAGCTTTCATCTTAATTAAAAGCTGACTCAGAGCTAAGCTCTAAAAGTTCAATTTGTCTCTAGTAAGGAGTACAGTATTTCTTTAGTTTACTGAACTAAGTCAGATGCTGTTGTACAAGGAAAGTGTTAATAACCTGTTGCTTTAGTGAGACAGTTTTTGGCTTCTGAAATTTTTATGGTGCCAAGGAGGAGGAAGGGTAGGAATTAGTCTTTATTTTCTTCCTTGTGCAGGAACTTGTCCCTCCTTCCTGTGCTGACCTGTTGCAGGGAGAGTTCCTGTGAGAGAAAAGGGAAGGCAGTATCACAGTATCTCCAATAAAAACACTGAAGTTGTGGAGGAAACCATCGATTTGGGCTTCACTTCTCTGCCTTTTTTCCCCCCCCTTTTCCTCCTCTGAACCTGTAGTGGCATGGATGTTCTGTGATTTTTTTGCAAACAGCTGAGGACGTGTGCTTTTAAGGAGAAGAACCGTGCTGACAGGGGCGGGCATAGGCAAAACGGTAACCCACCTGCCGAGAGAAGGAATACAATTTCTTTCTCTTGAAGAATAAAGCAATCCCTTGCGAGGTACCTTTCAAAAGCTCTGCAGTGTCGGGCACATTGCTGGTGACTGGCTGTATTTCCCGTTGGCTCTTATGCCAGCTGTAGCGCAGGAGAGGCACGGAGGGGAAGGGGCAGAGGGGGCAGAGCAATCAAAGGCAGTATCTGCCGTTCTAAAACGCCCATCGTTTGTCTGGAAGACAGACCCAAAAATCCCTCCTCGCTGCGTCTCTCGCTCTGCACACACCTCCCGGCCAGCCGCTGTCCTGCGCGGAGCGGGGCCAGCTCGGCGCGGCTGGCGACCGCCTGCGGGCAGCGCGGGGCTCGGGGCCGGCGAGCCTCGCTCGCCACTCGCCCGAGGTGGAACGCGCACGGAAGCTCTGGGTGCCGGAGCTGGGCTGGCCCTGGCGCTGTGGCGGCGTTGGGAGCTGCGGGCCGGCCGGAGCCCGTGTGTGCGTGGTGTTTCTCATTTCCGAAGGATTTTGTGTTCCTTCGGTGCGGGTTTGAGTTGTGGGCTTGCAGCGGCCGCCCGCGGTAGACGGCGCTCTGGTAACGCGTCTGCAAGAAGACTTTAAAAAATGCATTTCCACTGACTCCTGCTGCTGTGCATATGGGCATCTTCTCCCTTCCTTTCCTCTTCTTGCTATGCTTTGCCTTCCCAGCACCGTTTTCTACCCTGACAGTTGTGGAAACGGGGAGCAGGAGAAACATAGCCTTTAAAAAAAGGAGTTCTAGAGGTGCCTTTTCTGAATGCTGGCGTTTTTTGAGGTTTACATTTGGTAAAAAATCTCTTGCGCTGTCTGTATAAACAAGCTGGAAGCTGGACTTCAAGGGATACTAGTTTGCTTATGATACTAAATTCGGAGATGTCAACTCCCTCGAAGGTAGAGGCCCTGCAGCATGACCTTGACAAATTAGAGGGTGGGGAAATCACCAACTGTGTGAAACACAACAAAGTGTCGGATTTTGCAGCTGGGAGGGGTAACCCTGGACCTCCGGACAGGCTGGGGAACAAGAAGCTGAACAAGTGTCCTGGAAAGTGAAAGTTGCTGTTTCATAATACACGGTTAAATCTGTAATTACCTAACAAAATGTTTTTTAAACCTTTTACCCTATGACATAACAAAGATAAAGGGAATGATGTTAATTCCCTGTTTTTATGTCACTTAGGGGCAAATAAAAGAGAAGCTATTGCAGTCTGTCCACATCTTGCTTGACTTTGATTTTTACAATCAAGTTTTTATTGTTGATGTTGTGCCCATCCCTCTCTCCCACCATCAATCTCCCCACCCCCAGATGTCTTTCAGGCTGCTAGCTGATTACTCATTATCTGAGATCTGTAAGAGAAAGCCAAAGAGGAAATATTTGCATTTATAAGCTTATCAGTTGCAAGTGTTTCGAGAGATTGATAATTTTGATTTCCATTGAAAGCAAGGGGTGTCAGTTTGCAGGAGGTGCTGACAGTGCCAGGGCAGCCCGAGTTGTAGGTGGTGGCAGGCTGGGTCTGGGACACATCCTGATCTGTGTGCAATTTTAGGAGTTGAGCCCACTTGGGGCCACAGGCCCCTGGACACGAGCACCAGCCCTTTGCCATGGGAAACAACACTCACCACCCCAGTGTGCTGATGTCAGCTCGGAGGAGGCCTTTGGCACTGCCAGGGCAGCCTGAGTTCTTGGTGGTGGCAGCTTTGCTCTGGGAGACATCCTGCTCTGTTTGGAATTTTAGGAGGCAGAAGGGCCCTGCACATGAACACTGACCCTTTTCCCTGGGAAACAAAACTCACCAGCCCAAGTTCCTGGTGTCAGCTTACAGGAGGCTCTTGGCACTGCCAGGTGGCAGACTGGGTCTGGGACACATCCAACTCCTTCTGGAATTTTGGGAGTTGAGCCCACTCAGGGCCACAGGCCCCTGGACACAAACGCCGGCCCTTTTCCCTGGGAAACAAAAGTCACCACCCCTCACTCTCCATATACACATTCAGTCCTTAAAAATTCCGTGAGGCTCCAAGTGTCACCCTTCTAGTGCCCAGGATCTCCCAGCTGGTTGCTCATCCTATGAGCTGCTGCACTCACTCAGGGTTTCAAATCTCATTTAAAGATCAACCACGTGTGGGGCCAGACAGTTTTTGACCTGGGAGGTGATCTGATTTACAGTCTTTCCTCCCCTTCACCCCATCCCTGTTTGGTTTTGGTTTGCTTTGTTTTTTGTTGTGTGGATTTTTTTTTAAATATATCCTTTGATATATTTGCTATATATAATATTTGATATAAATACTGATGCTAGTGGCTCTTGAAAAAGGACACTGTAGAGCAAAGGTTATATTATAATTTGGAGCTGCTGAGTGGTAAGCAGATGGGTTTTGATCCCTTTGCAGGATGATCTAAATGTTATACAGACAATTATTGTGAGACAGTGTCTTGGTCTGAGCTTGTCATTTCAGTTCATGGTACACTATTTCTTAAACACTGTTCAAAGACTGATAAAAGATTAAGGAAAAAAAAAAAACCAACACCAAAACCAGAACAAGAGAGGAGCCCCTAAAAGAATACTGTTTAAAATGAAAGAATTTATTTTTAAAAAATATTAATGGGGAATATCTTTCTCTTGTCATCCAGGTACAGGGTACACACTTTATCAGACTGTCTATTGAAGGAGTGACTCTGTAGCAACCTACCACTGGCTGATCGATCCAAACCCTGTCTTTTATGGTTCCTGAGGGTGTTTAACTTCTTCCCAATAAAAATTAATGATAAAATTTAAAGCTTTTATGAGGAGGAGGTGTTTTACTTTTTATAGCTATATCAGTGATGAAAAAAGCCAGTTGAAACTGTTGTAAAACCAGGGAAGATGTCATAATTAGAGGACCAGTGTAAAGAATCTTCTAAAGAACACTTTTGGGTTTAATTCAAAGACTATTTCTTGCTGGTGTCATTAAAGAATGGTGTGAAATGCCTCAGGTTCATCCAGAAATCCAGGGGATGGAGTACCTCAGTGTGAATAGCCTTCTGTAGACTTTTTCCTAAACTAGTATATACAGTAGAATTAAATATTCCTCCACACCCCATGCACGCCCCTATCCCCCCAGTTCTTGAGTGGCAGCTCAAGACCTTTATTCCATATTATGGAAATGACAAGAGAGGTGACAGAATTTTCTCTGTGTTTATCCATATACAATGAAAAGCAGTACCAGGTACCTGTAATAGGCTTAAGAGACACCTGCAGTGTCACAGTGGGCTTGATACATTAGGAACCTTTAGATCTCTGGCAGGGTAGAAAATGAAACTAGCAGAAAGGAAGTTGGTCCAGGCAGAGAGAAAGGCATTACTGGTTAATTATTTGTTTCATTCCACAATCTTCCCTTTCCCTAATCTCAATCAAAACTCTAGAAATATTTTTCTCTGTACTTCGTTCTAACAAGTCTGAACTGATAATTTGGTTCTTCTGCACATTTTTCTTCATCTGTAACATCTGTTCCAAACCAGCCAATCTATTAGAGCTGTACTAAACTTTCTCACTGCCAGGAGTAAACAGTAAGAATTATTCATAATCCTTTCCCACTGGGCTGTAGTCTCCATATTTATCCTATTCTCTGATGTATCAAGATATAACTACTTGCAAAGATGCTTTACTTGGAAATCCCACTTCTCTTTCTTCCTGTGAAGGTTCACAAACTTAGAAGTTGTGACCTCTGATGGGCAGTATGGTGATAAATGCTGGTTTACAATACTGCTGTAAGGAAGTACTGCTACTTTAGCCACCTTTTTGTGCTGTTTTCTTCTGTAGCAGTCAGTACAGGAGATGGAAATGATGAGTCCAGTACTGCAGGTAAGACATTAGACAGAGCTGCCATGTCTATCCCTAATTATGGATCAGTGCTTTTAATTTTTCAGACATCTGTGCCTTATAGTGAAAATCATTTTGCTTTAGAAAAAAACATTCTTTCTGTATAAGTTATCATTCTAAAAGGAAAATGTGTCACTTTTGGGGTTCAGGGTTGTTGATTAACTGACTCATGTTGAAATACCAAATAATATTAAACTGCCTGGTGGATAAAAGTGGTGTGGATCCATCTCAATCTTTCTGGCTTGCAGTGAGTGAATTGGTTATTCAGTTCTCCCCTGTGATCTAAAGATAGTTTGTTTTTCACGCCCTCTAGATGGCTGTCTTGCTCTCTTTGAAAGAACGTTGCACTGAGTCTGGTAACTGTAAGGCAGAAAGTTTATCTAATTAGTCTCAGTTTTTACATGTTTATGTATTTGCAATGTACTTTAACGTTTATGAACAAAAATTATGATATGTGACTTGAAAACCTGTGAACCACTGTCAGCTGGTACATCATCTGCTTCTGGCAGTAGGTGGATAAGTACTAACTTGTTTCGGAGAATTGAAAGTATTTCCTAATAAACTTTCCATTATATCAAAAAGCTGCTAATTTATTGCACAAGAAAACTTATGTAAATGATAATATAATTGCCAAACAACAGTTTAATAAAACCACATCTTGAATCACCCATCAGCAGTGTGGAGTGAAAACTTCCTGAGGTTTTCAGTTCTTCCTTGTTAAAAAAAAAAAAAAAAGAAACAATAAAATTTTTGGTTCTTGAAGTCTTTAATTTATTTTTTTAGATAAGCTGCTTAGTGCAGGAAGGAGCAAGTCCAGTGTTTGCTAGTCAGATGACATCATTACGTGTAAGTAAAAAATCAACTTAGAATGGGACCTGTATTTCCTGTGTGTTAAGTACAGAGAGGCATAAGGATCTATTGCCCGGTTTTCTGAATTGTGATTGTCTTGGTTTTAAAGACAGGTGTCTGCCAAGGAGGGCAATAACCTCCCTTGGGGTGGAAAATATGAACCTCTTCCCTCCAAATTATTATAATTTAGAAATGATGCTCTCCAGGGGGTGGGGAGGGCTCAGGGTCCCGGGTTCCCCCCGAGGTGTCACCAACATTTTGTGGGTCCCTGGGTGAAAAACCTGCAGAGGCTTTTCTTCCCAGGGAGAAGTACATTCTCAACACAGAGTTTCTGTGAACAATCTCTGAGCTGTGTTCTGTCCAAGGACATTGTCCCTCTGGCCTGTCTGTGGGAGGAAGAGTCACTCTCATTTTTCAGCCTTCTGATGTTTTCAGTCTTGTGATGGAGTTTCTCACACTCTGCTTTTGTAAACATGCACATGTTTTTCTAACTGTCTTCTTGTTTTTCATTCCTTCTCCTGGGAGGAGAAAGATTTGATGGACTTTGTCATTGACCAGTGTGGTTGGAGAGAATGTAACTTCACCTTCCAATTGATGGTTGTTCCCAAAACTCTATATAATGTGAAAACCAAAATAAAGTTTGCTTCTTCTTTACCTTCACTCAGCTGTGTCTCTGCATTTCATGTTGCATGCTAGAGTGACATGGAAGTTGGTCCTGGTTATCAGTTCTCACTTTGTAGTATCACACAGACAGGAGAGAGAGAGAAAGAAGGATTCTGCCACAGGCAGAGTCACAAGATTCTAAGATTCTTGTACAGAGAGCAAGAAGAAAGCATCTGAGCTCTGTACATGGGCACGATACAGCCCAAGCCTTCTGAACAATGGAGTCATCTTAATAAATAATATTTAAGCCTTCTGATATATGGAGTCAAAGAGTCCTGATTCATCACCACAAACCATTCGCCATAAAGCACCTCGTAATACCGAGGAGCGAGCAGAGGCTGGGGCTCCTTCCCAGCGGGGGTAAAGCCCCGTTCTCTCTGGCAAAGCCTCCCCCGGGGCAGGGAGGAGGCAGCAGGGACGGAGCTCCGGGAATTCTCCCCGCAGAATTCTCTCTCCTCCTCCGCTCCCGAGAGCAGAGGGCTGAGCCCAGCCAAAACCCCTCGGGGTCTCTGCGCTCCCCAAAATCCCCGAGCCAAGGGACTGCAGCCTCCCCTCGCCTTGGCCGCTTCTTCTGTCTCCCTTCAGCATCCTCATCACCATCTCTCAGGCAACAAATGGGAGAAAATTCCCTGAGAGAAAGAAGGGGGGAAAAAAAAAAATCCTAATCCCTAACAGTGATGAAGACATTTGCTTTTCACCGTGTTCCTTTTGTTTCTAAATGTCTTTATATATATTTTTTTTCCTCCTTCTGAACTACCGAAAATGGAAATTTTCTCGGTGTCCTGAACAGGAAGTGCCCTCCTTTTGACAGCATTGATCTTAGGGCGTCCAGAAACTACTGGCTAGTTAATTGCTGTTAAAGACAATTGTTAAGGGATGATAACTTACCTGATTTAGCATTGATTAAAATAAATTGCTTTCTGGGAAAGACTCCCTTATAAGTTCATGCTTCTGAAGGGGAGATCATAAGATTATTAAACATCCTTCTGCTGTCACAAAGAATGATGTCAGTTTTCATAAGTGACAATTAGCACAGTTTGATAGCAACTTAGGTTGGGAAGTGACTGCCTGAATCTGCTTCTCCTGCATACAGAATCACAGAATCATAGGATGAACTAGGCTGGAAAACACAGTTGGTTGGTCAGTTCAGTTAAAAAAAATCAAAAATCAAATAAGAGTCTTTTGCGATTAAGAAAAAAAAATCACATGGATTACATTTGACTTTATTAAATTATTAGTTTTTATAGAGTTTTCAAGTTTACTTAATTTAGATATATTTCCAATGAAGTAGGTGGCTTTGTAATACTATTAAAAAGCTTCAAAATCTGCATTTGTTTTGACTTTCAGAAATGCTTGATAACCTGAGCAGTTTATTATAAAACAAAATAAATCAGAAAACTCAGGGAGCAGGAGAAAGTTTAAGGTTTATTTAAGATTTATTCATTGAGCAGCCGTGTTTTGGTGTGTCACTAGGCATAGTGACAGTGAAAGCAGAAGTGTTTGAAGAGGGGACAATCCCTGAAATATGGCAAAAGTAAATGTATATAAGGGTTGTTAGGGGAAGCCTTGTCTTTAGAAAAAATGTTTTCAACACAAAAAAAAGGTGATTTTTTTTACTTCTGTGTCTGCAGCAAAGTCCTTCAGTCAAAAGTTGGGTAATCATTTTTCTCTGTGTTATATTCTTCCTGTTTTTTCTGATAGTGCCTTTTGCAGAATATGCTTCAAATGCCAAGTTCAAAATGCTAAGAGGTAAGCAAGACCATATCCTTTTCTCAAAACTTACTTGAAAATACCATAAGGACAGTGTAAATTTAAATGAAGCCCTGATTTCGTGGTCCAGCTGTGCACCTTTCAGACCAACATTCTCTCACAGATTTTGGAAGACATACCAAGCTGATCACATATTTTCCAGCTTTTGCATTATTCCTTGCTTTTAATCCTGTACAGGAGCTACTATGTGTAACTCTTGATAAAATAGAAAAAGTTTACTGCAATTTTATTGAAGTTCCCACCTTTTACTTTCTCTGAATTTCCTGTTTAATATCTGATACTGGAATGATAAAATATANAAATGGATAACAGGCCATCTGGCTGGATTCAAGGAATTGTATTATCTTTTGTTAACAGATTAAGTCTTTGGTACAAATCCATCCTCTAGCATAATTTTGTAATGATGCTTCCTAATACTGCAGTAAATATGATCGTTTATATTGGATATTCAAAAAAATTTCTTATTGGGCAGAATCAGATAGAAGAAAAACAGTAAAATGTTTCTGCAATACATTTTGGGTGGTTTTTTGTTTGGTTTTTTTTTTTGGTTGGTTGATTGGTTGGGTTTTTTTTTCTTGTTGTTTTGTTTGTTGTTTGATTTTTGTTTTGTTTTGGGTTCTTTTTGCAATATATGCAGCAATTACAAAATTACTTTAGTGGTTTCACATATAAGCCCAGTAAATTTCAGTAGTCCAAATGCTGTGTTTCAAACCCTGTGTTTTGTGTGTTTATGATGCACAACATCAGGCTTCAGAAAACTCAAAACCCAGTAAATTAATGTAAAGGTGATAATATTGTGCTTTTTAAAAAATTAATAATCATCCCCATCACACAATTGCAGAAATACATCAGCGTATACATGTTTTACGGGTGTATGACAAAGGTTTCTGAACTCAGTTTTAACAGTCATTTATAATAAGTGATATATTTGTTTATAAATCACAAATTTTTTGAATCATTACAAGTCATTTCTTTTATACCTCATTGTTTTATCTGTTGAAATAAAATAATTTGTGTTAACTAATCTGGTTGAATGAGTAAAGCTCAGACCCTTAGTTTTACCTACACTTTATAATCCTTTTAAAGATTTTACGTTATGCAAGGCTGAGATTTGGTAAATCCACAGTGTAGCCAGTGGAAAAAGACAAGTAGCTCTCAGCATTTCCCTGGAAGAGACTCACCAATATTTAGGCCAAAATCTAGATAACTAGACATTCTTCACTGATTACATTGAGAATTTGTGTACCTGGTGATTCACTGAAAGTGAAATTTAACCTCGTAATAAAAGTTATAACTCTAAGGGTCTACAAGCATTGTGTACATATATAATTGAAATGCCAATTATATGGTTGCTCGGAATGATAAAATATATATATATATATATATATATAAAAATATGTAGCTCTGTAGAAGATTGGTGGTAGATCCTCTTTCTGTTTAGTTTTAAACATGCAGATGGCATATCTGTAAGGCAACTTCAACATTCTTCTAGTCATGTTATCCATTTACTGTCTGCTCTAAAATCACCTCTTTATTTCCTGGTTTTGCCTGGGGATTCAGTCAATCAGAACGATACATGCATGTTCTAAATCTTTCATGTTTTTATTGTCATGCTTCCTCTCTAGAGAAGTAATTACAAAGCGTGCTAGCAGCCAAATAAATCTAGATCTTATGCAAAGAACATTAAAATAACAAGAGGTTTCTAATTGCATGAAGAATGAACAAGAGAAAATAGTATCATCACCACATGACACTGCATGTAATCCAGATATGTCCTGAAATAGTGGGACATTTTATTAGAGTGGCATAATAGCGTGAAATATTAAAAGTCTGGTGTCAGTTTTGTCCATAATGTTTGTTGAATTGATGCTGCCAAATGATTAATAAATGGAAAATTGGTAGCACTCTGTGTGTGTGTGAGAAGTAACTGATACAGCCACATTTTGGTTTAGGTAAGATTCATCAAATTCTAAAGGAATTCCTGTTCCAGCAGTGCATAAGAAAATAGGTAGGGGGATAAAAAGATCTCTTTTTTATCCTAGCAGCTAAATAAGTCACCTCTTTTGTTTGTTTAATTTTTAATTCTGCATAATTCCATTAATAGAAGAGAAACACGTAAAGTAGCAAAGGTTGTGACCTCTGTTGGTTGGAGGGAGGATGTCTACATCTATTTGTTAGGATGTGCTAGAAGACTGTATCTTAACTTATTCCTCCACATAATACTCTGCCTGAANAATAAAAAAAAAAGCACTGTAAAATGATAATGGGGGAGTATGCAGTCCCTCTCAGCAAGCAGCTCACCAGAGCAGAAGTGTGGCCTCAGTCACGGCACTGTGACTCATTATTAGAATCCTTTGCCTAAAGGCTTGGAGCAGTGATGCAGGAGAACTTCACGCTGGGAAGCTGATAGCTCGTTGGAGTGACTGTGAAACTAATCAGGCAGCCGCGGCCGCTGAAGGCTCGCGTTTGTTTCCTGACAGACACATTCAGAATCAAACATCAGCACCATCGGGCTCCGTGCATTTCTGGGAGAGCACACAGCATCCCTGCTTATTGAGTATGAAATGTTGTTGTTGCAATAATAAAAATTATTATCATTTTTACCAGCTTCAGTTCTCTGAGGAATACGAAAATGTCCCTCTGGAACTGCTGCAAATATGACATTTTGTTTTGTGAATTATTTCTCTGATTTGGACAGGGCAGGATGTTCATTTTCAACATTAGAATAATATCTTTCTATTAGCCTAGGAAAGGCATTACTAGAATGAATATTCTTCTGGTGCTGCTCTCCATCATTATAGTGACAGCACGGGAATGATAATATTAGCCTAATTCCAAAAATTTTCTACCTTGTGCTCATTTTCTGTTCCTGATTGTTTCAGCATCTTTGCATAATGTGACTGCCACACAACTCTTCTTTTGTAATGATAAAGGTATTCATCCCTGGTCACTTAATAACGCTTCGGATTCTTTACTGTAATATCTAAAAGCCTCTTGAAGTTTGAATAGAGTTCCAGTTTCTTTATGGTCTTTACCATGTTGTGCCTTCTTAGCTAGCTATCTGTATTTGTAACTGTTTATAAAGAGAACAAAATGTGATGTTAAATGGAAGCGTGGGAGGCCTTCAGGGAAAGGAAGATCAAAGCCTGAGAAAGCCAAAAAAGGTGGGTTCACAGCAGGCTGCTATTTCAGCATTGTAGTTCTCATATCTTGTGTTTCGTGGCACAACATATATTCTGTCCTTTTTGCAATGATGATACTGGAAAGCCTTTGCATTTCTTTACATTGACATGGGGAGTCCAATGTTAAATATCTCATGTTCATTGTGCCAAATAAAAAAAAAATGCCCACTGACCAGAGCTGGGCTCCACAGGGGCCTGTTCACCAAATTGCTTTAAATAGCAAATTTAGAAGAAAGCCTAGAAAACTAGGCTTAATGCAAATACAAATTAAATAGCAAAGAGAGAAAGAATATGTTACCAAAGAAAATGATGGTATGATTCCACTTTGTTAAGGGCTTCGATGGCTGACTTCATAAAGCAAATGAGGCAGGCTAGTCTTTTTTTTTGTACAGAATACAGCAAGGAGAAGGTTCACTTATGCCCATCGTTGATAGGCAGGAATTCAAGTGCACTGGGAAATTGGCCAGTGGAAATTTAGATACACAGGGGACTCAGAGCTGACTGGCAACTGAGTGGAGCATTTGGGAATTAGGGTGCTAGGTGCCACTTATACATTTATTGCCAAATGGTTCTTTATGAGTTCTGTATTTCCTTTTTCTGAAGATTTGAGAGAAGAACATGTGGTTCTTTATGCCTGTGTGCATGACCAAACCAATAAAACTTATTGATGCTAGGAACAACAGCTATGGGTTCTTGCCACTTTTAATTGTCTAAAAACATGAACTGTTCAGACTGAGTTTAGTGTTTTCTAAACCAAGTGGTCAAGACACATGCTTTTCCTCTCTCATTTTCTCTATTGATTGTATCTGAAATATACTGAATCCAGGAATGGTTTGAAGAACAGCACTGGAAGTTGAAATGTGATTAAACCAGAGACAGTATAAAGGAGAGAGTGTTGGAGACTTTGATTTGGCTTATCTGGCTGAAATAAATTTGAAATGTAGGATAAACTTTCACCCTCATATGTTCCTATGACAACCTACTTGACATAAACAGCAGTTATACAGAACTATGAATTTAACCTGCTTGTGGCTGGGTTTAAAATCTGAGCAAAATCAAGAGCTAGATTTGGATGCATTTTTGTGAATTTGCATCATTGCTTTATAACTCTGTGAAAGCACATGGACTGCAAATGCTGATTCAGATGTATAAAATTTTGAACTTTAAGTATTTAAAATAGTATTGGGTAATCCTTTAATTGTTTGGAGTTTGGAAAACATTATTTCTGCATGCATGTACTTTGTTTCCTTTGAAAATTTTATTGTGCTTTAGAATGGTAACTTACCAGGGCACTGTACTTGCTAGAAAATATTTGTGTATCTGGACTTACTGAGTGCTAAATAGTAATTTGCAAGCTGTATGGCCAGAATACTTGCCAATGATTTGCCGATTTCAATACATAAGCTGAAGAAATTTATAGAAAACTTTAAATTTGAGGATTTGAAAGTTATAAAGACTTTAAGTAATTGTCTCTGCTTTGGATGTAGTGAAGCTGCTGGTTCAAAAGACATGTGGATAGAGTCAGGTAACAGCAGTTATTGGAATATTTTGTTCATCAGTGAATACTTTCTAATAGTGCCCTAAGTAAACTTAATTAAGGCACATAACTACAGTTTGAAAACTAGGCTTAATGCAAACACAAATAAACTGTAATTCAGTATAATTTAGGAATACAATATCAGGTATGGTGTTTTCTAGATGATGTGAGGCTCTTGTGGAATCTTGCATTTCAGTGTCAGTCATCTGATCTAATTTCTGTATCTTGATAATGTTTTGGTGACTTGATGGAGTCAAATCACTGCTGACCACAGCAGATAGCATAAGTGACAAATTTTGCTCTTCTTATCTGCACATTCTTCTTGGGCATAACTTGATTGATTTCTGTTTGTATTGCTTTTAATTCTCTAAACATTAAGACAACAGTATAGACAATGTAGTTATTGTCTGTGCTGCTGTTCTTCCATTTTTGGTTTTTTTCCCATGAAGAATTACACTGCAGGATTTGTTTGTTCCTTTTGGTTTTGTTTTGTTACTGGCTTCTCACAGGAGGAGATAATGGTAAGTGCTTTATTTCCCACCATCTCTTCACTGTGTTCCCTCTCTGAAATTTCTACTCAGTCTTTCTGAAGAATTTCTAGTTTCATCTCTTAAAAATAGGTTTGTATAAGGTGGTTTAAATGTGTTTACAGTGCATGTCTTAAACATCTAAGTGACCAAAGCATTAGTTAGGGCTTTTAGACTTTTCTTCTGCTCTACTTACTGCTTTGGGTGAATAATTTGAGAGAAAATATGGATGCTTTAGTGAACGGCAATAAGTTGAAAGAACTTTATTTAATAATTTTAAATATATACTGAATACAGGTAGAATGTGAGGCTTGTTTAACATAATATTCCAGTTTAGTTACTGTATAACAGAGTAAGAAATCCCACAGGAATTTTTTTAGCAAGGTAAAATAGAATTACATACATTCCTTATTATTGCAAAAGTTTCCTTAATCACATTGTTTAAACTCTGCAATACACTGTAATGCTTATTAGTGATTTTTCATTTTCAGCTGTCAAATAATTCCTTTTGCTAACTCTGGATAAATAGCACTCTCAATACTTTTGGTTTTAGTTATGGATGATTTATATATGACCAGACAGCTGATAAAATAAAGAACTATTGTGTTTTCCACTGTGTTGCATTTAGAGGTTCAGATGCAATTTATTTGATTTGTAATATTTTATAAAAGTTTCTTCAACTAAAATTCTGTTAGTGATTCTTGTTGTCAAAAGTAATGAAAGGAAATTAAATGTTCTTTGACCTGTAATGACAACAGATGGTCAGGGTCTAAACAAGAAGAAAGAAAAATAGTCTCATGGTCTCTTTTTGTTCCTATTTTCCAAAGAAAACTCTACATTATCTAAAGTCCCTATAATTAGAGGCATTGAAATGTATGTTGTATTCAACGAGCTTGTGTGAGGAAATAAATTTGGAATATCGGTTTGCTATGCCATTTCCAATAATGGTTCCCCTTTACAGATTTTCCTTGTTATTATTTTGTTTACCAGTTTGAAATTTGATTTGGCTTTGAGTTGGAAGTATTCTGAGAAAAGTGGAGAAGGATCTTCAAGACACCCATCAAGAGAGCAACAAAAGTTTCAACGTAAACATGTAAATAAGTCTATTTTTTGTTGTTTGCTTGCAGGTTGTTTTTTTGTTTTGTTTTGTTTTTGGCTGGGAGAGAGAGAAGCACTAAACCTGGGCTGCTTAGGATCTGTATCCCTTAATATGGAAAAGTCCTTAAGATTTAAACTTTCTTGTTTGTTTGTTTGTTTGTTTAAGCAAAGTAAATAAACTGGCATAGATAATTATTAAGATACAGTCAGGCTGAATGGTATTGGGTAAAAGAGTTAATAGAATTATAGAATTTAAGATGAGAACAAAATCTTAGCCATTCTGAACTATCTGAATTTTTAAAACCTTTAAGTCTAACATTTTGGGAGACTTCAAGACAGATAACATTGGAAGTGGGACACACTAATTCTGTATTTCAACAATTAATGCCTTCTTGAACTCATTAACTTTACAAATGTGCCCTGTGCTCAGCTAAATTGTCTGGAGAGGAAAATGTTCAAAAGTACCAAGAGATTGTGGACAATGCAGTGCTGAAAATGGATCACCTCTACTATTAAAAAGTGCTGATGCAGGGCATTTGTGTTTTTTCACCCTGTGTATAATTCATACACATGTAGTCCTGTCTCCTTTCTTTTCAGGCCAGTCTTCAAAAGCCTGCAGAACATTTGTCATTTTCTTTTCTTTCCATGATGGTCCTTGCACATGATGATGAAATGAATTCTCTTTTTTCATAAAGAACTGAATTCTGCAGGTCTATTGTAATGATGTAATATGTTATTTCTGTAATACTTTGTTGGTCCTTTTAAATAGGAAAACCTATTTGTGTTCCATTTGTTTTGATTCATTGATGCAATCTGCAACAACAGAATAGTTTCCTCTTGTCTTCTCTACTCTTACATGCATCCAGTTATTGCCTTTATCCATTTTCCCACAACATCACAATGGAAGCTTAAATTGGAGTGTTTCCCTCAATGTCCCCATATCTGTATCTGTATCAATCCCTTTTTGATATCCACATTTTTACAGTTTGTTGTATTAGAATACAATAAAATAGAATATAGCAGTGGTACTTTTTAAAAAATCCACACCACTTTTTATGCCTGAGTGAATCTGTTCATTATAAATGACTTCACCAATACAATAAACAATGGAGAGAGAGAACTTAAGGTGCTGAAAGGTCTGTTTATTTCAATAGTTTTGTGCATAAGACTTTTCCCAAAGCAGAGGTGCTTGAAGAAAAATTGTGAAGTCTTATACTTTTATAAATAGTGTCTGAAGCTTCTTGGATTTATGGAATTTTAAGTACTGAAAGTAGTATGATTTCTTTTATATCATAAACTCTGTATAATAAATGCTATTGATCAGCCTTGGGATACTGCCTTAAGTTTGGCTAAGTAGAATTTCTAGAGCTATATTGAGTGCTTACTTGTAAATGTAAAGAAAGACAGAATATGCTTTTCCTTCAGCAATATATTTCAGTTATTGATCCTTTTCCTTTAGTGAGTATGGCCAATGTTGTTGCTTTGAACTTTAATAAAAGTGCCTGTGATTCCAAGATAGAAAAAGCAGATAAACATAAGATCAATCAGAAATCACTTCTTTTAATCTCTTGTAATTTTTCTGACCAATGAAAAAGGAAGGGGCAATCCTTATTGTCTGTCCTACCTCCTTTAACCTTATTGGTGGCTGTAAATTATTTCCATTAAAAGAAGGTGACTCTTTTAAGGGTAAGTCTTTTGAGATAAGAAAATGAACATTTTAGTAAATTACAGGGGGTAGCTCATTGTCACTCTGATTTTCAGCCTTCTGATGTTTTCATTCTTGTGATGGAGTTTCTCACACTGCTTTTGTAAACATGCACGTTTTTCCAACTGTCTTCTTGTTTTTCATTCTTTCTCCTGGGAGGAGAAAGGTTTGATGGACTTTGTCATTGACCAGTGTGGTTGGAGAGGTGGTAACTTCACCTTCCAATCGATGGTTGTTCCCAAAACTCTATATAATACGAAAATCAAAATAAAACCTTCTTCTTCCTTGCCTTCTTTTGTCTGTGACTGTGCTGCATCTCTGTGATTCGTGTTGCGCGTTACAGCTCATCCTGTGAAAATCTGAACTCCTTGCCTTATATCTAGGTGATTTTTCCTTCCCCTTTCTTAAAACTTAGGACATGGTGTTTCTGTGCTCCCAAATGTTTAGAGAAGTGAGCTGTGCCCTGAGCAGGGAGCGTGCCCTTGGCTCCTCTGCAGTGCTGTGGCTGCAGCAGAGTTCTGCAGGAGCCCTGAGTCAGGAGGGCTGACCCAGCAGAGCTCTGTGTGTGACACTTAATGAAAGGTTGAGCTGCCTGTCTCCGGGGTGGCGCGGCAGACCAAATCACAGAGGATCAGGCAGAGCCGTGTTGCCTTGCTCTGAGTGACAGAAGTTAATAATTAGTGACAATGATTGACAGATGCACTCGGGCTGCCGCTCCGACGCCCAGGAGCAGTTATTCCAGCTCTGTCTGCAGGCACAATGAACTCCTCTGGGACACAGGGATGGGCTGTGACTGACAGCTGCCTCCGAGAGAGACGGGCCACTGACAGCAAAGTCACTGTCAGCAAAAGTGTTGAAGTCTCCCCCCCCGTTCCCTGGAAGTTTCACTAGCTGTATACATTTATTCTCTTTCATTTATCATGTCAGGTGGGGTTTTAAATATATTATTAGCCAGTCATTTTCTTAACTGCAGGGTTTTTTTTTTTTTTCCAGTGGTGGTGTAGAGATCCATACGCAGTGAGATGATTTCACCTACCTGCAGCTGAGTGTAAGAGTGTAGACCAGCATACTGACACATCTCTAATTAATCTGTCTTTCTGTCTGTTGGGGAAGAAGAAATATTGCATTACTTTCTCTCTACATTGAAATTTTGAATGTTCGTGTAACAGCGTTGCACTTTTTGTATTTCCAAATGCAGAAAAAATATTCGGAAATGTTTTATAATTGAGGTCAGTTGTATTAGCCCTTCCGATATGCAGTATTATAGTAGAAATATAAGTTGGTTTTGACAGAGATAGTAATCTCTGGGAGTTTTATTTAACACCATGCATGAAACTATGATTTGTGATGTAAAATTGTACTAAAAACAACAAAGACAAGCCAACTAGGTCCTGCATTCTGTAAGGTAGATATATGTAAGAAAATTTATTGTAGCATGCTTAACATATTCATTTCATCACTTCACCTAATTATAGATAATTTGTTCTATGAAAGTGGGTTCAAATAGCATTAATTTAATTTTGGGTCTCATTTCATAATACTAAGAGCCTTCAATGTTTGGGAAGATTTAAGAGTATAATTCTTTTCAAGTTTTCTTTAGTTTTGTTTTATTTTCTTCTAAATTACATTAGTATAAGCAGAATACATTGATCCAAACCCTATATAAAATTGCAGTTGTGAAACATTAGATGCCAAGGCATTTCCATTTAACAGGAAGTAGGGCTTACCCTACCATGCATATAAAAAGAAATTCTGTGATCCATTCATAATTGCCTACTTTTTTCCCTCTAGCATATGAGACCACAGAAAAGAATAGAATTGCTGTTCCAACAAATTCCCACAGATGCTGTAGTAGTTCTTTGAGGATGTTATTTTTGCACTGTTTTGTGAAGCTCTAAGGTGAGGTCTTTCATTAATCAAATATTGTATACTTAGTAGAGGAGATCTATGTTGAATTTTATTCCTGTTTCCTATTTCACTTGGAACGCCTCTCCACATTTTCTCTAGCTATACATTTCAGATTGCCTGGCTAAATAGGAAGCTATCAAATGTAGAGTGAACAAAACACTGAAAGAAGCTTCATCTTTGATCTTTTCATAACAACCCTCACTATGTTTATAGTGCTAAATACAATGCTTTAAATTTGAGTTTGCTATTTTTTAAAAAATCCAATCAATTTATGTTGGTTTTTTTTAAAGTGATCAGATAATCTTCATGCACAGTTTGTTCATTGTGATAGACAAAGAGGAAATCAGAACAGATTCAGCCATAATAAAGAGTTTGTCTGCAGGAAGGCTTGGTTAGCTTCCATCCTCCTGTTACAGTTCTCTTGCCATATTATGGTGCTAAAATCTCTGCTGCCAGGAAGGAAATCCAACCCTGCAAGGCTGAGTGGAGCTATTCCACGGGGAAGAGCCCCACCACTGCACTGCTCAAAGTAAAGGCTCCCAAAATCACTGTGATCCCATTGCTGGGCATCCATTCACCCTGGGTTTAAGCATCTTCAAACTGTATTTTAGAATAGCTTCTATACAAAATACATGTGGGGTTATTGATGTCTTGGAATGTGGCTGCAGTATTGTCAAATGCCAGTTATGACAAAGAAAGGCCTTTTGTTTATACATGATTTTATAGCTTGCAGTTTCCCTCAGATAAACCTTTTCTGCCACTGGTTTCTCCTGTTCTCATTCCCCTTCACAAAATGAGGAATGAATAGACTGACTGTTTTACAGGGTGGTTCTTTAAAGCTAAAGCTTAAGGACTTTTGTGCTTGATGTGCAAACTTTTACTCCAAAAGTAAGATTGGGATTCTGAGGGTTCAAATGCTCATCAGTCAAATTGCAGCATAGCTTGCCATGGTTTTGAAATATATATTCCAAAGAAATCAGTTTAAAATTACATTTGAATTGTTCTATGAATGTAAATTAAAGGGTTTAGTAGAATCAAACTTTCTGGCATTTCTGCATAGTTATGGAAGTGATCTGTTACACAATGACACTTATTTGGTCTATATTTATGACAAGACAAAGTTAACAAACCTACTTTTGTAGCAAAAATACAAGCAAATCAAAGGCAAAATAAATAACTTGTCTAACCCCTATAATTTTTTCTTTCTAAAATCTGGTATAAATCTTATATAGTTTTGGATTTATTGTCACAAAATTTTGTACATATTTCTTCTCTTTGTAATGATACTGATTATTTGAGATTTATCACCATCTTTGAAGATCATGTCATGTAGGTTTTTAATTATCTAACCTGTTGCAATAGGGAAGCAGCACACATGGAAGGTTAGCTATCTTTCAGAATAAAACAATCCAAAATGTTCATTTAGTCTTTTCTGGGAACATATGGAATTACAGGACACAAGTGTTCAGCCTTGTACTGTCCCTGGTTTGTTTTTTTTTTTTTTTTTTTTTTTGCTGGGTTTTGTTTGGTAGGGTTTTTTAAAAAAGGAAATTGAAAAGAGCTTTTTATCTTCATTCTTCTGCCAATTTTGCTTGCAGATAATTAACCAGATGAAAGGAATCATTGGGCATGGATGGAGAACTGCTGTCATTCATAAATCTATAAAACTCTGTTGAAAGGAAAGGTACCATCATTGCTCTCCCTCTGCCCTTCACTCACTTCCAAACTTAAACCACTTTACACTTGAATATCTACACTGGATTCCTCTGACTTGCTCTTGCTTTACACTGTGGTAAATAGCAGACTCTAATACTGTTTCTCTATATTTTGTGCTCTGAAAGTATCTATAAGACACAAACATTTATGGAGGTATTTATTTTCCTTTTAATGGTAGCAATTTCAGATAATTGGTGACTAAAAAAATCCTAGCATGCTTTTATACACTGATTATTGAATAGTTTTGACTGAAGAACATACTCAGATTTCCTTAAAGCTATTAAGCATTATAGAGATCTTCCTTGAAGGATCAAGAATGCTGTGCTGCTTTCTCCTGCTTGCTTTTTTTGGAATAAGTCTTTTACCACATGCCATTAGAAATGTGGTGAGAAAGCTTTTCCTTATGTAACATGAGTGCTCAAAGCACCAAAGATTAATGCTTTTTTTGATTACCATAGACAGCAAGAAAGTGCATACCTAAAGGATAGAATTGGCTGCTGGCATTTAAAAGGAACTTCCATGGTAGCTTCTTGGGTATTCTTTAGTTTTGTTTTAAGAAGGTCTTGTCAGTCACCAGGCTACAATTATTTTAAGTAATGCAGATATAAGTGCACAATCACTGTCATCCTCTTCTGGGAAATAGTTCTGGATTGTTTCCCTGCTTGCCTTCCTAGTAATTATTTAGGTAAATTAACTAGAAAATTCTGGGTTACTGTAGTGAAACAAAGTCCAGCATACAAAGTTATTTCAGTTACTGCAAAGTCTATAAGAAAAAGCTCTTATGCAATATAATGGTATAATATTTCAAAACTAAAGCAAATGTGCTTATTGCTGTGGTCCATGCAGTAACAAAGGACTTTTGACAATAATATCAGAAGGCTAAATATGATTTATTAAATGACTCTATAATTTAAAGGATTTGGGCTATTATCTGCCCAGTCTGGAGCATCCTAAGCTGCCTCTCCCAGCTCTGTCCAAGGAATGCCAGAATAGCTTACACAATCAGAGATAACAACTTTTCACCTCATGGGTTGAAAGAAAGAAAACCTCCATCTCCTATATCAGGAGACAGGCAGAGAAACCATCTGTGTCCTTGAACACAGCTCAGAGATTTGTTTATAGAAACTTGTACAGAGTAAAAAGACAGTAGAAGATGCTTTCCTATGGGAAGGATTTTTCTGCAGGCCTTCATGCAGGGAAACTTATAATATGTTCATGCAACATGTGCTGTTTTATTTTAAGGGGAAAATCACATTACCCTTCTATCACACTATGTTGATTTTCCAGAATGTTTTATTTTGCACTGTCAGTAATCTAGCTGTGTGCCTTTCCCCATTCCAACCCTTTCCTTGATTCACAATTTGATTAAAAGATCCGGAAAGAACAAGGCCAAGTGAGAGAGCTGCTTCCATCAAGCTGAGGGGCAGAGACTGCAGCGTGGAGACTGAAGCTTTGGGCTTTCTGGACACATCCTTTCATTTGCAAAGTTCTCTGTCCATGCCTGTTAGCAGTGAAAGTCAAGTCTTGTTGAGTGTCTGTTTGCCAGCACAGCAGGAGGTTCATCATCTGTCTTTGAGCAGGGCTGCTGTCGTTTCAGCTGACATCTACAAGAAGCAGCATGCCTTGCAGAAATAAGTGTGTGATAACTATACAGTGAGCAAAATATTCTTAAGGCATCAGGAAACTAAACATATCTCACTGTGTTATGCTTCATCTTCACAATTCAAAATGACACATTTTTAGAAGTTCAACAGTTATAATGGAATACATGTGTCTGGCCCTGTGAACGTGACCCTTTAAAACCCCTTAAGTTTTATGGAGTGCTTTGCAACACAGACCTCTACAGAGACAGTGTTTAAGACAATGGGGGAAAAAAACCTTCATCTGCTACAAGTGTGGTTAGAAAGAAGCTCCCCCCACTGCAATTTTGATTCACAGTACTTAAAATACTTAGTGGAATGAGTAAGTATCAGCTGAGAGCATTTTTTTTCCCATCTTCATAATCTTCCTTCCTTCTCTTTGTTTTGTGTTTACACATCCATTCCAGTGTGTGCTGCCTCATCATTATTATTATTTCTGAGCAGATGACCTTACCACAAAGATGTATCTAGCTGTAATCTTTGCCTCATCATTAACAGCCTGCTGTGAATCTGTTCTTCAGTTAATGGCCATTGATCCAGTAATGCACATTTCCTCAGTGATACTTTCCCCTCAGAGTGTTACTTTTTCTCCTTCTCATTGTACAATAATTAACCCTTTTGGCCAGTACAGTGAGATCACCTCAAATGCTACACATAAGCCCTGCAGGGATATAAGGAAACAGATGCTGCCAGCACTTTATTGTTTAATTATGATTACAGATGTTTTTGCTCTCAGGAGACTTGTCTGTCTTGGCAGTACATTTCCCATCCACTCAGTCAACAGAATGTGAAATAGGTTTTTGGGTTGTTTTTGCAATACAATATTGAATTACCTCCCAATAGGAAGAAGCAGATCAGGTATTTTTTTCTGCAGTCAGAGCAGTGCTAAATTACCTAACTCTGTGTAGACTTGATTTCAAATATAAATTATTATTATTATTATTATTTTAAAGTCCCAAGTTACATGTGAATGACTATATAGAAATATAGCTGTAGCATTTATTTGTATTGGACAGCATGGGATGTGCTGAGCAACAGTTTGGTTCTTTCCTTGCCAGGCTTTTTTCTCCTCTGATTTTGTCCCTTTAAAGCACATTTTAATGTTAATCTTTGTATCAGTCTATGCCTTTGGTCTGTTTTCTCAAATTAAGTTGAATGAGTTACTTCATGTGAAGAGTGGAAATGAGCCTGTGGTAAGGAAAATCACAGGAATAGTGAATGTATGAAATGTCAGTTTAAACTGAGAGGCAGCTAAACAAGTGGGCAAATTTCACCATCATTTTCTAAAACATGTATGTGATTAAGCTCTTTCTAATCTTATTTCTTCAAGATGCTAAGTATCAGTTTGAAAACCATTCAGGTATTTTAGTGGAATTTCATTCTTTGCTACCTTGAGGTACCAAACAATATTGTATCTGTGCTGGACTCAGCCAGGTGGGGTTTCAGGAAATGAGAGCAGAAATCAGCTTCCATTTGTCACTCCACCTCCACTGTGTGTGTCACTTGGTAATGTTTACACTTTGTTGTTTCACCAATGAGAATGAATTAAGAGAATAAAAATGATTACAACACTAAATAGTCCAACAAGAATGTAAGCATGTTCTTAAATCCATTAGTACAAATATTTACTAGTTTATTGTATTTGCTTATATATGTTTAACTTTTTATGGAGGTACTTGCAGTTTCTAAAGATAACTTAGTAGCACACTGCTTTTAAAAAATCTTTATTTTCATTTTTACAGGCACTGTGTTAGATCTTCATTGAAGAGAAGGGTTCTCCATTTTGGTCAAAGTTTGGTCAAATTTTTGGTTAAATTTTAAGTAGTATATTTGCAAGTAAAGGAGGTAGTTCAGAGAGTGTCATTAAGTTTTGCTTAAGGTAATTCAGGAATTCAGAAGTATCCTAGCACTAAGTGCTTTTGCTTACATCTGGAGAATGGATCCAAGGGTTTTACAGACAGAGGCTGCAGTCTGCAAATATTCTAATCTTTAAAAAATATTTTGAGAGGATTTTTCAGTAACTCTTGATATCACAATAAAAATGTTTCTGATCTGAGGTATATTTTCTTCAAATACTTATGTTTGCACGAAGTACATGACTGCATAATAGAATCAGTTTGAAGTCTGCAGTTTCTCAGCTGTTTCAGGAAGGGAAATGAACAAAGGCCTTTCAGATTAAGGTTTTTTAGTGATCAGCATGAGAGTGAAAGAAGAACCATTTATTTACCTAGACAGATGAACTGGGAATGCCTATTAAAATCCCCTATTTTTTCAGGTCAGACACGTTAGATTTTTTGTGAGGTGAAAGGGAGAGGGCCTGCAACAAAGCTGCTCCAATTGAAAATAAAGATGCATATGAACCACATCAAAGACACTTCTGTCGTTAGCTTCTCTCGTGAAGAGGAAGATTATCTCATTAAAACAAGGAAAAGCACACAGTTTGCCTAAGAGGAGTATAATTTCTGGCATACAATGGCTGCCAAGTTTATATCTCCTGGAGTTCTTCTGCCACAGAAAAAAATTCAGCTGTCATGTGCACACCTCTCAAGGTGTGTTCCTTTGCAAAAGAATTACTTGTTCAGGTTCCATTTCGTTTCCTTCTCTAATTATGTGGCTATAGACAGATCATAAACCAACATAAACCAACAACATAATGCTGGCTGCAAAATTAGCTTCATGGTTAGGTTAAGCTGTACATTAGAAACATTTAGCAGCATTGTCATACTTACAATATATACCTTCATTCAATCCTTGTTCTTGTGGGACTTCCACACTTCAGATCACTGAGCCAAGGTTTGCCTCACTGCCAGGCATATTTTTAAATAAACTGTATGGAAGTAATTATGGTATTAATTATTACAGATTTTTGGAAAGGGCAAAATATTTATACGTGAGAAATATTCTTTGTCTGGGAAACAGAAATCCAAATGACACCTGATGTTGGTTTTCTCACTGTTGTGGTGTTTCTGGTTGGTTAATTGGTTTGGTCCCTTAAACTCTCTTGGGTGCAGCTGTTGAAGGAATGTGCAGTTCTACTGTTCTTCATTATTTTGTCAATGCAGGCTCAAAATTTGGAGGTAGAGAAAAAAACAGTGGTGTCTCCCGTGTCGTATAATGACATAGAATGAGCCCACAAAGCTTCTTAAAGAAAATATATCACCATTTTGGTATTTACAATAGACAAGCCTTGTGTTGTTTTGCAGATAAGATTTCTGGTATGTTTGTTAAACCCCTGTAATATTGGGGTGTTAAGCTGCTGTTTTAAGAAGTAATATATTGTAGAGTCCTTCTATCTTTCTCCCTTTACTGTAAAAATATTTTTTTTCTGGTTTAGTGACTGAAAAGACATAGAAGAAGACTTTACTAATTTGAAAAATAATTCTTTTCAGCAGCTCTTTTAATCAAGAAGAGAGTGCCTGGTTAGGGTTCCTGTTTCATTTGCAAGGTGTTGGCCCTGCTTCATTAAGTATAAACTGTAATGCAAAGGTCATAGAGATGAAATAATATATTTAAAAATTATAATGATGCAGATAGGATAGTAGGGTTATATCAGATTTTTGCAATCTAAAATTTTTGACTAATGTAATGAATCAAGAATTGTGTTTGTTAGAAGATAGAGGTCTTTGACCTTTCTTTGACTTGATTAACTGAGAGTGAGATGGTAATTTTGAAAGTGATGGGACTGGTATCTAATTTCTTCCAATGTTTTGTTTATAATTAAACATTAACACTTTTAATATCTATTTTAATCAGCCCAATCTAAAAATCTCTTATTGTACTTCTTCAACAAGCATTTCAAATATTGGTACTTGTGGTGCCAAGAATTATTTTTTACTTTGCCCCTTGTGGACCTAATTATTTTGTTGTTGAATGAATGAAGACACTGGCCTAAGGCCAAAATGAAGAAAGAAGATGAGCAACAGAGATTCTAAACTTTGATTAGAAGGGCTTAGTATTGGCAAGCAGAATATTCAGAAGTGACATCCACGAAAGCAGTGTCCACAGTATTGGCTGCTTTCTAATTTTAAATAAACCTTTTGGAACATGGGAGATTGGTTTATTAGATATCAGGATGCATTGATAGCATGCAATATGTGTTTGTACAATTCCTTTTTTCAATACAAAACACATCAACGTGAATGGTTGGGTTCAGTTTCTTGAATGCCAGACCCTAATAGAGTTTTATGTGCTCCAGTAGCTTCTCCAGAAGAGTATGAATCAGAGAATCACAGACTCAGCTGGGTTGGAAAGGACCTTTGGGATCATTTGTCACTCTATCGAGCAACACGAAACGCAGAGACAAACACAGCTACGCTCGAGAGAAGGCAAAGAAGAGAGAAACTTTATTTTGGTTTTCACATTATATAGAGTTCTGGAAACGACCATTGGTTGGAAGGTGAGGTTACATCCTTTCCAACCACGCTGGTCAATGACAAAGTCCATCAAACCTTTCTCCTCCCAGGAGAAGGAATGAAAAACAAAAAGGACAGTTAGAAAAACATGTGCATGTTTACAAAAAACAGCATGAGAAACTCCATCACAAAAATGAAAACATCAGAAAGCTAAAAAGTGAGAGTAACAATCATTGAGTCCAATCTGTGATTTAACACTACCTTTACAAGTAAACCATGGCACTGAGCACCACATCCAGCCTGTTTTTAGACACCTCCAGGGACAGTGACTCCACCACCTCCCTGAGCAGCCTGTTCCAATGCACAGTCACCCTTTCTGTGAAGAACTTCTTCCTAAGGTCCAGCTTAAACCTCCCCTGGCTCAGCTTAAGCCTGTGTCCTCTTGTCCTATTGCCAGCTGTCTGGGAGAACCCAGAATTGGAATGGCTCTCTTCCATCTTGTATTGCACGTGGTTACAGAGGGACCCTAAAAGGTTCAGGGCTTAGAGCATGCAGTATCAGCAGTTGATTACTTTTTCATGGTGACTATCTTATTTTTATGCTGTTACCCACTAAAGCTGATACACATTAACAATGTTCCCTGGGTAATGCTTGAATTCCCCTGAAATTGTCAGGATACAATTGCCTGTTGCAGCTCCGAGGGCAGGTAACACTTTCCTCTTACCTGCTCGGGGTGATTGTGAAGGAGCTGTGTGCCAGTTGTCTGTCATCTGGACATTTTATGGGTTTCCTGGGTGCAAACCTGCTGAGGTTTTTCTTCCCAGGGGAAAGCTAATTTTTCTCAGCACAGAATTCTATAAACAAATCTCTGAGCTGTGTTTAAGGACACAGGTGGTGTTTGTCTGCCCTGCCTCCTGATGTGGGAGATGTGGTTTTCTTCCTCTCAACCAGTGATGTGGAGAACTGTTATCACTGAATTGTGAGCATTCCAGCATTTTTGTACAGAGCATGAAGAAGCAAGCATCTAAGCTCTGTACCTGGGCACATAATAGCCCAAGCCTTCTGAACAATAGAGTCATTTTAATAAATCATATTAAGCCTTCTGATATTGGAGTCAGAAAGTTCTGTTTTGTCTTTGGACCACAACAATAATTTGTGAGCTGGTGGTTCCAGAGTGCTCACATCACCCTGCCTGCTGCTCTTGTGTGTAGAGAGCCTGAACCAGCAGGAGGCTGAGAGGTGCTGCTGTGTCACCGTCGGGCTCGCTGTCCAGCTGGGGGAATGTGGCAAAAATGGAGGGGCAGGAACGATGGACTTGCCTGAAAAATAAAGAACTTTAATAGGAAATGACAAGTGCAGAAACTGCACAATCTGAGGGCAAGATCCGAAGTCGGGGGTGTGGTGAACAAAATATCGGGGTATTGTTGTGGCCTGAGCAGCAAAGCAGAACTTTCTGACTCCAATATCAGAAGGATTAATATGATTTATTAAAATGACTCCATTGTTCAGAAGGCTTGGACTATTATGTGCCCAGTAGATGCTAACTTCTTCATGCTCAGTACAAGAATGCTAGAATGCTTACAGTTCAGTGATAACAGTTCTCTAGATCATAGGTTGAGAGGAAAAAACCACATCTCCCATATCGGGAGACAGGACAGACAAACACCATCTGTGTCCTTGAACACAGCTCAGAGATTTGTTCGCAGAATTCTGTGCAGAGAAAAATGAGCTTTCCCATGGGAATAAAACTTCTGCAGGCCTGCACCCAGAAAACTCATAAAATGTCCAGACTACATCGGGGTATTCTGGGGGCAGGGGTCCAGTCACCAGCACGAACTTGGAACACGACCTTGTGTGTGACAGGTCCCAAACCAACAGAGAACAAGAACCAGAAACACGACCTAATACAGAATAATTCCATTAACATATCATTAACATTCTAACCCCCATGACCACACTCTTCTCACCGTGCCCTGATCAGGTATCTCCCTTTCAGTATCTGCTTCCCACAGTCTCGGGTTGACACCTCCTGTAGATACCACCAAGGCTAAACCAGCATCCANTAATATGTTCTTGAAACACATCCCAGCTGGTTCTGTTCCTGCACTGTTGGAGCAGCTGCTTGCTGGGGTTCAGGAGAGGTTCCACGTGTGCATCAAGGCAGGTTTGTTTTGCTGCAGGCCCTCCTCACCTCCCTCATAAGAATGCATGCAGTGTGTTTGGCACCTGCTCACCTCTGCTCTACCTTCAGTCACCCCTCCCTGGCTATGAGGAGAGCTGTTCAGAAGATTTCTCCCTCTGCTGCTGCAATCTGCTCAGTGACACACGAAATGTCACTCATGATGATTAACATTTGAAAGTGGTAAATCTTGAAGGTCAGTCTGAAACAGAGGACAGGGAATGCTCATGGCTTTCCTTCCCTGTCTGCTTCCCATGAGGAAATGTATTGCATGAAAGTAGTGTTGGCAGGGTAATAACCACACCTTGCTTTTTCCATTTTTTTCCCATCATTAAAAAGGCAGAAATAATTTTAGACACATTTCAAGTAAATATAAAATAAACAAACAATTGTATTTATCATATAGAAAACACACTACCTTGACATAGTCTCACATTCTCAGGAAAGAACTGCTGCATAAACCAGTGCACCTTCTTCTAACAGTGTCATATTGCTCTGCAGAACTCATTAATTAAAGTATTTAAATGATATAGTAAACATAAAACTCAGTAACATAAGAACAGGTGATATTTTTTTAGTAGCAAAAGATGCCCCTTCTATAGAACCACCATATTACAGAAATCCTCCTCAGAGCACATATCTCACTGCCCCCCTGTGTTTCTTGCTAAGTGCATTCTGATGCCACATTGAAATATAAAATAGATAGAATCAAGCAGCCAGCAATGGCTATTTATATGCTAATAGATCTCCTCTAAGCTGAAGTAGGCACCCAAATCCTATTGCTGCTACTAATGATGGCTATGTTTTAACCTTCATGGGAAAAAAGAAAAGTATTTTTCGTTAAGAAAACAACTCAGTTTCTATGAGATGAAATGTAATTATCTGTTATCAGATGTCCTTTAAAAATGGAAGGCATATTTAAGCTGCTAAAAATATTGAAGCCCTAATTCCACCATAATAGCATTTTAATTTCAGCAAATCACATCTCTATTGTTACAAGACATTTTGCTGTAGGAATGGGGTAAGAGGTCCGTCTTAGCTTTTTTAAGAAACATTTTCCTTTCTTTTAGACATTCAATTAAATCTTTGCAATCATCTAACCTTTTGTGGCACAAATTTTTGCTTACTAAGTGAGAAAACAATGGCCATTAACATCTAAAAGACTTTGTTTTAAAAGTAGTTGAAGTTTAATTCTGATGTATTCTCATCAGAATATGTTTTGGCTGTTGGATTACCCATTTATGTTAGAAAGCTAGAGTTTAATTCACTACTGCTTTCCACTCAAAATACTTATTTTAAATGCTGGATAAAGTTGGTGTAAAATCCTTCTGTAACTGGCTCTGTGGTTTGATTCTGACAGTAATTTAAAGGGTAATTTCAAAGGCAGGTGGATGCAAGGGTCACTGTTTTCTGTTATCAACAAGTACATTTACTTTTCTCTTTAAAATTGCTTACTAATCACCACTTTCATTGTTACAGCTCACACACATGACCTTAGCATCCTCATTTATATTGATGATTTTGTACTGTCATGAGAACAGGTGGTTTATACAAAGCGATTCTGCCAACAGGTACCTTGGATTTCTTTGTAAAATGTTGAGCTTTGCTTCACCTTTTTTTATTGTGTGCTACTCTTGCTTATCTTTAGAATTTTTGTTCTATAGGATCAGATGGAAAGCCTCTGTGTGCTGGCTTCATTTATGATGACCAGTGTGATTGTAAAGCTATTTTTATCCACCATTCAGTAGCATAGGGACTTCTGGTACTGTGAAACAGTTTCAGTAGCCCTGGAGCTGAACCTTATTGACACCTGCATTTGAATGCCAAAATCTGAAAAAATACAGCTTTCTCTCACACCAGGAAAAAACAATACGTAATGCTATTTCCCAATCTGTTTTTCTTGTCTGAATTTTATCTTGGAGTAAGATCTTTAACTTCAGGCAGTCTGTACTGCTTTAGCACTGAATTCCAAATTCAACATGTTATTTGCTCTGGGTTTTCACTTTTGGGCTTTTCACTTTTAAACAAAACAAACTGGAAAATATTGTTGGGTTGCTAGCAATGCATAATGAAATTGTAACCCTCCTGTATCCTGCTTAAAATGTGTTCTTGTGGTTGTACAATCAAGCAAAATTCAGCTTGTGTGAGATTTGCTCTCAATATTGTGAGAAGTGCATTAATGAAACCCTTTCATTTTCAAAGCTATATAGGTCATGTGTAGTGCAAATGTTTCTGTATATTTGCAAAGTAATGATGCTAATACTCAGAAAGGAACAACAATAAGAAATTCTTGAATTCGAGAAAAGTTCTGCTACCTGGGGTGGAAAAGCAGCATTGAGAATTTAAATCTGTGACCATTGCTGAAATGTTTCTGCTTTAAGTTTTTTAAAAGAATTTTAGGAGCAGGTTGAAGAAAGTTATGCAACACTTTCTTTGTTTAAAAGGAGAATTAGTTTTCTTTTTTACTTTTTTTATTCTTACTTTCCATTCATTTTTCACTGTAAATATGAAGTCATGCCTTCACTTGCTCAAAAGATTATCTTCTCCAATTTAAACTTGTGCTTTAAAAACAGTGACCTACATTGATTGTAATCAGACTATTTACAGGCTTAAATGTCTGTCATATTGATATGAACTGAAGCAGAACTTCCTTGTACCTGCTCTTAATATCTGTAATTCTGTGTCAGCAGAGGAGAGAAGGCCAAAGTCTCAGAGAGGAGTTAAGCCTGCTCCTGTCAGGTTTTTGCCCAAACCCTTGTGCTGTCAGGACAGTATTGTGCATTTTTGCATAAATAAGGTACCAAATTTTGAAATATGTAGGTGGAAGAAGCCTTCTTTTGATACATGGGAAACTAACTGGTTCACCCTGCAGATTGTCTTCTCTAATATTGTCACTAGAGAGTGATGGTTGCCTTTTAAACAAAAACCTTTGTTAAACCTGGCACTAAAAAAAAGGGTCAAATCTCTAAACAGAATAAAAAGATTCTAGTTCTACAGCATGTAGAATTAGCACAGTCTTATTTTGCAAGATACAATAAATAGGGTGCAGTGTGATACATGCATGGAACAGTCATCATTCACTTAAAATTCAGTCATTCCAGTACTAACAAGAATAGTAGTGACAACCCTTTATAAGCATGGCTTACAGCTATATGAAACAACCTATTTAAGGTAAATCACCTCTTACTTAAATGACTGTAATAAGCATCCTCTGAGCACCTCTGGGGGTGCCATTTATCACAGTGTAATAGAAGAGTGTAATGAATAATAACACCTAGCTATTCTACAGCAGCTTGCATGTATTAGGAAAAATGCAAATAATGCATCCAAGATGAGCATTGTGGTGTTCTGGGTTTTGTTTGGGTTTCTTTCTTTGTTCGTTTGGTTTGGGTTGGGGTTTCTTTTTTTGTCCTTTACCTCTCCCCACCCTTTCAAGAACTACATGTCTCTGATGTGTGAAGAATGAATTCTTCTTGCCTAGAAGATTTTTGTTTCAGAAGTAAAAATTCTATAACTCTAACCTACACCTATTTTCTCTGCACTGTACTATCTAATGCCTGTATAGGTGATAAGTAATGAACAGGAAAGTGAACAGAAAGAAAACTGTTATTCTGTAAGGAGTGTGAGCTTTGGCCCAAGATTTAGCAAATTAAGAATGCAAAATTGCAACAACAACGAATATGCTAGGGCTCTAAACAAGATTTTACAGTTGCTATTCCCCTTAATGCTGATAGCTAATTTTCAGTGCTCTCTGACAGCAATCCCTATTGCCCCTGCACCTCTTGCATCAGGTACCCAAATCCACATCTCTGTGCTCCTCTGTGGGTACAGAGGACCCTGGAGTCAGTCTCACTGCAGTTACTCATCTGTCACACCAGACACTGGGAGGGTGTAGGAGAGAGGGAGGGGCTAGGATGCTCTAATCCCCTTGGTTGTCCAGGGATCTCTTCTATCCTTCACAGACATAAGATTCCAAGAAGTGAAGTCCTTATCTCCAGGGCTGGTGTGCCCTTCTCTTTGCAATGAGCTGAGGTTCTTTATTTTGATACTTAAGTGTGGCTATTTAGTATACAGTGGGAAGTATATATGTATTTTAAGTTAATGTAATTCATGCTATGAAGACTAGTTGGTATGAAACTCAAGGAGTGAGATTTTCAGAGCAGTTGGAAGTGCATACAGACACACATCTGTAAAATTAATTCTGTTTCAGTCTTAAAATTAAACAGAATACTTGCAAGCAGGTTTTTAAGGGTTTCTTGGTTTTACTTAAGAATTCACACTCTTTAACTTCCCATGAACTTTTTACATGGCTGCAGCTTCTGCTTTGTCATGAGTGTGGTGGTGTGCTGGTTCCATCCAGGACAGGGTTCATTTCTGCAGTGGCCAGGAGCAGGGATGGCCATGACCTGGAGGTTATTCTGTACCACATCGTGTCCTTTCCTGGGCATGGGTGAAGAACTGGCTTCTGAGCTGGTGCCAGTGGCTGGTTGAGCTCCATGGTGAGCATTGTGCATATGGATCACTCTCTCTCCTTTGTACACTTTTGTTTTTAATACTGTGGCTGTTACTGTTTGTTTTCTTATCTCATTGCTGTTTCCAGTAAATTGTTCTTCTCTTTGCCTTTGGTGCCTCCAATGCTCCTCTCCAATCCACCACAGCAAGGAGGATGATGATGCCTTGGAGTGCCTCCCTAGAACAGAGGCTGGACAGAGCTAGGAGAATAAAGTGGATTTTTATTAAAGGCCTTCAATAGATACACCCTGGGCAGCCAGAGCCTCCCAGAGGCTACACCCAAATGGACAAGGGTCACGAGTTTTTCAGACAGTTATAAGTTTGGTCCATTTGCATATCAAGGGTTAATTCTCCAATTACAGCTTCAGGTAATGAAGTCAGATACCCCCAGTTTGCTCCCCTCAATTCACTTTTGTTTATATTTTTGGGGCCTGAGGCTGTAGGGTGTCCTTGGATCTCAGGCCTGGAGGAATTGTTTCGTCTGACAAAATGTGAAAAATGTGAAGACAGTAACTAACACTCTGTATGGAGTTTAGAGTTATGCATTAATGCAGTGCAGGAGCTGAAAAATATAAAAGCTGAACTCTTAAGGCATCAAGGAGAGGGAGGGAGAGGTGGGTGAGCAGGGCATGGTTTCAGTGGGAGCACGACATTGGAGAATGCCATTCCTAAACCTTGACAGATGAGCATCCTGTCATCCAAGGTGTGCTAATGACATTCACCTAGTTATTATTCCATTAGCAAGACCATTATAACCACTGAATATAAGAAATTTACTTTAAGAAGCAAATATCACTTGCAAGTGGGCTGTTACAGCTGAATAAGTGCATTTCTTCACTTAAATTAATAAAACATATTATCTGGTATAACTTTATTTTGATGATGAATGAAAAGAGTGAACCATTAACAAGCCCTTTAAAAGTTACTGACTACACTCATATCTTCTGTAAATGGAAATAGAACTTTTTAATTAAGTATTTAAGGTTATATACTCTCTGGTAAGTGCTGCTTTGAGCATTAATAGTGAATCTTCCTGTGCTGTAATAAAAGGTAAAAATAAGAATACAATTCCAAATGGCTAATTGTGCTACTTTGTAGGTCAAGTTTTTGAAATTGAATCAATGCGAAGCTGCCTTTTTATTATTTTTATCTTTTTTTCATTTTGATCATAAATGGGGGTCACTATGGTTACACTGTTTTAGGGAGAATTCAAAGAACAGGAATTTGATAAGGAATTTGCTCTAGGATGGGCCTGCTTGAACAGGGAGGTTGAACCAGATGCTCCACTGTGGTCCCTTCCAGCCTGACTGATTCTGTGATTCTGTAATTCTGTGAATTGTTTTCATGCCTGGCTTAGAGGAGCTGTACTTTGAGGGAAATTTTGAGGATAGGAAGAAAGCATTGCTGTTGCAACATATGCTTTGATAAAAATTACTCTTGCTGTTGGGTGACAGTTCTTCATTGTTGAGATTTAATTGCTATGAAATGACCTTCTTAACAAATTGATTTAAGGTTATGTATGCAAAATTCTAACATCAAATGATGTATTTTTAAAGAGTTTCAAGGTAGAGGGAGAACCCCCTCTAAGATATTGTGATCTTTTACAACAAACAACAAATCCCAGACTATCAACTCTTAAACCTGCTCCTTAGGGGCTGGTGCTGGTGCAGGATGTATATGCTTTGTTTATTTATTTAGTTATTTAAAGTTGTACCTTGGTGTTTGTCTTCAAGACAATTACTTTGCACACAGATCTCTCTGAACAACGTTTCTGTTTCAATATTGAATTTAAAAAGCCTTGTCACCTTGGGGACACTGTGTTCTGAGCCTACTCTCTGTGCTGGTTTAGCTCAGAAAAGGGTGTTTTGCTCCCCTGATTGTATATCATGGAGAAGTTTTATTCTTTCACCTTCATATGTTAGTGCTATCAACAGACAAATAATGTCACAGAAGTTCAGATTAGTGGTTGTTATTGCTGAAGATGTGACAGGCCTGTTTTAACCTCTTCTGATACATTTGATGTGTAGTTCTCTCTGTGGCTTCTCTTAAAAAATTTAGTATCCAAGCAGGGATTTCTCACTTATAAGAAGTGTTTTCCAATTCCTTCTAATAGTTTTTTTGTCTGGGACATCCTCCTAGCAGCTGGTGGTTATTAAAATAGTTTGATTTTATATTACACAAGTCAGGTTCCTCTTTTTAAAATTATTTTTTCTTCCGTATGAATGAAGTTTTGTGATTTTTTTAATCACCTTTTTTTTTTTCCCCATAGGGAAATGTTTCGTATTTTTCTGCTGACAGTTTTCAGTGAAATCTTAGTTAAGATTTCACTATTAATTAATTAATTCCACTATTAATTATTCATTAATTAATAATATAATTAGTTAATTAATCCTCATTAATAGCTACTATATTTTTATTGTATGTTTGGATCTGTATTTCTTGTGTTTTAAATGCAGGATACCAAACACATTTTCAGGTAAACCCCAAGAATTTTCGTGTGGGGCTTTTTCCTGTTTACCTCCACATCATCTGTTTAGGAAAAATATACCACTGTGTGGAAGTTTAAGAACTCCTCAACAACCAAGAGACCAAAATAATGAGATTTATTGGCAGTGCACACACGTGGCTCAACCACAGCAGTGCAGAGTGGATTTGCATGAGGTTCCATTGCAGCTGAACCCACTGCACACAATGTCAGATTAATAACCAAATCTTATTAAAGCAAACCTTCAGAAGCCTTAGTACAAATTGTCTGTGTTGGAGCTGCTTTGTAATGGAGAGATGATAATAGGTGCTACAGAGTTTGGTTCATCCTACTTTGAAATAAAATGACACAGAAGGAGAGCCTATGGGCAGAATTTAAAACATCTCAGAGAATCCTCAGCAGGAAAATGTCAAGGGTCAGAAGTTGCAACAAGGAAAAACTCTGATTTTACCTAAGGAAGATATTTTAGCAGAGTTAATGGGTAAGCACCCAGATTGCCCAGAGAACCTGTGGCATCTCTGTCAGAATCATCTGAAGATGCTTGACCAACGTGATTTAACTTTAAAGCTAACTCTGCACAAAGCAGAAGTTCTGAATAGATAATTTCCTGGAGTTCCTTGCAACCTAAGTGGGTTTCTTTGCGGTTTCTACAAGCATTAGTGTGCATTTATTGGAGTGTCTGTGTGTAAACTTTGTAATCTTCCTGATATTCCTGATGCTTATATTCAATCATTTCCTTAATTCTCTTTCTGAGAACTTGGGAATGTTGTTTCGGTTTGCGTCAACTGCACCCCTAAAATAAAACAGGGAGAGAGAGTTTTAAAAGCTTAGAATAGAAATGATAATAATGAGTTTAAAAATTGAATAAACCTCCCCCATTAAACCGTACTGAACCTGGTAGTGTGTAAGCAAAGGGAAAGAAATGAAGGCAGGCAGAATAAATATTTATATGTAAATGAGCTAAACATGTTTTACAGCAAGGGATTGGAGGAAACACAACTTGGATTACAAGTGCCAAAATGATAGGTCATTATCACAGCATGGTAATAATGACAATTTAAAGTCATATTTTTGTAATGATGGCCATTTGTTCTCAGAATTCTAAAAAGAAATGGTCCTGTTTAATACTGTTGCTAATAATAAATAAGTGGTTATACTGAGACTCATTTTCCTATAATGCACTGATTTAAAGCTGCAGTTCAAAATAGTTCTTACCTGTAGTGAGAATATAAAGGTTTAGTACTGAGATGCTTTTTAAAAAAGAAGGAAAAGAAAAAAGAAGTCAGTAACATAATGCCCTTTAACATTTCATGAAAACTAGAAATTGCCTGGAAAACCCTTACTCCATAGATCCAGTTCTTAACTTGTGCTTCATGACACAGGGATTGGTGTGTAACTTGGCAGAGGTAACCCTGTCGTATTTGCACAGCATGGAAACTGGGAATCCAGAAGATATTTACCTTATTTAAAATAGCTGGATAAGGGTAGAGTAAGTAGGAATCATGTGAACATTTTACTAGAGATGCTGGTATGAAAAAAGTTTCCAAACAAATGATCTACTTTTGTAAATCTAGCATTAGATACTGCACTTCTGACACTCAGTGATGTAAAGGGTTGGTTTGGTTTCTATGATGTGAAAATTTAAGTGTGTAAGAAAAGAAATTGCCTGTAAAGTAGCTTTTAAATGTAATATTTTGTTTTAAAAGAAGAACTACAGGAAATGCCCATAATAACAGAAAATGTGTGTTTAAGATTAGGGAGAATATAGAGAGAGTTTTATGTTTAAATATCCATAAAGCTTCTTGGGATTTGATAGTTTAATAGTTTTAAAATTTTTTTTTGCAGTATTTCTATATTTGGGGGAAGTTATTTATTTTATTTTATGTTCAGAGCTGAAAAGATAGGAAGCTGATCCAATCTGACATTCAGTCATGAAATAAAAGTTTGAATAAAACAGGTTCAGGAGAGATAGACAGTACCAACAACCAAAGTCACCAAATTTGGACAAAACATATGTGTTGGTCTGTGAAATGATCCATATTCCTGTTCTTAGTAAGTTGTTTTCAAATGGTATAAATACGTTTAAGCAAAAATAGTAATAGGATATGATCCAAGAGATATGCAAGTATCACCTTTTTCCCTATGTCCCTCTCAAAATAGGTATGATGCTATTAATTACTTTTCATAGATGTATGTTTACCATCTTACTAATGATAAGATAGAATTTTTTTTCAAAGTTTTCTTCTTTAGGTAGAAAGTGGTGTGAAATGCGGCCAAGAAAAAGTGAAAGTACAAGAAATTGTAGCAGAAATTGTGTAAACCTTAAGCTGTCATGCTTGTTGGTCATTATCTGCTGAGCATAAATAACCAAATGCGAGATAGAAATTGTTTTACACTGTTCAGTGTTGGCTAATACCCTTCTTTGTGTTAGTAGAACTTTAAGATTTATTTTCAAAATTATAAGTCTAACAGACTTCAGTCCCATAACATTGCTTCTGAACAATAAAATACAATTTTGATAAATTATTGTCTACACTGAAATGCCCCTTCAAACTCAAGCCTTTTCCTTTCCCTCTCCCTACCAGATGAGCAAGCTCTTGGGTCCATATATTATTCATTACAATCAAATAAGACACAGTGGTGGCTCAGTAAACTTGCTTTTCATATAAGAATTGATTTTATTGAGTAATGCACACTGCAGACCCCATCTTCCAGCAGCCAGGGCTGAAATGAGCAATTCTCTCATTGTAATAATGTGCCTCTGTCATCTCCTTATTATCAGCATGATAAAAGATGAAATATTCACAGATGCTGCCCTCCTAACCTGATCACAGTTTGATATTTGAGCTTTGGAAATGAGTTTTATGGGCTTTAATATACTCCTTGGCGGAGTGACCCCTGAAATTAAACATTATTACAGAGCGGATATTTAAAAAGCTGGGGCCGCAAATTACATCAAAATGAAAATATTAAGGAGTATTGTGACTATACCTAGTGGGAACTCACCACTGCTGAAACAGTGAATGCCATAAAGCTCAGCACATTGGTGTCAAAAACATCAGGAAAAAATAATAACAGCACAGGCACCTTGACTTCTGTTATTTTATACGTAGGGCTAAACTAAATTACTGGAATGGGTTTTTTCCTATAGGCTGGTTTTCCAGGAAGAAAAAGCATATTGTTCTCAACTTTGTCTGCAGCACCCTTCACAGTTCTGTTAAAATGCACATTGCAAACACCAATAAAATATACTTAAGTGTAGTGAAACCAAAGACTACGCTCAGGAAAAGAATAACCCAGCATAACTAGGTGAAATATTTTGATTCCATTTCCACTGCTGTCACTGTTTCTAGGGACAGGTTACTGCCAAAGTCTGGGATATGAAGAGTGAAAGAAGTTTCCCAGACAAGAAAATAGAGGAATGTACAACATATTAAAGATCTTTCAATCTAAATTCTATCTTTTTAAAGTTAGGAAATAGCAAATTTTAAATCCTTGTAAAAAGCAAAGAAGAACATATAATTTATTAATTTACATAAAACATCAGTTCAAGGATAATAAAAACAGATGGATTAAAAGAAAGGGGATGAAATATTTGTGGATATTTGTTTCAGCTTGTTTAGATATGCATCATCTAAAGAGAAACAATCTTACAGAACAATCTGTATTTATTGCCACAACTTTCTCCTGATTGCAGAGATCATTAGACAGTCCTCACAGGAGGAAAGGAAACTGAAATTCAAATCCCATGCAAGTCATTCAGTGGGATAGTCCTCAGTGCACTTGGGAGAAATGGGTGGTTATGGTTGAAATGTTTCTTTCTGTGACAGAAGGGAGAGGTGGGGGTTTTCTGCTGCTGTTTGGTGGAATTTTTGTTTGTTTGTTTTAAAGTGAGGCATTTCATGACCACCTGAAGTTCTTGTTGGCTTCAGTATGCCTGCCTAAGTGCATGAACTGCATCCCTTTTTTTAAACTCACAATTAGTGACGCCTTTAAGGCCACTATTTAATTTCTATTTGCATCTTAGCTTTTCAATCTGGCTGTGTACAGAAATATGTTTAGCTTTCAGTCTATTTATAGTTTTGAGTTATGAATTTATTGTAGTTTGGACATCACCAAGTCAATGTGATTGTAATACCCTCTGCATTGATCTTGCTAAAGCTCTTGCTAAATTGAGCTCAGCAGGAGCATGTCCTGTGACCTCATAAATAGTGGAAATTATTGCAAATCAGAATTCATATATGTTCCTGTCTCAGTGGGTAACTCTGTCCCCCACAAAGGAATCAATCATCTCTTTCAAATTTCTGTTTGCCCTTTCACTCAGATATGTTTGAAGATAATCTGGAGAGGGAGATCTTGCAAAGTCTGACAGAACTGTTACTGGAAATCTAAAATAAATGCCCTGTGTCTAACAGTACTACTTAGAGATGGATGTTTCAAACATTACCCCTACTGCAAAGAACTTGGGGGATGGTGTATTACAGTTCCCCAGCTGGGATTGGCACTTCTGAGCATTTCTTTTCCTAAATTACACTTTTATTTTATTACAAATAAGATTTCCTTTGTTATTCCTTACTATTCTGTGAAGAACTTGTGTTAATGACATTAAACTTCTTCTGAGAGAAGAAATATTTCACTTTGTTATGTGTTACAAGGTATAATTTCTATAGAGACAGAGCAAAAAGCATAGACTGCCTAGAAACTCTCATTCTTGAAGCTTTTTGTCTTGGGAGACATAGGTAATGTGGAGGGTGAGCATGTAAAACAAAAATTAACCCCAGTCAAAGCAGCAGCTAATGTAAGTAGGAGAAAGGAATACAGGGTAAGGCCTTTTGGGAGTGGAAGAGACAGATATTTGACCTTGTCAATACATTGAAAAAAGGAGTTTTCTGTTCATTCTTGCTGTAGTGGTCCAGAAAAACTGTCTGATTGAAGCCTTTTTCTCTGTCTGCAAGGACAGAAGTGGTTCCTATTGAAATCTTTCTTGAAGTTTGTTGCATGTAAAATCCAGTGGCTATGCACAAATCTCTAGCAGAGTACTCAAACTTTAGTTCTTGACAGCTGTACTGGCATAGGTTCTCCAGTATGCAGAGCTACCAGTGCTGGAACAGGATCAAAACCCCTCCTGGGAGTACAGATTCTGTCATTAAAAGAGCACCAAAAGCACCATATCTGTGGCCTGTTAACAGTCACTAGCTGTTGCAGTTTTGTGTATGTTTATTTCTATTAAAATAGCATGTGCTTTCTAGGGGGAAGTGAACTCTAGATGTCAAATCCCTACTGAGAAGTAGAAATTGTGTAATTGAACATAATCTGTATTTATTACATTAAACACTAAAGCTGACCACAGGTGTTTTATTCAGTGGAAGATTGTTAACGACTGAAATATCAAACAAGAGCTCTGGTATCTGAGAGTGTGTAATTTAAGAAAACTGATTGAAGCCTGGTGTTGTATAGCACAGAATCAGATTCCTGGCAATTTGCACTAGAGGGAGCCAGTCTTTAGGACAGGTTTTAATCAAATGCAGCTCCCAGCTGGGTACAGTGGAGTAGAAACTGAGACATGTACGTGCATAACTGCAGAAACAGAAACATTTAGGTGCACGTTTCGTTCTGGTTCACAGCTTTTCTGTTAGGACAGGCAGGCAAACAGCTGTTTGAGCAGCACAGAGTGCCCTGACAGCAGAATGACTCCCACTGTGACTGCAAGCATCCATCAGTGTAAAGAACCAGCTTCTTTCCTCCTGTTTGTGTGGAAGACAAGGATATGTCACTGTCATGGAGTGGCCCCAGCACTGTGATCTGATCCTTGGAGCTCTAAAGTTGGATCTTTGTAGGTCAAGCCTGGCACTATTCACCATGCCTCCAAAATACATTGGCACAGGTATTAGTGGTAGCAGAGCATAATACTGTAACTGAGCAAAACTGTAGTAGTTTGAACTGTGTGACCTCTTTATACCACCAGAGCTGAGGGGTTTTTAAATCAGATGATCCCTCACTGCACTGAAACATCAGATACTTTCATTCATCCTAGGTTGCTGGGGTAAAGGATAATCAGCACCATGTTACAAGCACTTTAAAGTGATTATAGGTCCAACTGAAACATGTTGAGCTAGAGAAATGTTAGGAAATTGTCAAAACAAATATGTGGATTCTTGGAACTGGTGCTTTGGTTTTTTAAATAAGTAACTGTGTTATCAGTGTAAAAACATCATTTAGTGCTGCAGAAATTTATAGTGCTGAGCTGTTTTTGGCAGCATGTTAGCAGTGCTGATCTCTGGCAAACCCTGACTCAGTGTCCAAGAATATTCAGTAGAAGAGAAACATGAGACAGCATAGAAAGAAAAATGTTGAAATCATATACTTCTGTGTTCTATCAAAAAGAGTAGTAAAAAAGGCATTACCAAAGAAATTTCCAATTCTGACTTAAGCAACTGAGACCACTCAAAAATCCACTTCATATTAAAGGTCTTTGTGATGCTAGGGTGAAAGGCTAATGGGTTTGCTTTTCTGAAACATGCCCATTCTTTTGTCCATGCTTATGTCATTTTCTGTCTACTCATTTAATTCCATAGGAGAGAAAGCGTCTGAAAGAAGAAGCCATAGTAGTGAGGATTATGATGGAAATCCTCATAATTTCTTCCATTTCCTGCACAAGTATTTGTGGACAATTTGTCCTGGGAGTTCAGTTGCTTTTTGAACTTTACTGTATCTGCTTTTAGCTTTTTTTACTTTTTAAAACAAGACAACCACAAAGTTGTTGTATGGTCTCATGGATTTTTGTCTGGTTTCTTTTCTGCTTTTTATGTCAAACCAGCAAGATGCTTTTCCAAGTTTTTGGTTAATTGGATTGGGAATACAGTTTTCTTCCTAAAATGCCCTCAGAGGAGAGAAGGTTGTTGGACAATTCCATTTAGAAGAATTCAATTTGCTCCACTGCCAGCTGCAAGGTTATTTAAAAATAAAACAAACACTTAAAAACAAATTATAGCCCCAATGATTTTATGCATTAAACAAATGCTGGAAATAGGTAAAGTACAGTAGTCTGAAATGTGCAGTAGTAAATAATGTATGTTGAAACAGTTCCAATTTTTAAGCAAGTAGATTAAATACCAAATACAAGTTTTTAGATTGCAGTTATAAACATGGAAGGATGAGTTAAGTTGTTTGTTTGTTATCCTCTCAGTACAGGACAAGTAGTGCTGCAAGAAAAGCCCAATTGGAACTGACAGCTCAGAGGAGGTGACGGGAAATGGTTTAGAGGAGGCTCCTTTGGCCACAGATTCTACAGGAATATGTGCAGACCTGGGGAGTTCACTGCAAAACATTTTGCCTCAAAAACATGTCTAATTTCATTTTTAAAACCCTTCCAGTGGAGGTGAAACTGTCTTGTATCTGTGTATTATTTAAGCCCAGGAGGGTTTCATAATGGACATGAGAATAGATGAGTTGTGACAGACACTTCCTGAAGTCTGGCAGTAGCTGTTCACACAGGGGGATCTAGTGACCATCACCACTGCAGTGAGCTTCGTGCATTTCTTCTCTCATCTCTGGGTAGGATACTTTTGGTGCCAGTGATAAGACTGGATCATTAAACTCTCCTTCTAATTTATCAATTCAAATGTAGGCTGCTGTCACGTGAGCTACGTTTGGTATATTTAACAGGGGAAAGAAAGTTTTTTAAAATTACACCTGGGCAGGTTAGATAAACTGTGAGTATATCTTGTATTTTCTTAGTTGCCATCTTCAGACTGATTTTATGCTGGAATTTTTCCAAATTAGAGGTAATTTCAGGAGTTTTTTCTCAATTCTCTGATTATGGTTGTTTCTTTCCTTCGGGTGTTTATTATATTTCTCCTCACCTTTTTATATATATTATACACATGTTGGTGTTCCTCTGGTATTTGATGATTTGGCATATAGAATAGAATATGCTGGATAGGAAGAGACCCATCAGGACAATGAAATTCAACTCCTGGCCCTTCACAGAACACCCTAAATATCACATCATGTGCCTGAGAGTGTTCTCCAAATGCTTCTTGAATTCAGATGGGCCTGGTGACAGACCACTTCCCTGGGCAGCCTGTTCCAGTGCCCAAACACCTCTTGGCTGAAAATCTTCTCCTGATACCCAGCCTAAACTTCTCCTAAACCACCTTCATGCTGTTTCCTAGAGACCAACTGGTCACATATAGGTTGGTCCTTTTTCATATTGCTTTTTTCCTCACAGTTTATTAAATAGTTTGAAGATTTTTTTCCAGAATATTGACTATTTCTGGGATTTAGGTTTTTATATCAACTGGTAGTAGTAGGTGCATTTTTGCATTTTCCTTTTGCATTTTCCTTTTGCATTTTTCATTCTCTTACATGAATTTCCTTTCTTCACTGTCCTTCAATGATTAGTTCAACAAGAAACAGTAACTTTTCAATTTCCACACAGTTGTCATTTCTTTTTCCAAGGAATTTCAGCTCACTGAAGGTGCTTAATGAGCAACATGACAATTTGCTTGTAGAGAGACATCTATCACAGAGAAAAGTCCTCATACTTAGTTTCCACTTTCCAGGTCATCTATCATCCTGTAAATTTTTATGGTGAGTGGGATTGTACTGCCTGACATGGGTGATATTGTTTTAAGGAGAACTAAGCATCAGAATCCTAAAGTGTTTGGGGGTATATTTCTAAGGTTTTCTTAATATCTAGTTAAATATTCTTACTGTTTTTTTTACAAATAGGACTCAAAAAATGGAGAAACACTATTTGTTAAAACACTAGACTTGAAATTAAATTGGACTTCTGGTTTTGCAGTTCTTCTAGAAACATCTTGAATTGTTTTCCAGCAAATCTGTTTGCACTTTTATTGTGTCGTAACATCAGTAACACCAGTGACACAGAGCTGGTGGATTCTTTGTGCTCATGGTGATGAAAGTTTGGTTTGTAGCACCTTCAGTGTGACCCAATTTTACTAAAATTGTATGTTATAGATAATTATATTTCCAGAAAATTATTGGAAGTGGGAATCTTGGTTACCAAAGAAGTTCCTCTCTTACGTGGAAAGGATTTTTCCAGAGTATTTTCAAACCCTTTTATGCTTTCCCTTCACAGATGAATTTCTATCTTCTCTCTTTCCAGTGAGCAGTGTGCTGTGACGGAACCCTTTTGTCTGATTCAGCATGAGATTGATTACTCTGGGTATTTTGGTGACTGAATTTGTCTCCAGGCATGAATTCTGCCCTACACATTCTCATGCTGCTACTTTTGGCACTGTGCTGCAGCAGTAAGTAATAGCACAGGGCAGAGATTTGCATGTTGTGCATGCAACCATATGTCATAATAAATGGCTTTACAAAAGCCACTGATATCATCCACAAGGCAGGATTTTTGCTTTGTGAAATTTCGTCCCAGGAAGGAAATCTGACTGTTGTGTCTGGACTGAAATACAAAATATAAAGCTACCAGTTGCTGTCATAGCTCTTAAAAGCCTGGGAAAAAATAAGGAAGGTTCTTTCTCTTTTTAACAATAGATAACTTTTTATTCTACCATTCTAGTTATATTCTGTTTCAATATTTTACTTGGGTATAATCTTCAATATTATTTTTAAGCAATACAAGGAACAGGTAGGTATCTCACAACCAGAGTTTTAGGCACTTGTCCAACTGAAGAAGAGAAGAAAAAATTCTCTGTGTGTTTTTTTGCTATAGAAATTGTTTCCACGGGTGCATAAAGAGACTTCAATGATTATGGTAGAGCAAAAACATCATAGCAAGGGTGTCCAAAATGGGTAAGTGAGCATCCAAATCATCCAGATGTGAAGGGAAGGTAAGGCACTATTGTAATTTCCTAACCTTGCTGCCAACAGTGGTTTTCTGTTAACGATTCTTTGGACAATTTTTTCCCCTCATTTTTAGGTGTGTGGCGATGTAGTGGAAAGGAGGGAATATGCTTTATCTCTTGGCCTGTGTGATAACAGACTAAAAACTGATAAATACTGTGAAAACTCTTAATTGATAAATACTGTGAAACTCTTAATTGCTACCGTGGATGACACTAACAAAATGTTAGTTGTTAGAAACTTGTATATGTCTGTATACACAGATTTTCCTTGCAGTGCTTAAAATACCCTTGAAAATATGTTTGTGTCTGGTTGTCACTGTGCATTAGAGACAGATAACAGACACAGTATCACCTCTATTTTTTCTATAACTGCACAGTGATTTCATTGCCATTGTGGAAGCGAAGTTGGTGCTCTTTGGTTTTGTTCACTGAATAGGGATAAGGCTGCACATTTTTAAAATGTAACTCTTGCACTGTTGCTAGGGCAGAAGTCATCATATGCCATGACAGAGAAGCAAGTAGTCCAGTAAAACATTAACTTTACAAAAAGATTTTTGGTGTGAATTTTGAGTGCTAAAGTTAAATGAAATGAAAGTTCTAAGTGTGACCACAGAGTCAATCAAAACCAACTCATAAAAAAAAGAATGTGACAAGAGATAGGCAGTCTTCTCTTATGGAATTGTCTTTAAAATGATAGACATTGTCTTTTTACAATTTTTTGAAACAGAGGTTTCCTCTGAATCACTACTTTCCTCTTTTCCACTGTCCAGATTTTTCATTTGAGAGTTTAGAAAGCAATGGACGAACAGAGCAAAAACCTCCAAAGTGTTTGGAAATCCAAACAGCTTACTCTAGTTTTTAGAACACCTGCTTAGGTGCATCTGTCAGCAGTGGACAGTGTGGAGTTGTGTAAGGAGAGGCAACAGAAAGTGATGCAAGCCTCACACACAATCACACACACACTGTTGGTCACAGGAACTGGTAGATCTGGTGTCAGTCAAGTCCAAAATATGATACAGGACAGATTTCTAATTCTTTTTCTTGACACCCATGTATTTCCTTGAGTGGGATTGTTCTACTGTCAATAGCACTGACATCAGATGTTGTTGGTGCTCTGTGACTTTGCTACTAAGCATGGGCAGCCTTTTTCCTGTGACTTGAGAGGGAATTCCACATCGAAATTGTGTGAGACATGGTGAATTTGTGATGCTACATTCCATGGAAAATGATTGCTCAGCATCTTCTTTTTCTGCTTTTTTGCTTGCTTGTACATTCAACTGGACTCCTTTAAAATACCAGAGTACATCTAGAAGCAAAAGGCTTATGTTTTCTTCTAGAAAACTCTCCCCATCACATATATTTCTTTCTTATAGAAGAGATTTTCTTTCACTACCTGATTAGGTTTGAAGTGTTCAGCATTTCTGTGATGATTGCTTGGGAAAAGACAAAACACTATCAATTGTAGTTAAAAAGGCAATTTTTTCTGTAACTGTCATAACATTTGGGCTAATTGATTCTCAGGAGAATAATGACATGGAGCATGTAGTAAGAAATATTCATGAAGCAATTTGTAAAAACCTAGATCTGCCTTACTCCCCCAATAAACCAGAAAAAGTCATCTACTTAAAAAGAATGAAAAATAAGACATCATTAGAGATTCTTTTCAGTGTGATTTGAGGTTAGTTGGAATTCCTTTAAGTGTCAATGAATTTAGATCTGGCAGAACTCCAATTCCAACAGGGATTTTTTTCTGCATATGCCCTGGGAGAAGGCCAGAGAAATTTAGAGCATATAGATGAAAGGGAGAAATGCAGTACTAGGGGAGAGTAACAAGAAGAAAGCCACAGGAATATCAGAGAGAATATAGTGGCTGTTCATTTAGAAAATGGGAGGATTGAGACAGATGATGGGTTAAGTTCAAAAAGTGGACACTGCCGAGTGTTTTATTGTGTGATGTGTGAAGATTTTAGAATGTTCCACAGACCTAGCAAATGGAGTGTGATCTGGAAGCTGCCTTACAACTTGTGATCTTTGTGATTTTCAGTGTTGAGTCTGTAAAGAACTTTCCCCTTCTTTAAATTGTACTGAATGTAGGGGTGTGGTACATGTATTGAGCAAACTTTAGAAGAAGTCATCCACCACATGAATCCAAAGTAGAAAAGGACTTTTTGAAGGGAGACTTTGGGTTGCAGAACAGAAGAACCTAAAGCATCAAGGTGTTCCCGGTGAGCTACAGAAGCATGTATCTCTTTCTCATGTATCTGTGTGGCCCTATGAATCAGCAAAGTGATCTGTAAAGGATGTGATCTGGACCATCCCTTAGCCACCACATAGCTCTTATTCCTTTCTTGAATTTGCTGATAGACCAGGCTAGAAGCAGAGCAGGGGAGATACTGGAAAAAGTGGGAACACTAAATGGAGACTGAAGATAATGATGTTAATTAGCTTTTGTCTGAGGGACCATTTATTTGCTCTGAAATTTGTGTAGATTGCAAGATCTTGTTTGCTTTCTTCTTGGAAATGGAGTCATATTTCTGAATCCCCAAAATGTCTCCAGTTCTGTGAGCTCAAGAACTCTACACTAATCTACTTTGTAATGCAATTGGGAATAAACTTTGGGTTGGTTTTTTTTTTTTTCCCTGAAGAACACAAGTATTTTGGGTTCCTGCTGCAGCCTGCATTAGGAATGCCCCTTAGTTATGAGACCTTGAGCATTTCTGCCTGTAGTAAAAATGTCAAACATCTTCACAGGATCCTGCTGGGGCTTTTTTTGTGCACAAAATGTTGTGCTAGCCAGAGTTGTGCTTGCTGCCTTCTGTGCTGACATTGTTCTGTTGTTGTTGTTGCTAACAATGTGGTGCTGGCTCATTGTGCTGACTGCGTGCTAGACATCTGCTGACTGTGATTTGGATGTTTCACCCACTGAGCTGAAGAGTTTTGGGATCACTGGGGCATGATCAGGAGCACTTGACAGCCACAAGGCCTCAGCAGGGGAACTGTGGAATGTAGGCCAAGGCTGACATAAGGCCTGTCATCTTGGTATAGTTTAATTTGCTTATGCCTGCACCAAGGCAGTTGCCTGAACTCCAGGCTTTATTATTTTTACTCTTCTTTAGAGAAGCTTTAGTTTGCTAGAATGGCAACTGGCAGCAGGCCCTTTATGTACAGTAGAGAGGAAAGAGGCTAAGTATGTGGAATCAGCTAATTTCAGGTTTTTTCCAAATCCAACAGAGGTGTTTTAGGTTTTAGTTTTAGTATCTGTCTCACTGTTACCTCTTCACTAATAAGAACTTGAAATGTAAAGGCTTTATGAGGTTTTACTTCCTCTGAGGAAACTATTCAACTAACAGATAAGTAATGCCTACTTTGCTTGCTTGCAAAAGTGCTCTGGATTTCACTTGGCAAGATGTCTAAATGTTATTTGTTGCCATACTCCACTCTTTCCATGTTTCTGTCTCCTTGTCTCCCAAGGCATGTCAGCCTAGTCAGGCACAGAATGAATCCTCAGATGTGCAGGTGTGAACATAGGATGTGGTAATACATATAAATGCTGAACTCCATCCCAGATTGTCACCTGGTTTCCCTGCTAAACCATCCTTATCTTCTGATGTTGTGTATTTCAATACAAGGCTTGGCTGAAGCAACACTGTCTTGAGTTCCTCCTTCCTGACAGCCATTGACTTTTCACAGCCATTTGAATTTTTCTGAACTGTCACAGCTGAATTTATTGAAGCTGGAGATATCTAAGTGTTAGACACTTTAAATGTGAATCAGAGCTTAATACATTGGCTGCACGTACTCATACTGGAATGCTGCCTAGTATTGATGCCTTAGGATTTTAGCTTTTATGTTTTTCATATATTTGTAATCCTGCAATTCTTTAGTCTGTAACTCTAAACTCCACATACAGTGTGAGCTGCTGCTTCCCCATTTTGGGCAGACACAACAATTCCTCTCCAGGCCTGGCAATCAAGGACACCTCACTGCCTCAGGCCCTGAGAGATGGAAACAAAAATGAGTTGGGGGGAGCAAACTTGGGGTAAATGACTTCATTACCTGAAGCCGTAATTGGAAGATTAACCCCCAATATGCAAATGGACCAAACCTATAAAAGTCTGAAAACCTGTGATCCATTGTCCATTTTGGGTGCAGCCCCTGGGGGGGCCTCGTATGCCTGAAATGTACCTGAAGGCCCTTCAATAAATATAATACAAAAAATAAGGTACAAAATACAAAAATACAAAAATATAAAATACAAAATACAAAAATAAAATACAAAAACTCATCCAGTGGAGGCATTTCACAGCATGCTCATCCATGGGGAGCATTAATGCAGAGACAGTGGTGCCACATGGCAACTCTGTGTATGCCCTGAAAACACGTATTAAGAGGCAAAGGTGCTTCCATGAGACTGATTTGTTGCTGTCAAGACTCATTCATCACACCTCTCTACAACTGTTGTATATGCAGGTGCTTGCTGGTCATTGTGGGAGAGGTCATAAATATGCAGCCAGTCTTCACAGGAGAAGAAAACATGGTTGTAAGTCTTTCCAGAGGCAGGAATCTCCATACTTGGCTGTAGTCTATAGCTCCATTTAGTTCCACATCCTGTCTCCAGCAGCAGCCAGTCTTGGAAGCCTAGGGAAAAGTATGAGGACAGATGAAAAGAAATTTTTTTTTGCATGAGTTTGTCCAGGTGCTTTGTATCTGTGTAAAAGCTATAGGGTAGAATCTCCTGCTGGTGAGTCCACGCTGCAGCTCTGCCTCATACAGAGGGTGTGCAATGCTTTTATTGGATTTCCCTCCTGCTATTCAAATATTCCGTGCTCATTGGCTTTTGTGTTAGAAAGCTCAGTGAGGAAGTGTTCTTTGGCCATCATCTGCAGGTTTACAGACCATTTTAGAAGCCATTAATATATTTCTTTCTGATTTTCCATTAGCCATTTTTGTCTTTCCCAGTTCTACTAAGTCCATTTCTTGGTACATTGGTAAGAACTCTGAAAAAGTGTCATCTTCTTGTTCTTGGTCATTTTCAAAACATTTCCTAACCTTCTACTTGCCTTTTAGATTGCTGTTAAGCAAGCTTTTTTTTTTCATAAAACCACCTGCAGCTAACTCCCAGATTTTTTTCTTGACTGATAATAAGCTTTTTGGGCCTTGTCAATATCTACAAAGCATATGTAAATTTAAGTACATTTTTGTATTATGCTACACTTTTTACTGAATACTGTTAGCCTTTTTATCGGTTATTTATCCTGCAATTCTTTGGTTTCCTTTTAGTTTTATGTGTTTTTATTTTTATAGCTGTCATTAGGCAACCTAAGGGTTAGACCTAAGGGTTCCTAAGCTTAGTATCCTGCCTCTGGTGTCAGTGTTAAGAAAGAGTTTGGAAATAGAGCAAGTGCACCATGATATTTCCCTGGTAGCCTCCTTCCAGATTCCAGAACAAGAGACTTTCTAAGACAGAAATATCACCTTTGTCTTTATTAACTCTTAATAAATTGTGCTTTCGTGAATAATGTCCTTGAGTCCATTCACATTCCTACTTTCCTTAATGTGATCCTAAGTGGTCACAGTGTCCTCAGTGATCACACAAAAAAATGAGTGTAGCCTTTTCCATCTTCCATTTCTTAGGAAGTGGCAAATTACAACAGGTAATAGTACATCTGTTCCATAGTTCCATTTCTTTTTGGGCCAGTAACATCTGGCTGGAGACTTGCACCAAGAGCTGCTTATATTGTTCTTCACATTTGAACTCGTTTTGTTCATAAAATGGTGAAACTCTGCAAAAATACTATTCTGAAAATACAAATTGGTAGTTTATTTTGTAATATTCATGGCAGGCGGAAGCAGGTACATAAGCATGTATCTTGGGAAAAAACCAACTAAAAAAAAACAACAGGTGAATAGCTCCTGAATTACTGTTTTCAACATGTAATGTAAACTTCTGCAGTTTGGCCTGAGGTTGACTCTTACCTGAGTGCACCTATGGCATGATGCTTATGCTTTTAAAAACTACAGCTTCCCTCCATTCCAAAAGTGCTGTACATTTTACTTTAGCAGACATTTAAAGTTGCTAAAAATTATTGAAGAGGAAAATAAACCTACCTTGAAAATAAAGCAATGGCCTGATATATAATGTGAGGTCTAGACAGGTTTCCAGTGGAATATTTTCTGTTTTAACCATGCAGTGATCTGGGCACTGAAAAGCTGTCACTGTGATTCAAGGTTGAAGGAGAATTTATGTCTTTTATTAGAATTCTTGATCTTGTGGAAGGGAACTTTACTGCAACTGCAGTGCATATGTCTGTAGGGATTTATGATTTTATTTAATCCTCAAAGAGAAAAGAGGGAGGGAGAATTCATAATGGGCTTCTTACAGATTAGAAATCCTTGTGGTCCAGGCAAAAGAATGATCTACTCCTTCATTTTACTTTCATCTCAGAATCTCAAATGGGTAACTGTTACAGCCATGATTAAACTTGATGCACATTCTTGGCTTGTGTGGGCCAGATAATTGTGAAAGCCTTGTGCTTAAGAAGGCCAGGAAAATCATCAGAGCACCTAAACAGAAATTTCATTTCTGCTTCAGTCTTTGAATGAAGTATTGGCAGGCAAGAGCATTTTCTTGCCAGGCTGAGCTCCTTCCTGAGCTCTCACAGGAAGCACACAAAGGACATCTGTAACTGATAGACAAACTCATTTTGCCTTTTCCCTTTAAGCAGAAGAGTGCTGGTATTTTCTGGATGCTCACAGGAAGTTAAAGTGTAAACTTGTCACTGGGTGTCACTGTTACACCACAGGAACCCGGGTGAAAGTGGATTTCTCTGGCCTCGAACTACAAAGACCTTGAAGGCCTTAATTCCAAGTGGCAGAGGCACATAGCATGGGAATGAACGTGGAACCACCTTTATGTAAAAACACACTACAAGGGAGTTTGCTGAGGGTGCCAGCAGTGCTCATCAACCCCTTGGTGTTTCCTGACGTGCCCATATTTCAGCTCTGAGGGGCTACCCCTGGGTATTTTTGCGTTTGCTGGGGCTGTTGGAGAGTTGCTACCCGCTTTTTGTGTGCATCACTGTTCAAAAAAAGAAACATTCCAACCACACAAGGGAAAACTGAAAGGATTGCTAGAGGACATCTGACCCATTCCCCCACCCCCAATTATGTCGTAAGCTACCCCTGACTAATGCATTTTTAAAAGCAGCACTGATGGTCAGTTTTCTTGGCTATCTTTTCCAGTACTTCATCTCTCTTGTCACAGAATTTTCTTATTAACAAACTTGATGTCCTTTTCTGGAATTTAGTTATTAATTCTTCTTCCACCTAGCAGTTACTGAGAATTAAACCATCCTTTCTGCTCTGCTTCAGACTCTTAGGGGATTGTTTTGGGGATTTGGAGTATGCTTTAAACTTTTTTTCAGCTAACAATCAAATAAATATGTACATCAGGATGGATGAGGATTTGGCATCTTCACAAGCAAAATAATATACCACATTTCTTACAAAGTAAGAACCATGTCCAGTACTAAAATGCTCATTTTGTTTGTATTTTAGTAAAGGAGGGGGGTGAATCAAAGTAAATATAAACTTTTTATTTAGTATTTAAATTGCTGGTGATTCAAATTGTACCAAATTCTTTGTTTGCATTCAAACAGGGCAAAATCTCCTATAGTTCCAAATGCCTAGCTCTGTTTTTTTCCTGTTTTATTTGAAACTGGGGGACTTTTCTGTATCTTGTAATGTAGAATATTATATTTTGGAAGAGGGAGGAAGATTTCACCTATTGTGTAATACTAGAGCATCTAGTAATGTGAACAGTATCAGGAGTAGTATTTTGAGGTGGCTGGAGGGATTTTAACCACTAAAAAAGAAAAATGTACACATTTAAACATTCAACAGTTTATAGGTATTGATTTCTGTGGTAAGTGATCAAACCTGCTTAGTTTAATTGCTGATGTCATAACTCATTTTGTTGCAGTCTATCTTTTCCTTAAGGTTAGATATTTGCAGGTCATTTGGTGGAACTGTTCATCTTGGGCTGGATTGATGAGGCCGTGCTGTGATGGTCAAATAATTGTCCATAACACTTACTGAAAACCTTCTAGTTAATTAAATGACATGTTTATTGTTACTATAAATGGACACATGCTTTTATTTCCTCCTTGTTAATCACCCCACATTTATCAGCACGGGTTGACTCCGTGCTCTTGAGATTTCCTGCTTTACTGAGGAAAATTTAAATGATTTTCTCAGGAAAAGGGATTAGTACCAGCATTATTGTCATTTGCACTGAAAAAAGCTGATGATTTTTTCACAAGCATATTAAATTGACCTGATTAGTTTTTGCATTCAACTCCCTCAAACACAGAAGACTGTATTCCAGTAGAAGCCAATCATATTAATTACATCTGAAGAGTCTGCATATTCAAAAGCCTTTGCTTGTTTTATGGACAGCAAAAATAAACACCATATCTTTTTAATAATTTTAAGTGGGTCACTTTCAGGACTGTATCTGTTTTAAATAAATTATCATATTGTTAAGGGCCATGAGCAAAAGCTTTTTATTAGTAATGTGACAATTTGGGGTTTGTTTTGTTTTATAAAGACCACAATATTTGTTTTTGAAGTCACGACCAGCCAAACACTTTAAAGACATGATAGTATATCTCATCTGGTTTCTGAGAATTCTATATACTGTGGGTAGGTAAGAAGCCATTTTTGCACGAAAATGCTGTAATTAGCAACTTGAGATTCCCAAACTCCTCAGAAATCAGATCACAATAAGAGATATAAGGGATATAACTGAATAAAAAGGGATATAACTGGACTGTTTGTCTTTCTCTAAATTGTCATAGGGAAGTGTTTTGCCTCCTAGAGGCAGATATGCACACAGACATTCACAGACACTTTAAAAAATAAATGTATACACTTTAAAACATATATTTTTCATGGACACAAAATAAATTTTACTACAAAACTGTTCTTGTCAAAATTGTTTGGGTTTTTTTGCTTCCTTTTTCTCCTGCAAAATGCATTTGATATTTGAGGTACACAACTCTATCTATGTTTCACAGCAAGTTGCAAGTAAAGAGGAGAAAAAAAATTCAAATTCTCTTTACATTTTAGTAAAAGATGGGTTTGAAATTTGGATTAGACTTGAGATATCCTGTGCTCTGTTTTTATCACTAGTCCTGCTGTTGTCCAGGCTACATTTGTTTTAAGAGGATAAGTTTTAAATTTGGCTCTTTGAGAGTTTGGCACTTCTGTGTGCTCTTTTTCTGCATGGTCCTGCACATACTGTTGCAAATTGTCATTTGTGCACTTTATGAGATTGTACAAAGCTCCTTCCAGGATTATCTGGGCATTGAAATTCTTCACAGAGATTTCTGAGGGTTTTCAGTTTAGCATAAAACCAAAATATTTTACAGTGGTTAACTTTAACACTTGAATCTGTGAATTGGAAATTGATCTTACAGTATGAAGTACATTTTTTTGTTGTTATGGTGATTAAAAGGAGGTTTCTATATTGAAACTTCCTTGATTCCATAATATCCTATTATATTATACTATATCTATACTATATCTATACTATATCTATACTAT
>VXAX01001315.1:191895-244021 GCA_013399835.1 Leptocoma aspasia | reverse complement strand
GTGGGGTTGGAGTCCAGCACTGGCCTAACAAGCACTTGTTCATGAATGAAAGGTTTGTCTCTGAACAATGTCAACAGCAATTACTGCCAGCCCTGGCCACTCGAACAGCTCCTGAGAACAGGAGGTGCTGAGCAGGCACTGTAGTGCTGCCAGGAGAGTGCTGGGGGTAGTCTTGGCCCACCTTACAGCAAACTTGTCATCCCTGCACCCAAGATTTTAACCAAAGCTGTCAGAACAGCTTTGGTTACAATCAAAGAAAATAATTAAACAAGTCCTCTTGATGGTTTGGACCTATCTTTCCCCTTGGCTTTGTTTTATGCCCCATGTAGGAAAAGAGTATTTCTCAAGAGTAAATGTAAGAAAACAAAAATCACCTTTTTTTTAAGCCTCTCTTGGCAAGGATTTGTCTAGAGATGCTCCTGCAATCAGGGAGTTTTCTAGCAGGTGTGACACTCATTGGTGTGGGGGGAGCTTGTAGGAACCCTGTATGACAAGAAAAGGTGATGTTTGTAAGGGTGCAATCAATTATCTCAGAAGTGATGAAGCTAATTCACTTAAATTTAAAAGGAAGCATTCCTGAAAGTTATAGCAATCCCTTTTATGAATCCCTGATCTTTCTTAATTTGTAGGCCCATTCGAATGGAACTTAATGGGGACCTAATGATATTTTTCTCTATATTTTTCCTTTAGGGACACATTTCTTGTCACAGGCTTTAATTTTAGAAAACTGAACTCCATAGCTCTGAGGTGAATTTTTCACTTGATGAATAGCTAAAACCAAACATCAAACCCACAAATTTCTATGTTAAGGGAAAGCATGCAGCAGCAGTAATTTTGCAGCTCCTATGCAGCCTGTTGCTGTGAGAACACCTGCGAGTTTGGCAGACCATGTTCTAAGTAAAAGTTGTTATTCAGTCAATATTCTGCAGGAAAAGAATGTGTTCTATGGCATCATCAGCATGAAATTGTGGTAAGAATTTAAGTTGGTGAGAGCAAGGTCAGTGCTCAGTAGCCAACGCATGCTCCACTTGCATGCACAGCTCACAGTGTATAGAATCTGTGATTATTTATTTAAACCACAGTAAGTTTGCTTATGTAACAGCACCACCAGGTTTCCTGCTCATATTCAGCCCTGTTCCATTCTGTAAATGCCCTGAGAGTTCTTGCCAGGATAAAGAACAATTCTGTGATGCAGTTCTGCACTGTCACTCCACGCTCAGAGAAACCGAACGCTGCCTGAAATTGCTTCTTTTTACACACATTTATGAATGCAGCTTCTGACTTGGGTTGATTCCTGTCAGTTTAAAGCCCTGGCAGTACCATTTAAAACCTGACAAGTTGTACAATGAACTGCCTGATCATCAGCTTGATGTAGGCATTGAGAAGTTTCTTTGGGGCGTTCTCACAAGGCGATCAATGTGAGAAATGCAACTCTCTAGGTTAATGTAGTGCTTTATCTGTATAAGGCTCTGAAATTTCTCCAGTTAATGGTTATAAAACCCTCAGAGTGTCAGTCAGTCATCTTCCACCCAAGATGACCATTTTATTTGTTTATTTTAGTTCTGTTTTTGTAACAGATTTCTGTACTAATAGTCCTCTTGGTTAGATTATCATCTAGTAAGGCAAAAGTTCAGGTTTTTATTTAAAAATGGGGGGAAATGTAGCAGGGATTACCAGTATGTTCCCAGAAGAGCAGCAGATCCATTTGTTGATATGTTTTGTAATTATGAAAATATTTATTCAGTTTTCCAGATATATTTTTTCCTCTCAGCTCTTCACTTACAGATGAATATATTTTGAGAAGCCTAGCTGTAGCCCAATTACTACTCTCAGAAAAGCATCACTGAGTGCAGTGCCTACTCTTTCTCTTTCAAAAAGTACTCTGCAGGTATGTCCTCAGGATCATGCCTAACAATTCTGAAGCTTGCCTTTTCCATTAAGTAGAGTGTTAAGTCTGCACCCACAAAGCTAATTTTTGACACATTAAGTCAACACTCATGGCAGGCAGTTTTTTCTATTAGCAAATATTTCTTTTCCATGTTGATTTGCACATTGTTGCACTGTGCTGAACTCAGCTGGTCACCAATGCTCTGGCTGAGAAGCAAGAAACTTTATTTTCACAGTTATGACACACTGTCCACTTTGTTTGTCACAAATTGCAAACAGTTTAGGAGACTTTATTTCCTGGCTTTATGTGAAACCTGTGCTTTTTTCCATTTGTTGCTGTGGGCTCTGTTATTGTGTGTGCTGTGCAATGCCTTGCAGAGGAGCAGGAGAGCTTCAGCTGCTCTCTGTGGGGTCTGGGGGCAGAAGTCTCCTTGTTCCCCTGGTCACCCTCGGGGGATTTAAATGGCAGAGGAATGTCAGATAACAATTAGCTTCTGTTCCTCCTCAAATGCCTAATCTCATCAGTGTACCCGTGGAAAGGAAATTCTAGAAGGGAAAAAAACCCCCAACTTTTTAGCTTGTTTTGAATAGGTAGATGAGGAACAAGCTTTCAGCACTGGAAATGTTTAAGGTGCAAGGACTGAAAGGAATACACAAAACCGGAAAAACCTCTGGAAGCAGAATCACAAATTTGAGTAATTTAATCAGTGGGTGCATAGAATAAGGAAAGAGCTGATGCAATCTTTTATGAAGTTTAGCTACAAGGCTGTTTTTCATATCAACAGAAAAAGATTGGCAGCATTTTGCTCAAATGTGAGTCTAGGACTGTTGTCTGTCTACCTTGTTGCAGTGTAGAAGGACTTTTGTGTTGAATATTACCACAGCAATTCTGGAGTGGCAAAATACACCCTCTGAAACACAAACTTTAACAGAGTTAGGAGTTTCACATGGGGATGAAAAACATGTTCGAGTGTTTCTTGGAATTTTTTTGAGTTTTAAGGTTTTTAATATAGACAAAATGAATCACTCAGGATAATCATTACCCTGAATTTTATGGGTTTTTTGTAATAAATTCTTCATATAAAATGCTTAGTGTTTTGTAGAATTGAAAATAAAATTCCTACACATATCTGATGCCTTCAGTGAAGTTTCTAGGATATCATATATAAAGCAGATTGTTCCCAGTAAAAAGAAAATGTCTTTATTTTGCTTTTCTTTTTATGTGCACTTTATTGTCACTCCGTTTAATAGGTAAAATATCTGAGGTGAAAAAGTGTAATTATTTTGTTATCACAATGAGTCCCTCACTTTAGATATGAAGCTGGAATTTTTGTTCATATCTGGTAGCTTTTTACAGTCAGTTCAGGAGAAGCTAAAAAATTCATTTTACTTCAACACCTTGACTGGTTTGGGGGCAGCTTTATGCATAAGGCAGCTCTATGCATGTACATGGGGAAGCTTGTGGCTATTGGTGACAGTGTATGGTACTATGAGACATAAATCCCTGTGTCAGGAGGTGTTCTTCTTAGGGAGCAATTTGTAGATAACCTAGCAAGTAAAAATTTTAATTTAAATGCACTCCAGCATGGACATTAATTGTGGAAAAAATGGAAGAATGTAGAAACAGACTGTGATGGTTTTTGGGTCCCCAACACGAGAGGGAACCTACCCCCAGGGCTCTTTGGAGGCAGTTCTCTTGTGAGTTCTTTGGCAAGGGGTGAAAAACGAGCAAGACTCTCTGTTTCTTGGTCTTCAGGCTGTTGTTTATTCTTTTCTTATCTTGAAGTCATATGCTGTCTGGGCACCAGACTGAGCATATGAGAAACAAGGTACAAAGGGGAGCCCAAGCACCCAAAGCCAAGGCCTTATAAAGAGACCTAATCCAATTGCTTTCTAACATGTACTTGATTTCTACTTTTCTACCAATAACTTTGATTAATCTATTCATGTAATACCTATGCTGCTACTTTCTCTAACCAGTAACCTTGTGTCACTAACACTACAGAAAATGGAGCAGAAGAACAAGGAGAGGAGACCCAAAATCCTCCATCTTGTCCCCTATTCACTCTCATATCAAAATCCTAAAATCCTAGATTCTTCACCTAGTAATAAACTATTACTGCTATCTATTTCACACTTGTATGCTCCAACTCATCCCAAAGCCTTGGCAATTTTTTCCAGGGATGAAGGATAAAAGCAGTGTCCAGCTGGGGACCAGGGCTCCCTAAAACAGGCTCAGAAATATTCCCTGTGCCCTGGGTTCCAACACAGACAAATGTCAGGTCCATGTGCTGCCAGACTCTATTCTCTGATTTCTTATTCCTGGTTTGTTGGAAGACTTGGGGAGGGCTTGTTTGTGACCCACTTTGATCTGGAGGTGTGCTGCCCTTCAGGATATCACTTCAAGAGGTAAACTGTGTCCTTGTGTCCCTTGCACTGCATCCTGGTACAGACAAACCAAGAGGATGGGGCAACTAAAAAGGTTGGGAAACTCAAACACAGAAAAGAGCTGCAATGTCTCTTTAATAATACAATCTTTACTTGCTCACACTATAATGTGGCTGAAAGAAAGCAAAACCCTGCTGAAATATTTACTTCCTTGGGAGAGCAGAGTGTAGATTACAAGGAAAGAAAGAAAATTGCCAGGTGATAAAAGATCTAAAGGCTATGACTTCAACAAGAGTAAAATTTTGTCTTAGAGCCATAGGTCAATGCAGTGACTGTGGCCTGAACAAAACATGTGCCTTTGCAAATCCAGCAAAAAAGCTTTTTTCCTTGAGATCATGGGAAGGATATGTTGAAAAGCTCAGAAATCTTCAGTCCAAGTTATTGGTTTCTCTGCCTGCCAGTGGCCATAATTACAGTGAATAGTTCAAAGCAAATAATTTGACAAATTTATTTTTCACCTCATGAAAAATCCATGAGTAGCTCACATGCTATTTGCATTTGTTTGTTGTTAATATTTATTTATTTGTTCTTGTGTGACTTTCTTTGGCTGTATAAATCACATGGTGTGGTGTTGATGTTTTTGTTTGTTTGTTTGATTTTGGAGTGTTTTTTTGCTTGTTTTTTTAATTTTTCTCTTTGGACATAGAAAACAGTACGTATTTATAGAACTCTTTCTTAACTTGAATTGTTTCAGAATCTAAAGAATAAGTCTAAAGAAGGTTTTGCCTTTTCAAACAGCCTTACAACAAAAAAAAATTTACTTCTCTTTAGTATAAGCTTAAAATGACTGTACTTCCTTTAACAAGCCTTTATTCTAATAAATATACTCAGGAATTATTTAGTCTAAAATGTTGTTCTTCATCTTACTTCAAAAAGTAAGCACTTTTCACTTTTGCTGTAATTGCTCCTTATCATTAGAAGGACATAATAGGCATTATGGAATGCATCTGTGTTCACAGAGTTGAATAGACTTTCTCTTTTATCAAACATGAAGAACTTAATATATATTTTTAGTAACCCTGACTTGTACTAATCTTTTTTGTTTTGGTTTTACAGTTTGTGCAAAATCAACAGAGGACTACTCAGAATGTCCTACAGGTACTCCAAATTCTTTTTGACAGCACTTCCAGGAAGACAGGTCTAGTCTAGCATGTAATTAATGCTGGTGATTCCACTCTGATCTTTTCACTCCTTTAATGTGCATCTCTGACTGAGAAGGAGATAATAGACAATCATGTAAGGAAATCCTTGATTATGGCTTGATTGAGCTTGTGTGAGCTCTAGAGAGCTGGTGTTGTCATGGTTTCCAAGCCATTTAACATATGACATTTTTACATAGACAAGATGTTAGATAGCCATCCAAAAAATTGTAATTTGGATTATGTCTAATCCCTCTTTGAATGTCAGATCAGGTTTATTTTCATAGACAATCAGTGACCAGGTCTCATATTAGAAGCTATAAAAAACAGACTGTCTTCCACAAAACTTGCAAAACAGAGGACTTGTCTGGAAAGAAAAAAATCTGTCATTCAACACAAGAAGCAGATTTGCAGTTTTTAGCAATGCATATTGGTAAAAAATTCCAAATCCTCTTGGCTTTTCGTCACCATATCTATAATGAATTGCAATTAAAAAAAAAAAAAACAACAAACAACTAAATGATCTCATTATTCTGGGATTGGTAGTGTCCCAGAAATTCACAGCCTCAGTATCTCAACCCAGGCTGAACTTTCAACAAAACATAGAATGAAGGTTTAATAGAGGTGGGAAGAGACAGCTGAAGGTTGCTGTCCAACCCACAGCTGTGACAATAAAATACATTATAAAACCTTTTTAATACTGGATTGCTTTCAACACAAAATGCACTTGATGCTTGTTGCTCTTTGGTTTGTGTATTTTGAGAAACTGGCTTCATGTGTTGCAGTTTACCTGGACAGGTGTGATTTGAATTCTCTCAGCTGATGCTTTGGGACACTTGGGACTGCTATATGTGATCACCAAAATATGTCACAGCTCTTCATGAAGACTCTGGTGCCTTTCTATATATCAAAGAGAAAGAAAGGGGAGGGGACTATGAAACTGGCATTTTCACTAAAAGGGGGGAAAACCTGACACCCCCACAAAGGAGCACTTAGGTTTTTTTATTCCTGATCTCTGATTTCTCTAAATGGACTTGAAAATTTTAATTATATTTACAAGCAAGGAAACAGCTTTTTGAGGATGGCAAGTTTGCTCATTCTCATGATCATAATATGACATTTTACATGGAAATGAGTCTTTGGTCAAATGTTATTTATCTTGTGACAGCGTGGTATATGCCTAAACATGTCAGGTCCTGCCAAGTATATGGAGAAAAGTAGCTGTTGTCACTGCCTAAAGCACTGTCATACTGGTGTGTTTGGTTTTATTTTTACAGACATGCACATATTTTCAGAGGATAGAAAGACTGGGTAAAGGGTAAAATGTAGGTATGGAACATAAGAGGGAGCATTTTATGTTTTACTTGCAACACAGTGGTTTTAATTGTATTGCTGGCAATGCCACTGTCTACTTTTTCATAATTCTTCCTTTCCACAGGCCATACACTTAATGCTTAAAGGGATACCATATCAGACAAATATTTGTTTTTCCCTTTTCTTTATTTAACACCTTCTGGAGTCTTTATCCATACAACTCCACCCACACAGAGATCACAAGTGCCAAAGGAGTCTCTCCTGCATGCTGGCCTGTCTTAATTCTTTGCCCTCTGTGAAACAACTTGCTGCTGCTATGCAATGGAATGTTGTTTCCCCAATTGTTTGTAGTTTTCCTAAGCTTTAGCTAGAACCTTGCTCTTGGTATTGTCCTTCTTTATCTTTAGAAAAACACAGAAGTCTCTTTCTCTGAATTTTAGGGACTTTAAACCAAAATATTGTGGCATTTTCAATGTCCAGCTTTTGTGTATTGGTAAGCACAGATATCAGTGAAGTTCTGGAAACAGTTTTTTTCCACCAGGGATTTTTTCAGAGCCAGCAGAGGGAGCACAATAAAAAAGTCATTGTACACATATGTCTACTTGTCTGTACTCTAGGTATTTAAAAGATTTCTTCAGGTATGTCAGCGTTGCAAGACCATTTTACTGGCAGGTGAAGTGTGTGGTGAGGTGAGGGAGCATAATCCCAGGAAGCAGAAAAACAGGGACAAGGCTAGTTTTAAAAACAAGAGTGAATGTTCTTTATTTGCTGTATCTGCCATTGAGAATACAGGAATAAATGACAATATTTTGTGCTGGAATACTAGATAATCTAATTCAGCTGCTCAAGTAATTTAGTAGCCTGCAGAATCCTTGTTAAAGCATGACAGAAATGCAGTTTTTACTGACTCAAAAAGTCTTACTGATTTAATAATTTGATCATAATACTGATTGAGTGAGTAGGTTCAAGGAAAATCAGGGAGATAGGTTGTACATCCTTTGTTAGGAGGAGGTCTTTTGGTTATAAATGCACATAGATCATAGTGAACACCTTCAGTCTGACTGTCACTTAATGATTACAGACACAATTGTAGCCATATTCTACTGGATCTGTTCCTTTGGTTTCAAAATTGATTTCAAAGTAGCAATCATTTCCCAAATTTTTGTTTTCCATTTGAGTGATTAATTAACTGGATACTAGTGTAATGCATAGGGATAACAGGAATGAGAAAATAATTCATAAAGCAACGGAATTGGTCCTCATCCATTTCAGTGTTTTAATCCCTTACCCTAGAAACTTCTTTTCTGTGTCCTAGTGCAGTCCCCAGCAATGAGGTTATTGACATGGCTGATGGAACTTCATAGTTTTCACATGTTTTGTGCCATTCAGCAAAGGAGCACACACATTTCTGACTGACAAGCACTCTCACTCCTGCAATCAAAAGAATCAAAATGGTTTGCAAGTGGTTATACCTTCTCCTGCTCTTCAGATTTTGTTAAATTGGATCTATCCATTGGAGGCAGCACCACAAAGTATCATTGTCAGCTGAGCAGTGGGAGAAGAGCTACACATGATGAAGACTCTGGTTATGAGTACATCATTTAGACTTGGTTTGATTATTTAGGCTTCCCCAGTAAAGTCAGTGTTGTGGAACCTGAAAGGCAGTCCATTAGATTTTTCTCTTTCCATCTAAACCCAAGATTCATTTGAGTTAACTGAAGATCTGCTGTAATGGCTTGTGTTGACCAAACCACAGTGGTGGGTTGGCTCAGCAGTTTGAAATTCAGCATCACTGCTGCTGCCTTCTAGACCAGGCCCACTGCCATTCTCTGAGAGCACTGTAAAGCCTTCAGTCGTGATTAATGGGCAATGTGTTGATTGCTTTAATCCAGCATGTCAGTTATGTGCCTCTGTAGCACCTTCTTTCTACTGTCAAGCTTGTTGGGATCTGTGTGCCTGAGATGTAGCCTGAGGCATTTGGCTTTTTAGCTGTGAAGACAGGATTTGCAAATTAAATGGAAGAATGCTAATCACTTAATGTCCTTGTTTGTTCCTTTTTAAACTTTGTAGACTAGACAGTTAATCAATTATTTGAAATGATGATTCCTGCAATGCTCACATATGAACACTAGCAGGCTAAAAAAAGTCACTGGGCAATCTTGTAATAAGATTTTGAAGTGGACAATTATTTCATTTCTTGCACAGTCTTGGAAACTATAATACACTGCAGTCTGTGTGCTGATGGTTATTCCAATTTATTCCAGAGTCATCAGTGATATATTTGTGGTTTTGTCTAACTGCAAGATGTACAGTTTATTCTGGGGCACGCTTGAAATTCTGGTGTATATTTGAAATTACTGGGAATTATCTTAGTAGTTCTCTGATTTTTCTAAGGTGCATACTACTCATGAGTGACACTTACAGATTCTGGTGAAAGCAGTCAAAATACTCCAAAGAAATTAGTCCTGTGTGAACTTCTGATAATTATCCATTTTTTCTGGGTTAAAGCATAGCTGGTGATGGAATTTTTCAATCACTGTCTCCACAAAGAGACAGTGAAGCAAATGTTGTAGTCCAGAGAGATCCAGTGGCTGAGAAAAAATTACGAGATCAAAAGAGTGTATTGAGGCTTTCTCTTTTTTCATGGTAGAGTTTTTTCCACTTCTTCCAGCTCAGGAGCTGTAGGGAGCCACCACACACTCATGCAATACCACGTCCTTCCATCTTCAGTGTGATTATGGTACTAGACTGAAAATTGTTGCTATGTGAAGGCATTAGAGACACTATAAAAAGAATGCAATACTGTGTACTTCTTGTACACCCACCCAGTCCATATTTCACCCATTTTGTACAAGCCTGTCTTGAACAAAGACACCAAATTCATATTACTTGTCCCTTGCTGAAAGAATTACCAAGAAAGAAGGCAACACCATGAGTCTCACAGTTAAATGCATATTCCCTTATCAGGTATCCTGTTAAGAAAACCATCAGTGATTACACACAAGCTGGGTGCATCAGGGATTGAGGGGGACAGAGTGGCAGATGTGGGCTGCTCTGAGTCCTGTCAGGAAGGAATGATTAATGAACACCAGCTTCAGCTGAGGCTAACCTTTGGAGAGCCGAGCAGGACATCTGCAGAACTGTCAGAGCTTGACAAGGACAGAGCTGAACAACCAATTATTCTACCATCACTAAGGTGGGCTGTCAGTTTAATCCCAGACATTCACTTAGGCAAGGACAGGGAAATTTCTCCTTTACATAGCAGCACTCTGTTGTGACCTTAACTATTTCTGTACTGCTGAGGGGAGCCATGGGGCAGCACCACATATACAGGAGCTCCTGGAATGAGAAAGGGTAGAGCAGTCAGAAACCTTGTGTTAAGCACCACTGTGCAAAGAGTTATAGTGGTTCTCTACTCAGCTGTAATGACACATGGGAATTTTAGTGATTTTAGAAAATGATGAATACAAAATTGAATATTCTGCAGACGCCGCAGCACTAGCCACTGATGTTGTCAAAGTTTTGTTTGTGACAAGAAAAACTGGTAATTGCCAACACATCCTGATTTGAGCACGCTGAGCTGTGTTTGTCCTCCACAAGAAGGCTGAGGATGGTTTTCAGCAGCAGGTTTTCAGAGACCTGTGGTGTTTATAATGGCCATGAGGAGCCTTTCATTGGCTGAGTGGGAGCCAGAGTCAAACCAGACTGGGACAGCTGGGGCAGGCACCTGCACAAAAGGTACCTGGGTCCTCCAGTTTTTGTTTTACTCCAAAAAGAACCTGTTTCATTTTTGTCACACAGCTCAGGAAACTGTCACAGATACTTTCAGTGCTACCAGAAAAAACCCAGGTGGGTGGGAAAAAATGCAGCTTGGGTACGTGTCTGGAGGAAGCTACAGGATAGCCTTGTCTTTTTTTCTTAAGTCCTTTATGTGCTCAATGAACATGGAAAATGTAATTGCCACTGCACCTCTCTCCCTTTAGATTCTCCCTGCAAATCATGATTTTTGCCATGTTAATTGGGACATTGAGTTTGTAATTGTTTTTATCTGGGAAATGCACTATTGTCACAAAACGAGGACATGAAAAGTCCTGAAAATTTTGAAGTAGGATTTTGCAGTAAAATAGAATAAATCTTACTCTCTTATGGTTAATTTTCTGAGTAAGTTAGAGAAGTTTTTATTAAAAAAAAAAACCTCTCCCATCTCTTTTACACCTGTCTAAATATATTTTCAAATATGTTTCTCTTAGGCAGAAATTTTGCTAATGAACTCCCAGTCGAGGTTTAGGAATTATAGCAATGTTCTAGATAGCAGAGACCTTATCTGAATGAAGATAAAATACCTTTTCATGGAATTATATTTGTAGATTGCCTCCAGTACATGCCAGCTATAGAAAGATGGTATACCTATCATCGTAGCAATTTTAAAACAGCAGAAAATGTTTGGATTTCTGATTAGGGCAGCTCTGCTGCACCAAGAGTGGGGAAAATCGTCTCAAAAATTCTGCTAAAACTATAATACAGATAATTATATAATTACTTAAACCATGCAAATGGTTCTTGACATGGTGAATTCTATCATCTGAATTTTTTTTGTGTGTGTGCAGCATTTACAGTACTGCATTCCTGTTCCTGTTTGGGAAACACAGGAAGTAGTGGCAGTTGAAAGAATGGAAACTGGTGTGCATATACCAAGAACTTGCAAAAATTCATGACATATAATATGTAGTGCATAAAAATGTTCTTTGAGACATGAAGATATGCAAAATTTGTTCTTCGATTTCAAATGGTGTCAGCGCTCTTGTAGAAGGTGGAATTCAGTCTGGTGTGTCAGGGAGGCTGCAAGGGGAACAGGCTTGAATATTGATTATTTGATGCTGAATTGCAACCCAGAAATGTTGAAACAGCATGTATGCAGAACAGTGTTTTCAAAGCTGAGGTTAAGGCCAAAGTGATTGCTCTTCCTGCTTAGGAATGGATTAAATCTGAAATTCCAACATTAACTTCTTCTGCCCTGCAAGGCTCATCTTGGAGAGTGAATCTATTGGTTATCTTTTATGTTAGTTGAGGGGTTTAAGGGTTTTGTTTGTTTGGATTCTCTTCATTTATCTTCCTTTCCATCTGGATTTGCAGGACACAGTATTTATCATGGTCCAGACTGGGTCTTTATTGCAATAGGAAAAAAATAGCAGAAATTACCAGGTAAAATTTTTGTTTTAATTGCATTTCCTAAAATTAGTTGTACATTGATAGCAATTGTGAAATATTATTAATTTTAACCGAAGTTAGTTGTCTCAGCATATGAGAGATGGACACACTGTTCTTTGGTCTAGCCTCCCTATCTTACAGGCTCTTTTTGTGAACTTTGCATTAAAGAACGGGACAAGCTTCTTATGAATTACTGCTGGGGAAAGCTGACTTAGAAATTCCTAAATTAATTAAGAAAAACAAATCTATTGACTGCTGCACAGTTGGAGTGGGTTGCTTGCTGGCCTTCATTTTTTTGACAGAAAAGATGATTAATATAGAGGGTAATTCCTGCAGTCTTGTTAATAAATATTCACAGGGACATCCTACAGAGAGATCAGGTAGCTTTGAAATGTGAGCCTGAACCATGGGGAAAGTCAAAAAAAGCCAGTAGAATGTAATCAATTTAAACTAGAAAAGGTTATAAAATTAGTTTCTTAACATCTAAATCTTTTACAGAGATAATGCGTATTTTCCTTCGCCACAGATTTGAAAAGCAGGTGGCAGAGGAGATTGTCTTGAAAAATGCAAAACTCTGTATATCTAAATAAAGGCAATATAAAATTGTGTACAGTAATCAGGCATATATTAATGAAATTAGATACTTTAGGTAGGTCCCCAGCCCAGAACAGATAATTCCCTTGTTCTTTCTGTATAGCATGGTTCTCCCAGACAAGGCAGTGCTGCAGTTCAGACAGCTTCAATCACAACTTTTAGATAGAATTCTTCATGGTTTATAATTTTTGTTGGATTCTTGGAACGATTTTTTGGTGCAAAATACCAAGGAAACGTGCCCTCTAATTGAGGCCACACTCACAATTGTTCTCTGCCAGCAAAACCAACTCTTGCTAGACATTGTTTGACTTCTCAGTCAGAAGCTGCTTCTGAACACAGGTTTAACTCTGCCATTGCTGTGAGTGGAAATCACAGCTTTATGGAATTGTGCTTTCTCCTGTTGGTCATTTGTATTGATTACATGGTTGCTACAGGGCTTGTACACTTGCTGTTTATTAAGTTGCATTATTGCTTAATCATATATAGATGAAGTATTCATAAATGAAACAAAATAATTAATTAGTGAAGGCAATGACACCAATTAGCCCTAAATTTTCACAACTAGAAGGTTTAACTAAGTATGTAATGCATCACTGAATGATTTAACAGAACATCATAACTCTTTTCTTTTCACCATAAATTGTAACCTGGGATTGTTTTTGTAATGGTAATTGCCTTATCTTCATAAATTCTACAGTCATACAGAATTCAACTAGTATTGTAACAGGAGTTCCCAAGAGTAAAAAAAGAAAACAACAAAAAAACCCAGGTGCTGTCAATGGTAATTTAAATAAGAAAAGGCATGTTAAGTGGTTCTTCTTTCACTAGTAATAGAAATTAATTAGCTTTGAGCTGCTTTGGAGGTTTTCAATTTTTTGCTGTGGTCTGTTGTGTTTTATAATTGTATGGAAATAGTTTTGATTCGATCAATTTATCTGGTGTGAGGGTTCTGCAGGAAGGCAGAGGTACATAAGCCAAATGTCAGCCTGCCTGGGTATGGAGACTGCAGAGGATCAGGAGTGTAGATGAGGATGCTCCAAATAAGTCTCAAGTGTTGGCAGAGGTTGTGCTACAAGTCTGAAATGTGCTGCTAAATATGGGTCCCCTTGAAGCTGGGAACTATTGAATGTTCTAAACTAAAGTCTGGCTGCTTTAGAGTGTTCCCTGTAAGCAAATTCACCTCCAAAGGCACTGTGCTGGTGGAAATGAGTCCATATTGCACCCAAGTTTCATTAAAAATAAAGGTCTAATGAAAATTAAGAAAAAATACCAGTAGAAAGCATTTTCAGGATTGATATATGCCTATTCTTCGGTGTGATGAGTGGATGTTGATTTTGGCATTTGTTCAGCTTTATTACTAAGGGTAATCCCTTTGAAGATCAGAGCCAAGCTGGTCACCTCAAGGTCACAAACTGGGGGTCCAACACAATTCATGAGGGGCCTTTTCAGCCCAGGTGAATGAAAAAATCAAATCTGGCAGAAAATATCAAGATCCTTTGGTCTTTTCTTAGTAATTCATTAACACATAAAGTTCCTGGGACACCTTTCTGCTAGAGATGACCAGTACAAGGTTAAGCCAACAAAATAGATCTTCAGCAGGTTTTGGGTGCTCGTTACAGAGGCATTTTTCTGGTGTTAAGAAGAACTAATGTTCATGTTCTTCTGAATGCACATCTGTGCAAGGTTGCTGTTAGAAATATGGAAGCATTATGGTCCCCCACCTGTGATTCAGCTAACTAATTTAGCTAGTTAAATAATTTTTAGCTCTTGAGTTGTATATTCTGAGAGATCTTCACAAAGTGTTTTCACTCTTCTTGTGTTTTTCCCCCCTCTCACTGTAAAAGTAAGTGTTCTGAATATTTTTGTCCTAATACTACTGAGTCAGGAGCTAAGAGAAGGCAGAAAGAGACTCTTGCTGAGGGTGCACAGCAGTAGGATGAGAGATGATGGGTACAGTTTGGAACATGGAGCATTCAACTTAGATACAATAAAATATTTTAAAAATATTTTTTCCCTAACCCTGTTGGTACATTCTCATCCTTGGAGATGTTCACAAAAGCCAACTAGACAGATACCTAAGCAAGCTGATCTGGTTAGACCTTCTTGGAGCTGAGATGGGGTCTAGATGACCTCCAGAGGTCTCTTCTATTCCAAGAAAACTCAATTTACAATTCTGTGATTCATTGAAAGCACAGAGATATGGTCTGATGTGTGACACACATGCATACAAGTGGCTCTTGAGGTGAAGTGTTAAGTTCTTTACTGTATGTTGTCCAAAATAACTACTTGAGAGAGTTGCAGGAATTTAAGGATATAAGATGCATGTGGGATCATCAAACTGGATTGCAGAGCAGTTTTTCTTCTTTTACAAAAGCCACAAAAGTTACAGAAGTCAGAAAGATGAACTGAAGTCACCACAATCCTGAGCAAATAAATCCTGGAGCAGCAGTTGCCACACTTTCCTGCATGGAGGAGGGTGCAGAAGGAGAAATGGGTTATGTTGTGTGGTATTTGACACAGTGGGAGGCAGAGATGATGCCTGAAGGATCCATGTGAAGTGCAGCAGTAAAAAACCTCCTTTTGTTTCCACTGGAAGTGGAAGCAGCTCCTGAAAGCGAGCTACCTAATGTCAGATGAATTAAAAGAGGGAAAGCACTTGGAATACTTCAACAAAAAATGAATGGGTATTGCTGTGGTCTATGTATTGAAAAAGGACTCTTGACAATAATTTCAGAAGGCTAATATGATTTATTAAAATGACTCCATAATCAGAGGATTTCGGGTTAATATGTGCCTAGGTACAGAGCTCTGATGTTTTTTTCTTCACTGCCCTGTACCAGAAGCTAGAATGCTTACAATATCAGAAAGATATAACAGTCTTTCAGCTCCTTCTCCCACTCTCAGGAGGAGGCAGAGGAATTCAACGTCCTTGAAGAATAACACACCAGATATTTGTTTACAGAAGGCTTATACAAAATAAAAGACAGCACAAAGATGCTTTCTCATGAGAAGAATTTTCCTGCAGGTTTGTACACAGAGAAACTTACAATACTTTCTTGCAACAATGGGCAGCAATCTAGAAAATATTAATTCATTTTATTCACTCAACGTATTTGCAGTGATATTTAATTACTATTATGAGAGCTTGGAAAATCTGAAGGCAAGTACACTTAAATTCACATTAAGTGAACACTTTGATTTATGTTGAAAAGGGTTGTCCTGCTTTGCTCTTGATTATGCTGGCAGAAGGAAGGTGACAGAAACAAGGGGGCTGCCTCCTTCTATTGCAGCAAAGACTTTATCTTCTCAGAGTCTTAATTGTCCACTTCTTAATTTTTGTGTCAGAATAAATTTCATTCCACTTGATTTAGGTCATGACTACAGAAAAATTTTGAACAGAGTGATGTGAGAGAAATCTGGTACTCCAAGTTTAGGCAGCCTGTCTGGAGGTATTGCAGTGGGTCCAACACAATTCATAAGGGGTCTTTTCAGCCTGGGTGACTAAAAAAATTAAATTTGGCAGAAAATATCAAGATCCTTTGGTCTTCTCTTAGTAATTTATTAACACATAATAGTATTTTCTCTTGTAACTAGAATAAATGCACTTGGGAACCAAAATGTTGTTTGGAGTCTAGTTTTTTCCAAGCACAGATCCTAGAATTAATCATTGGGATAGAGAGATTACTTTCTTTCTGTAGGTTAAGACTAAGAAGAGACAAAGGGACATATTTGTTGGTTGACCTTTGGACTTCATACAAAATATAGGGAGAATAGTGATGAATCTCCAAAGCCTGCTGGCATAGTAAAGTGCTTGGTATTCTATGAAAAAACCATCATGTATTCCCTAAATAGTTCATTTTGTTTTCTAAAGTTCTGAAAAACTCACTCTATTGAAATGCATGTTGTTGCATCGATTTTTCTAAAATACACCTTGTTATCTTTTCTTTGGTAATTGGTGACTGGTAATGACTTTGGCAATTTAACTTGTTCTTGCAGACACTTTTCCCATTCCCCTAGATAACTGAAGTCAAGAGAGAGGGCCTGTCTGTCAATCTCTGATGCCTGTCAACTTGGTTGATTGACAGGTTTTTGTCCCACAATAGACACCATTTCTGCAGCCCCCATTCTGTTATTTTCTTCTTTCTTAATACTTGTGGGGGATGGTGTTTGCCTTATAATCTGTGTTTAAAATCCAACTTGGAATGAGGCCAGCTCCTAAGAAATTATCACAAAGTCTTCTTAGCTTTGCATCAGGAAAATTCTCTGGAGAGTTTCATAAGCTGTGATTCCACCTTTCAAAATTACCTTTGCTCAAAAACTAAGCTTCGTTGTTCCTCCAAAATCCCCTTCAAAATCCAACAAAGAGACTGCAAGGTCTGTCTAATATGTTTTGATATAAGAAAAGTAATTTGTTTGTGCTTTACTTTATTTGGGAAGTTCTTCCTCGTGGAATAACTGTCATAGAAATTTTTGTGTGTAAGAAATGTAGGTAAAATATGTGAGCCTGGGAGCAGAGAAGGGGAGGGATATTTGCTTTATGAGGAATAACTGAAACAGAAAACAAAGAAAACTTCTAAAACAAAAGTAATGTCATTGTTCACCCCCCCAAATCATGCATTCCTACAAGCATTCTAGTCACCTTGGCATTAATCACCTTAATTGTGAATTAGCCTTGTGCATTAGGATTGAGCTGTACTTAAAATTTAAGACTTCTATTTGATGGAAGAATAGAGTGTGAGAACTGGTTTGTCTATTAAAAATCATGTTATATTTTGTGAAAAAAAAAAGAAAAGCATTTTATTCAAAAGTTAAAACTATTTTAATTTTTAAAATGAAGAACAATTTGATGTGAGTATAAAATCAGTTGTTGCTGCCATGATTTGTGGAAATCAGTAAAGCTTCTTTGTCAGTTACCTGGCTGTAGAATCAACAATACTGATGTCATTCCATTTGGTGTAATTTGAATGGGACAGAAAGAAACTAGGGGTGAAGAATTGCCACATTGAAATTCTCAGAGGAAATACACTTACAAAGAAATAACCCCATAATACTGATGTTATTCTGATTAATCACAATATTAAATGCACCTGCTGACTTAGAGATATTCTCCTGGTCCTGCTACTCATGCAATTTGGGTCTGAACAGTGTGCTGAGCAAACACCAGTGTGTATTTTGGGATTGTTCACTTATTTCACATTCACTGTTTAGAAGCTGAGGGTTTTGTTATAAAAGAGGTGGATATAAGACCTGAGTGCTTTTTGTGGGGAAAGGGCTGTTTGGTTTGTTGATGTTTTTTTTTTCCCCACTTGAAAGGATATGTTCAATAAGGCTGAGATACTTCTCCTCTGGTAACACTGTGTTCATAACAATTGAATCCATAACTGAGTTCAAACTGAGTTTGAACATCATGAATAAACACTAGCTAAATTGGGGGTTATTGTTTCCTCTGATAACAAGAAGAATAAACTGATCAGCTTCCAGATAGAGTCCAATAAACTGGCTGGGAAATTGAAATAGATTGAAATAGATCCAGCATGCGGATGTGTGTATGAATATCCAGTTGTGTTACACAATGTGGACCTTGGCATCTTGAATCCCATTCTTGCTGTACAAATAGCTGGGCACCCTCAATTCTTTAGAAGTGTAGAGCACTAGTATTTCAAGATAAATAGTCCTGTATATTCTCAGTTAAAGTTCTCAGATGATGCCTGTAAGCATGTACCAAGCTGCTACTTTTTGGCCATGTGAACTGATTATGAGAAGGGGCACTCAGTGTTGGAGAAAAAAGAAATGACAGATGCAGCTGATGTGCTAGGAGATATTTACTTGGGGATGACAGGGAAGAGGGAAGCAAATGGGAAAATGTCTAAGTCTTGAACTTTTTCTGAGGTCTTTAGTGCATGAGTGACTATATAATATATTCTCCATGCACTAAGAAGAGAAAAATACCCCAGTATGATAGAAAGTGTTTGACCCAAGTGCATCTTGGGTCTGTCTAGCTAGTTGTGTTTGGATGCTGCTAACCTTTTTTTTACAAAGAATTACAAAGACTAGCTCAGGATAAAAATTACCTCATTCCCCAGAGTACTTTCTGCATAAAGTGGCCACATCCTCTACATCAGGAAACACAGAGAGCATGTAAGAATGACAATTTTTAGGGAACTAAGAAAAACCACATCTCCACTGCTATTTCCCTTTCAGGGGAATTCTTTCCTGTCCCTGCTGAACCATTCATTCAACCTACCAAATGTATGGTTAAGGGAATGTTGCAATTTTCTAAGCTTCAGAATAGGGGGCAGTAAGGTCACAGTATTGCTTGAACAATTTTTTTCTACTAATGCTGGAGTACATAGAGTTAAAGTGGTTCAGCATGACTGCATGCTTGCTTTTGATTCAGGACTTACCTTTCATCCTGTGATAAGCTGGTGTTGCTAGAACCCCTGCTGTTGCAAGAGACTTGGTGGTGGACAAGGTGTAGAAATTGTGATCATCCAGTTAAAAAAGACCATTCTGAAACGTGGGTGGTATTTTTAAATTGTCTTCTAAACCACAATATGCATTTAAAATAGATCCTACTGTACAAAGAATGGCAAAAATCTAATTTATGCTTTCCCATTTGAACATGGAGGAGAAGCTTGTAGACACACACACAAATACCCATCATGTGGATTTCTTGCAATCACGGGAAGCAGGAGGCAAAGTCTTGTTTGTGCTGTCAGTGCTGATGCACCAGATCTGTGAAGATCAGAGTCTTGATCCTTGTAGAGAGGGCTACAGAATGTGCTTTCTACACCTGTGAAATTGCCAAACCCTTTCCTAAACTGATAAGGTAGAATAGTTTTAGAGGCCAAAATCACATCTATCTCAATTCTCTAGAACAATAATTTAGCCTGGCATGGCTATGGTCTCTAAACTATTTTTGAGTCATCACATCAATGTTGCTACCAGCCCTTCATTTGCAGATATTTCTTTATCTACAGCAATACCTCTTGTGTTATGCCCTACTGGATTTTATGTGCCATTCCATTCGTTCCCTGACCTCCAGTTTTTCTTAATGATTGCAATAAAGGTACTACTTGCTTTTCAGATTTACTTATCATGTGCCTGTATTCCCAGATGCAGCAAGTGGGAACTCTTGTTTTAATCCCTATGCAGTCTGGGGTTTTTTTAACTGCATGAGATCTTTTTTCTCCTGAACTAAGCAGACCTATATTCCAATTATGCCTTGCAATTAATTCCTGCTGGCCTGGCACCATTTTTGTGACCTATCTTTGAATTCTTTCTTTTCCTGTTCTGTTCCTGGGACAAAGCAAACAAAAATGAAACCAGTATTCTGGGCAAGGCCATGCTATAAACAGTGGCATTATTATTAGCACTGTGTGTTTCTGTCTAATTCAGTAGTTTTACTTTTCTGACTGCACTGCATTTCACCAAAAAACTGTAGAGTTTTCCTCTCAACAGAACTCTCAAATATAGCTGTGAAAAGGTGCATGCGTAATGTTAAAAAGATAAAGACATTGGTGGAAAGTACCAGATGAACAAGAAAATGATCTAATTACAGGCTTTTGTCAAAGGAGTTCATGAAGCAAAGGAAGAGAGAAGATGGGAGAAAGAAGAATGAAAAATAGCAGGTAAGTAGAAATATTCATATGACAAAGTATGTGTCTGTACTCAGAACGTGGCTGGTAGTGGTTGGAGCTTCAGTATCTCATGCTGGAAAGTGATCCTTGGTCAGATACTGGCATCTTCAGCAGTGTGCAGTGTTCTGAGCACTGTGCTGATGCCTTTTTGGGACAACCCAAAAACAGAGGCCAGACAAAATTAAGGGAATGAAAAGCTATTATATTTATTGAAGGGCCTTCAGGTACATTTGGGGCAGATGAAGCCCCCCAGGTGCTACACCCAAAATGGATGACGGGTCACAGGTTTTCATATTTTTATAAGTTTGGTCCATTTGCATATTGGGGGTTAATCTTCCAATTACAGCTTCAGGTAATGAAGTCATTTACCCCAAATTTCCTCCCCCCAACTCACTTTTGTTTCCATCTCTCAGGGCCTGAGGCAGTGAGGTGTCCTTGATTGCCAGGCCTGGAGAGGAATTGTTGTGTCTGCCCAAAATGGGGAAGCAGCAGCTCACACTGTACATGGAGTTTAGAGTTACAGACTAAAGAATTGCAGGATTACAAATATATGAAAAATATAAAAGCTGAAATCCTAAGGCATCAGTTCAGGGCTGTATCAGGCCTGGATGTGTTTCCTGCCCTTAGGTGATCTACTGAGGTTTTCTTTACACAACCAGAAGCCTCCATCAAATTCCACAAACTGGCAGCCCTCAGTTCTGAAACAGCTGTAAGTTACAGCAGTTTAAGTTAAATCATTATGTCGTATAAAATTTAGCATTGGCTAAACAGCTGTGACAGTTCATACCAACCTGAACTTCACGTGAACCTACTTAAGGTAGAATTGAAATGTTTGATGTCTTGGCTAGTTCGCCATCATTCTACACTCCAGCTAGGTGCTCTTACATTTATTTCTTGCAGAAGGAGCATTTAACTGATTGTCACTGTGTGAATATGATGATGGAAGCCTTGATTTTGCACACAATGAATATATTGACAGATTTATCTCGTTTGCTGTACTTGTCTGTCATGTCTAAGGACACTAATGAGTTGGTTTTGGGGATTAATGAGAACTGTAATGGCTAATGGGTATTTACAGCATTGCTGCATTTTACCATCTAATAATGTGAACACCAACTTCAGTTCTTTCAAGTCTTTAATTGTTACTATGGGAATCTTTAATTACATTTCATCAGACAATAAAAATCTCAGAAAAATCAACAAGATGTTGGTGATTCTGCTGGAGCTGCTCTGAGAGACAATTTCTTTGAATGCTACACTCTAAAGTAATAAATTCTTGCAAACGTCTTTGAGAACTAACTTTAAAACAGCTCAAACTCAGATTTATCTTATTTGCTCCTCCTTTTGCAATAATTCAACTTCAGTATCTCATGCTAAAGAGCATGAAAAGAAAAAGACACACTGACAAGATTTTAATTTTTTTAGATAATAAAAAAATTATTTTTTAAATTATCTAAATAAAAATATCTGATCACTGAATAATCACTACTATCAGAAAAAAATAGGTTAAACCAACAAAAGCCTGAGGTATTTTACTAGAGAAATCAAAATTTTTGATTACTTTCTCAATAGTCATAGCAACAACTCATCATTTTGAGGGCTGCATATTCCTTTACAGATGCATTTGAAAGATACTTGCAAACACCGTTTCTTGGCTGAGATTCACTGCAGAATTTGTGTGTGCTTCTTACTCTAGGTTGGGATATTCAAGGCAAAAGGTTAAACTAATGTTTAACCTTTTACTTTCTGTTGTTTTCCCACTATTAGGGTCATCTTTCCTTTGAATACCAGTGTTGGACTATTCAGTCCTTCAGCTTTTTTTTCATTCTGTGCTGTCTCTTAAGTTCATCCTACTCTTCTGCTTGCACAACAGAAACCTGTTCATCTGGGCAGTTACACATCTGTCTTTTCTCCCACAATGAACAAAATGACATAAAACCTTCTTGTACTCTTGAGGCTTCACTTGTGCTTTGTGAATCCTTACTATATTCTGGGAGATGCTCCAGCTGCATTGGTGCTGGTGCTGCACAGATTTTTTTTTTTTTTTATAACCTGATATGCATGCCTCTGCCAGTATCTTCAACACTGATCTGGAGCCAGACTTCTGCCTCCTCATTTGTGTTGGATAATGAATGCAGCTTGTGAACAGCAACAGCTTTTTGCTGTTGATAGAAAAAAACCTACAATTTCCATACTTCACATCACGCTCCTTTCATTACTCTCTCCTTCCTCCAATGTTTTTGAGTGTGCAGATGTTTCCTAGTTAGTTATTATTTAAGTGGGTAGCTTCTTGCTAAGGTGTTAATTAAAACTTGCTGTCCAGAATCTCTGGGTACAATTTGCAGTGTAATCTGTAGCCTCTAGTGCATCATTGTATCTCTATTAAAAGGAATTCTGTGTAATGATGCTGGGATTTAATTAGTTTCTTTGCCGGTGTTGTAAAACATAGTGATAAATGAGCTAACAGGTCCATGGATCATTATTCTACTAGAGATGAGCTTATTAGCTGATTATGAATCATTAACAAAGTCTACATGGGATTTGCTTATCTAATTCAACACAATTTTGAACATTCAATACTCTACATTCATTTCTTTCAACTAACAATATTGTATTTAGATTGTAATCTTTGCATGTTTTATTCTGTGAATTTTTTTTTTTTCTTTAGTGTTGAATTCTAATTATATTCTAAGTGCTGTGAGAAGACCTGGTGTCCATCTAGGATGAATACAAAACTGCATTGTAATGCTTTACAAAACTGCATATTTTTTAGTTTTGGTTCTGAGTATGTGTTTATTAATCATCTAGCACTGCAGGAAAGACAGAAACTCAGACTCTAATCAACTTGCATTTCTTAAATAATACACTAACTAGAGCAAAATTAAATACTCTGTGCCAGCAAGAGCTGACCACAAAGAAGGGGGCACATTCACACCACTGTGAGTTTTCAGTTTGGAGACAGGGTAAGGCATGTGTAGCATCAGGGCAGTTGTCAAAAATAATGGGAATTAAAAACACAAAAGTGTTCTTCATGGAGAATAATCACCTGAGAGATGCTTTTAGAAGAAAACATTCATAAATTCGGTGCTGCGAGTTTATCTTCAAATAAATTAGACAGAATTTCAGAAGAACTTTCCACTTCTCATTGAGTATCTGCAGTTGTTCAAAGTGCATTCTTCCCTTGACCTTCCTGATGCTCCCACCCTCGATGGACTTTAGGCTGTTTTTCTGCTGTGCCATGATGTTAAGTTGTAAACAGAAACTACTTTGGTGTAGCCTACTTTGTCTTCTCCTTACTAGAAAATAGCTTGCTTAGGTGTGTAGAAGGCACATCCACCAGGTCGTGTCTGACTCTCACACATTCTGATACATCTTGCCTATGCAGTATTTTTATCCTGCCTTTGATGCACTGCTGGAGAGAAAGGAATACTGTGAAATGGGAGTTTAGTCTTCTCTGCCCAAGGTCCCCTTGTCTCGAGTGCTGCAGAAAGACACTCGTGTGTTCCCTTTGGAGGGTGGGCTCATTCCAGTGCTGGATTTGCTTTTACTCTACTCTCCCAAATGTAGCTGTCATTGAAAATGACCTCTGCATGATCTGCCTTATTTGTTTCTGTGCAGGGAACTGTTGATAATTCTTCAGGAGAAATCCTGGCAATAATGTAAAAAAGATGATACTGATGGCAGAGGTGCTGCTATCATACGCAGTTCTATAAATATAGAGTTAAAAAATCAGGATGTTTCATAAAAATTGGCAGCTGAAAATGGATACAATTTTCTTGTGATTCTACCAGGATCCCTCTTGTCTGAATTTTCTATTTACAGAGCCATTAGTTCTAACACTTTCTGATCTTTTATCATGTCAGAGTAAATATTACTTGGTTTGTCCCAGTGGGAGCAAAATGCATACTATTTTTGTTTCTAAGTTATTTTCTTTCTCTGAGACAACCTATTTATTTCTTCCTTTGAAAAACATTTGTAAAATGACAGATGAATTTCCAGCAGTAGTAATATTTCTTAATGGTTAGGAAAACAAGTTTGCATTGCAGAGATGCAGATAGAAGAAAAATAGGAGAATTAAAAAGGCATGGTTTAAAATATAAGAGGATAATAACACAAAGTGGAATGCTAGAAAGCTTCAATATCCTTCATGGTACAACTGAAAAATTTGAATTTGTAAATATATACTCTTTACCTTCATTTCTGTTTACATATGCATAGTACCTTTTCAGTTGCAGAGTACCAGTGACCATGATTTACAATATTATTAGCTGCACTGAAATCTTTACATAATAGCCATTTGATATTGTGCAATAATTTACGAATTTTAAACTACCTATTTATATATATATATATGTATATATATATATATGTATATATATATATATATATATAAAAATAATCTAACCTGGCTTAGATGAGATTTTTATAGAAATTAAAGTGGATATAATGTAAATATAAGAAATTCTATTATTTTCTAATTAGGGTAAAATACTCGCCTTCAACATTTATTTTAAATGGCAATGTTAATTTTTGTTGTAAGCAAAATACTTGAATCGTAAGATTTATAATGAGTAAAATTTTTCATATTGTCTCTGTACAACTCTGGAAGCAGTGTGACTTCATTTTGTAGGACACATTCCAATTTCATAAACAGTAGCTTATGGACATTTAAATGAATTGAAACAAAGCAGGTTAATTATTCAGGGACCTCAGACTAAAGTTAACTCACAACTAATGCATTGTTGCTCTCATTATAAACTGAATTTGTCCCTAGATTACTGTGAGAATAGCTACTCACACTTACCCAGTATTATCTGTCTGACTACAGGTTTGTTTTCCTTTTCAGTAGCTGTTTTATTATTTTCAAAAACAGGGTCCTTTTTTTGATACATTAGTACCTTGATAAATCTATCTTTCTGCTCTGATAAATCAGAGTACTGATTTCTGGGTTTTGTAAAGGTCACATCAAAGGTGATTAGGCAACATCTTTGAAGATCATTATTTCTACCTTTATAGACATATATTATAGACAATAGCAGAGAATACTAACTTCTAGAGCAACATTTACAAACCTTTATCTTCTCAAGGTGATGCCCTTTAATAGAGGACAGTGCATGGTTCTTAGTTCAGCAGTTCTGTCAAGTCTGAGGCAATCATTTGATTTCACTTTTATACATATGCTTAGGTGTTCAGAAAATTCCTGTATGTAAAAGAGAAGTTCTGAATACCATAAGCCTAGGTCAACCACAAGGAGGTAGATTCCCAAAGTCTTATTAGTGATATTTTCTGTGAACTGACTTTATTCTGACTTTCACTTACTTTAGGCAGCAACATGCACAAATATGAGTGCTATTATACTTGATACTACTTTTGATTTCCATTTTAAAGGATCTTGCACTTGCTTGAAGTTGTTCATGTGCTGCAGATCAAACAGCAGTGCTAAATGTTTGCATTTTTGTCTCTTGCAAGAAGAAAAGACCAGGATTTTCTTCAGTTGGTTGGGGTTTTTTATTTCATTAACATCTTTGAGTGGGCTGAGAAGAAGAAAATCCCAAGCATAATTTATTTTGCCTAAAGTTTTGGAAGTTTCTGTATAATCGAATTTTTTAATCCAATCTGATGATGTAGAAGATGCTTCTACCTTAGCAGAAGCCAGCAGAATATATCTCAGGGGATAAGAGGACAAATTTAGACCAAAATTCAAAATAATCTTATTAGAATAACATACAAAAGAACATCACAGACTATTTATTTGTACCTCTACACAAAACTTTATCATGGTTTTTAAAGATCTGTTGCAACACAAGAGCAATCATTGACTTGGGACATGCTTGGGGCATGAATTTCACACACATGTCTAAGAAAAAAAAGTTTGCCACTGAGTCCAGCTGAAAATCTTGGACCATTTAATGTTTTTTCATTCATGTTTTTCGTACCATGTCTTTACATATCCACAAAGTGTTAGAATCTGAAACATAGAAAGAAAATCTTACCTTAAACTAAAGCATCTCTTTGCAACAGAAGTAAGCAAGCAACTCTGTTCCAGGCAGCTTATTGTTTAACTGTAATGTGGGTTCCCCAGGAATCATGGAAACATGGGTTTTAATTAACTCTAACAGGTATTTAATGGAGATTTAATAAGACAGTTATTGTATGTTAATTAAATGTCAACTGATTGCTAAGAGGTTTTTGCAATTATTGAAGTTTACTAATTATCCAATAGATAAATCAATTTTTCATGTAAAAAACTCACATCTATGTAAGCAATAAATATGCTGGTAGATGATGCATATTGTCATAATGAAATGAGAGATGTGCTGTGTTGAATGTGCTCCTTGCATCTTCTCTGTACAGGCAAGAAGAAAACAGTTCACTCCTCTTGACAGTGTTTTTTTGTTGAATGCAACTCAGCTGCTGGTGCAGAATATGCAGGTGACAGTGATGCCTTTTTGAGGCTACCTAAAAACAGAGGCCAGACAAAATTAAGAAAATAAAAAGCAGTTATATTTATTGAAGGGCCTTCAGGTACATTTCAGGCAGACAAAGCCCCCCAGGGGCTACACCCAAAATGGATGATGGGTCACAGGTTTTCACACTTTTATAAGTTTGGTCCATTTGCATATTGGGGGTTAATCTTCCAATTACAGCTTCAGGTAATGAAGTCATTTACCCCAAGTTTGTTCCCCCCAACTCACTTTTGTTTCCATCTCTCAGGGCCTGAGGCAGTGAGGTGTCCTTGATTGCCAGGCCTGGAGAGGAATTGTTGTGTCTGCCCAAAATGGGGAAGCAGCAGCTCACACTGTACATGGAGTTTAGAGTTCTACACTAAAGAATTGCAGGGTTACAAATATATGAAAAATATAAATGCTAAAATCCTAAGGCATCAACAGGACCCACAACTGCAGCAGTCAGGGGTGTGGAGTTTTTCTTGAAGCATCTGTATGGAATGAGACAGGGGCTCACATCTCTGCACCCTCCCACCAGGGTTTAAAATTAAGATACAACCAGTAAGAACTAAAGAAACCCTCAGGACTTTCTCTTCCTTTCAGAACAAAGACTGCATTGTGGCATAGATTGGTTGTCCTTTGTGTGTTGAGCAGGAGCATTGTGGAACAGGAGTTTTGTTTTTAGAAACATGTCTGGCATCAAGCTGCATCCAGCCCCTGGCAAATGCATCGGTACGTTCTGTGTATTGCCGATTATTAATCAGTACTCAGTGTATTAATGAGGAAAGTAACTGTAATCAGCTCTGATTTATGCAAATTAAATGTAACCCTCAGACTCTTGGTCAGTTGCCAGGACCGTCTGCAGGTGGTGAGGGCAAGGATAGCCTTTTTTTTGTTTTAAGAAAAGGAAAAAAAAGCCAAGCTATTTTATTAGGAAAAAGGTTCTTATTGCTAATAAAAGTATTTCTATCTTTGATGAGTGCCCCAAAGATGATCAGAGGGCTGGAGCACCTCTGCTATGAAGACAAGCTGAGAGAGCTAGGGATGTTCAGCCTGGAGAAGAGAAGGCTCTGGGAAGACCTCATCACAGCCTGCCAGCACTTAAACAGGGCTTGGGAAAGGGAGGGAGAGCAACTTTTTGTATGGGCAGATAGTGACAGAATAATGGAGAATGGTTTTAAAACAAAAAAAAGGGAGAGATTTAAATTAGTTGTTATGAAGAAATTCTTTGGTCAGAGGGAAGCTATTGCTGCCCCATCCTTGGGAGTGCCCAAGGCCAAGCTGGACAGGGCTTGGGGCAACTTGGGATAGTGAAATGTGTCCCTGCCATGGCAGGGGAAGTTGAAACTTAATGATCTTTGGGGGTCCCTTCCAACCCAAGTCATTCCATGTTTCTGTGATTCTGTGAATCTGCCCCATCTGACAGTCTTGCTTAAGTCCCAATTCATTAAATAGAATACACCTGCTATAAGCTTTTACAGGTAATGACTCAGGCCACCTGAGAGATGCAGACAATTCCCTTAGAATATAAATAGAATATATTTAGAATATAAAGTTTCAATTTCCAAGTGGAACACTTAATATTGCTGTGTAACTAAGCCTGTTATATTATAGCACAGAAATGAGACTGAGAAGTGCCCACCAGAAAAGGGGATTTCTGCATTAATTATATCAAACCTAGCAGAGTATTTGAAGATTTTGTTGGATTTAGAACAGCTAAAGCAGGTTCTTACCTCAGTTGCTTAACACACCTTTAGGTAAGGGGTATGCTTTGCCCATCCTTAAGAATAGATCAGTTTGATGTAGTTTACTTATTAAAATGCAAAGTAGCAAAATTACTTCAGAATGCAAGAAAAAGCTGAAAGCAGGCTCTTAAGAGTACCAAACTGCTTCATTTCCTCTAAATCCTGTATTCCTCAAAATTAGAGAGAAATTGAAAGTAAATCCTCAGAAAACAGCAGACTCATCCTGCAGTGGGAAATGATCACGATGAAAAGAAGTACTACACCCAGACAACACCAGATGAAATAACACCCATGACCTCTGATGTCAAAGGGAAAGGTGCTCCTTTTCTTGTACAGAAATCTTTCTGGTGCTTGGGTGGCAGGCATGATCTATGCTACTCCCTTCAGGATTAGTGGATTATCTCTGCTTCTCTCAGTTTAGGAATTGAACACGGCTGCCCTGGGCCCTTTGTCAGGGAGAGTTTTTATGTCTTTATATTCTCCAGTCCTGCTTCTCTCCAAAAGCCATTATACTGTTCACTTGTAGGAGACAGTAGCTTAGAGGTGCACATTGACCAAGTAAACATATTCAATAATATGGTGCACTTGGGTGACACAGTGCTGTCGATGGCTAATCAATAAATGCTTCCTGCTGACTTGTAGGCATCCTGCATGTTCAGTAAATAAATCTGATCCTTCTGAAGATAACTTGGTCCCAGACCTACTTCATTTATCCTTAGTTTATGTCTTGACCAGAGAAAGATTTTAAACTTAGTCAAGTGTTTTGGCCAATTTTATCCTTCTGTTATGCATTTAGCATATGCCCATGACTGCAACTGTGCTGTAAATGACAATATCAGTGCTGGAGTGTGAAACAGGGATGCATTTCCACTTCCCTTTGTAACTGTGGTGCTTCCTGTGGAACAGGCTGCAATATCCTTTCATCCCATATCATCCTACCTAGTGCATGGCAAGAGGAATAATGTCTGTAAATCTCTCTAGCTGCCAACTCTCTTTCTAATAGGACAGGACTAGTCAGTCTTCACATTACAGATAGGGAAATAAGGTGTGCATGTTAGGCTTTTCCAGGAACTATGTCAGTTTACACACCTGCAGCTTTCTCTCTGGGAAAATCCCTCATTGCATTAATCTGCCACAGAAAAGCATTGGACAGGTTTTTCTTGAGGCCTTGACAGTAATTCTCCAGAGGCTACAGATGTCTACCCTGCAGTCACAGAAATGATTACAGTACAATGTAGATGTACCTGATATAATTTAAGGCTGCCTAGCTCAGGTACCAATCACGGTTTAGTTTCAGTAGTATAAAGCTGAGTATGGATTGATTTTTCTTGATGGGATTTCAGTGGAGGTTAAATGGCTTAATTCAAGCTAGGCAATAGATACCTTCATGTACATGAGCCTTATTGTCACACATTAAAGGAATAATCTTGGAGGAGGGGTAGAAGAAGTCCTTGTAATGTGAGCTGCTGAAAGGCCTAAATTAAGTATCTGAGCTTCAGTGAGATCAGAGTGGTCTTTTAAATCACTGTTGTACCATAAGTGGACAGTTCTACAGTGTCTTATCTTAATAAATGTAGTGCTTTTCAACAGCAGCTCTTTACTGTATTTAATTTGTCTTACATTACTTTCCTCCTTAATTGGAAATGTTTTTAGTCTAATGTTGTAGCAATTCCCTCTTGTCCAGAAATAGAGCACTGCCCATGGGCTGTTAGTTAAGGATATGCCATTATGGTGTTCTCACATATTTGGGGTATTAGTAGAATTCTTTTCATTATTTCAAGTGTTCAGTGACATGCTGCTGGATTTAAAAGATATTTCAGACCTTGGATGATGAAAATATTTGTGGCCCTGTTTAAGAAAAAAGTAAATCTTTTGGTTTGGACTAATAATCACTGAAATTCTTTAAAATAATCACAGAATATTCTGAGTTAAAAGGGACCCACAAGTATCACTGAGTCCAGCTCTTAAAAGAATGGCCCATATGGGGATCAAACCCACAACCTTGGCATTATTACACCGTGCTCTGATCAACTGAGCTAATAATGCCTGTGAATGTTTAGAAAACAGTTCACTTCAGTATCTTACATGTTGTTTTCCCTGAGTCATTTGCAACTTCTGTACTGCTGTTGGAATTCCAGATGTCATTATAAATATTTCTCAGGATTGTAGTGTAGAGATCAGTGAAACTTGAGAACCTTGATTTCACAGATCTTCGTTCTTGCCAGTTTTAATAGTGAATTTCTTTGCATTCTTGTCTGTCTTTTCTTTTTCTCTGGATTGCAAATTGAAAGAAAACCAATCACAATTCTTTCTTTTTTTCAATGATTATGAAGTTAGTGCTTTAACTCACATGTAAATATTACCTCTTGCTCTTTTATAATATTTTAGAGTCTATGCTTGTCCCTTTTTACAGGAGCATTTACACACACATGGGTGCATGCATCATATAGATGTTATTCAGAAACTCCCTCTCCTCTGCTTGCAGCCTCTGTGTGGAGAAGTTATATCCTGTTAATATGTTATTCACAACTATAAGGAATGAAGCAGGAAAAATAATGGCATTAGTCTAAGATGCCTGTAAACATAACAGTAATTTTGCTAGTAAATACAATACAAGCACATGCTCCACAGTTTTCCTGTCAGCACTGTCTTCTCATCTGTTACTGCTTGCTCTACTGTCATCTTTATTGTTCATCACTCAGGCTTTCTGTATGCTGAGCACAGAACAGCTAAATCAGGAACTTTGGGCTAAAGTGAGGGGATGAATTCTAACCTCTCTGTATGAGCCAGCCCCTGGCGACTGGTGAGCCCACTCTTTGGTTCTTCTGTATCATAGCTTTCTTTTCTCTTGACTAGGCTATTGTCACATTGCTGTTGACCTCTAAACCCACTCTCCCCACCCCCAGCCTGAACTCTGGATTAGGCTTCCCAGGGAATAAACTATGGGCAAAGTTCTACTAGCTAGAAAGAGGGGAAATGGTTTGTGCTACCATAGTAACGTGACCTCATACCGTATTCCTGGAACAAAGATGGTTTTCTTGTCATTTTTTCTGCCCCCATGAGTGTTTAAGCCCCCCTGCTGTTTCTGCACTTGGGAGGGGAGTGAAGGCTGTACACCACAGTGAAAAGAAGAGCTTCCTCTTCTTTGCTTAAAGTAGGGCAGTCATCTAGGAAACTGGGGAATCAGGTGACCAGAGGAAAAAAAAATCCCAAAAATAAAAAAGACAGAAACAAAAGTGAAGAACTTTTGGTCAATAATATCAGTTTGGAGTCTGAGTTTCATGCAATCACCTCAAATGCTAGGTATTGCAATTTTTAACTCAATTAAGTTTAATTTTTGAAGTGATGCATTTAAAAATTAAAATCCTAACTCCACATTAAAAGTGTTGTGCTCTGAGCTGTTTGCCATTGCCAAGGACTGAGATGTTGAAGCTATCTTAGCATCTGTGAAATGTCAAATCAGTAACTGACGGTTGCCAAAAAAAAAGGGAAATGAATGCTTGAAACAATTGGGAAAGAAATAGCAAAGTGGAAATGGGTTGTTATAACAGAGTGTAAGTCTATGGCCTCCAGAACAGTAAATATTACAGAGTTTTAAAGACCCTGTCTAAAAAGCACATGGTAGAACTGGGAATGAACCAGTGCATGACACCAATGCTACAGAGGGGCTTACACTGCTGTTGAGTGAGAAATGACAGACTGAGCCCAGAAGTGGCATCAGCAGAGACAGCAGCTGAAAAAAAACTGGCTGTGTTGTTCCTGTCCATGAGCAATCTGGAAGGCATTGCATGAAGGGTAATGTACCATGCACAAAATCAAGAGAGCTGTAGAACTTCTTCACACATGACCTTGGGTTAAGAAGCCCCCTGGCTACTAAATAGCCAATAATAATAGAAGGTGGGGACAAATTTGGGCGAAGAATCACCAGATAGCAAGCCTGTTCTGACATTCCTCCTTAGGAATAAACTATTGCCCACTGCCAGGGACAGGCTAGTAGGCTAGCTGGACTTCATCTAAAAGACCTTCTCTACAGAGCTCCAAGTGCTGCAGATTTATAACTTTAACAACTGCAGTCTAGTAAGCACAATACAGTTTCACCAAAGCCTGATGCTTTTCATAATTTTTGCAATGTAATGTCAAGTCATCACTGTCTCTGGAAGCAGTTCCCTTGATTTAGATGCAGGTAGAAACCAGTAATGCCTGCTTCAGCAAATGGCAACATCTCAAATTGATTGTTATTCACTTAATTTGCAGATGTCTTTACATGAGGGGAAGGGTCAAGGGAGGAGGGCTGAGCTACGCATTTCATATTGATGATTATTAAATACTACTCTGTCACCAAGTCGAGGCTTTTTTAGTAACCCAAGAAGCATTTACAAGTGGCCTTCAGCAGCTTTCCTTTTAAATTGCTGAAGATAGGTCTTAAAAAAGAGAAAACAATCAAAAAAAACCAGCAAAGTGAAAAAGATGCAGGGCAGGGAATGATGATTTTGCATGGGTACATAAAATCATAGGCAGGTTTTGGTTTGAATATCTGTTAGCTTTGCTTGAAGAGCTTTCTATTTTTACTTTATTTTGTAAAAGAGGAGTTTAATTCTTGTTCTGCCTCTGAGCACAGCTCTCGTCCATCACTTCTTGGGCTCCTCCCTGGCCTCAACTCCTTTTGCAGTGTGTTCTGTGTTCCCAGCAGCCCTACACCCAAGGCACACTCCCCTTTGGGACAGCAATGTCCAGGATGCCCCTGGTGCTCAGCTGGGTGGAAAAGAGTGAGGAGATAGAGTACTTTGCACCAAGACTTTTGGGGGAGCAAAGGAAGGTAACCCTTTCAGGGAGTGTCCCAATGTCCAAGCCTATTTTCTGTTTCTATCTCAGCTTCTGCTCTATCACATTGTCACTTCCCATTCTTCTTTGAAGTGTGTGATGAGGAGTGTTGCATCCTTCTCCATCCTGCAGCAATGGAAAGTCTCCTCTGGGGTTCTCAGAAGAGGAGCTTCAAATTATCCTCTCATTAGTGATGATACATCCCTTCTGCACACTGTGCCATTCCATTGTACTGCTTGAGCACTGAACATTAGGAGATAACTGCCTTCACAACATATGTCATTACTCATTAAGGGACCCCTCTTAGATTATGGCTGAGGTTTAATGCCTTGTTAAAGATGTTTAACACTTACAGTTTTGTTTTTAATTTAGGAAGCAGCATGATCAAAATGTGCCCTGAGAATTTCTCTCAGATTTTGTGAAATTTGCAGGTTAGCCTGCTCAGAGGAGGTGATCCTTAAATTGAATTGCAGCCCTCCAAGGCGTGTTTGAATGTCAAGCACTGCCATGATCTGACATGTTAATGGCTTTGAGAAAACAATGTGTTTCAGAGGTAATTGCTGAAGCAGTGAGTTCCCAGCAATATTTTACTTAAAAGAAATGTGCTGTTTCTCCACTGTGGAGACCGGAACAATGACACTGAACAACTGAGTGATACAAATCTCTGCTTGCCTTTTAATGGTCATTACATTCTTCTGATAGACTGGAGCAGGACCTCTATCCCATCCATTGTTAGAAGCCAAAGATAACATTATAATCAGATATTACATTATTATTGCAACTGGACTACATCATTTATTTTATTAAAAGAAGGAGTATTTTAAAAGTCGTAGATAAACCTGAAATGAGTTCCTAAATTAAAAACCATTTGGCTCTTCCACTGAGGGTCGTCTTCAGTTTTACCAGATAAACTCAACGAGGGCAATTATTCAAAGTAATCCTGTTGCTACATGCATGTTCAATGCTTGTCTCTTAATTAACATGCAAAAGAGAGATGGGCAGCAGCTGCCTTGTTTTTCAGTCAGCCAAGTATGATGGTGAGGCTGGAAAAGAGGCTGGGTGTAAGAGAACTATCTAGTCAAGATGAACACATGATGGTAAAAGGATGAATCCTCTAGACTTGGTGATATAAATCACTATTAATATGGATTTTAAAAATTCTGAATCAGTCTTTGGAAAGTACTTTTTTTTAAAGAACAAAATCATTGTTGATCATGGAGCTGAAAGTCAGGTTTGTGTACGTGAAGGTACATGAAGCTCCTGAAGGAAGCCTAAAGGAAGGATAGAGAGATTATTTACAAGAGAATGTAGTAAGAGGACAAGGAGGAATGGCTTCAACTGACAGATAGTTTCAGACATTAGGAAGAAATTGTTCCCTGTGGGGTGGAGAAGCCCTGGCACAGGGTGCCCACAGAAGCTGTGGCTGCCCCTGGATCCCTGGCAGTGCCCAAGGCCAGGCTGGACAGGACCTGGTTGGAGCAGCCTGGGACAGTGGGAGGTGTCCCTGCCAGTGGCAGGGGGTGGGATGGGATGGGCTTTAAGGTCCCTCCCAACCCAAACTGTTCTGTGACTGTGCTTCATGTGAGTACATCTTTGCAGCTGCAAGATGTAGTCCTCGATTCTGCAGATTTTATTCAAGCTGAGTAGAAGCATGATGTCTGACCAAAGCATGATGTCTGACCAAAGCGTGATGTCTGACCAAAGCATGATGTCTGACCAAAGCGTGATGTCTGACCAAGCATGATGTCTGACCAAAGCGTGATGTCTGACCAAGCATGATGTCTGACCAAAGCGTGATGTCTGACCAAGCATGATGTCTGACCAAAGCGTGATGTCTGACCAAGCATGATGTCTGACCAAAGCGTGATGTCTGACCAAGCATGATGTCTGACCAAAGCGTGATGTCTGACCAAGCATGATGTCTGACCAAAGCGTGATGTCTGACCAAGCATGATGTCTGACCAAAGCGTGATGTCTGACCAAGCATGATGTCTGACCAAAGCGTGATGTCTGACCAAGCATGATGTCTGACCAAAGCGTGATGTCTGACCAAGCATGATGTCTGACCAAAGCGTGATGTCTGACCAAGCATGATGTCTGACCAAAGCGTGATGTCTGACCAAGCATGATGTCTGACCAAAGCGTGATGTCTGACCAAGCATGATGTCTGACCAAAGCGTGATGTCTGACCAAGCATGATGTCTGACCAAAGCGTGATGTCTGACCAAGCATGATGTCTGACCAAAGCGTGATGTCTGACCAAGCATGATGTCTGACCAAAGCGTGATGTCTGACCAAGCATGATGTCTGACCAAAGCGTGATGTCTGACCAAGCATGATGTCTGACCAAAGCGTGATGTCTGACCAAGCATGATGTCTGACCAAAGCATGAAGTCTGACCAAAGCGTGATGTCTGACCAAAGTGTGATGTCTGACCAAAGCATGATGTCTGACCAAGCATGATGTCTGACCAAAGTGTGATGTCTGACCAAAGTGTGATGTCTGATCAAAGTTGCCCCACACTTTGTGGGGCAGATACATTATTTTTTTTGTGTGTGTATATTTAGGTTCATTCCAAACTGTCATCAATCTGCAATCTAGATGCAAAGTGAGGGTGGTAGAGCTAATGGTTCATTTATCAAGACTTCATTTTGATAATATATGTATGTATATATGTAAGCATGTGTGTATAGTTAAAAATTGGAGAATTTTGCTACCTCTACCTTGATTTAATGCCATTAAGTGTATCATTTTAGTTAAATTATTTCATAGCAGAGGGACAGCTGCCAGATCACGTTGCTAAGTGTCAGAATTACAGTATTTGTGAATGTGGTAGGTACTGTGCTGCACAGAGTCTGACATGCGAAAAAAGGAAACAGAAACAAACTCCTATAGTGTGCTTGAGGAATAATTTCAAGGTCAGTCATTAAAAACTAGGATAGATTGTTCTAAAAATAGAGAAAAAAAAGCAAAGATCATTGCTGGTCTTTTAATGATACATGCAGTAAGATTTCAGTCTAATTTCAGTCGCTCTTAGAAATTCATCTGTCTCTTACAGAAAGAATTCTTAGAGAAGTAATCAGTGAGATTCAGCATGTGTGGCATCAGAAAAGAGCCTCACTGGGCTGAGCAAAAACCTTAGATTTTGCAGCCTAGGGGAAATAAAATTGGGAATTTGGGAGTCAGTTGGGTAAGTGTGGGATAATAGCAGCATGGGAAAGGAGAAGATCAAAGGAGGGATGGACTTGTCCCCTTGAAGGGCTCTGAACCCTGGGCTGGGACTCTGATGCCATCACACACATGACCTCTATAAACCAATAAAACACTAATTTCATTAGATTCTGGGCAATTTATCCTTCTCCAGTGTGGATCCATGTTCTGCTTGTTTCTTCTTCCTTACTCTGTAAATCCCTGAATATTAGCATTGCCTCTTCTCCCCTCCAGTGCAACTTTGCACTAGAACAATGTAGATACTCGAGATTGTGATTTTCTGAGTAAAACAACAGTAAGAAGAACTGAGGTAGAAGTTGGAGCTTCCCCCAAATAATTTTCCTGTGCTGTTAACCTTTAGTAAGGTAGTGGTTTTTTACAGGCACAGACAGGTATAGCTTTTGTATCTGTTTTGTAGCCACCACTACTAGTGTAGATCATTGCAAGGGTAATTGCAGTGGTAACTTTTTTTGGACCAAAATTGGCTTTAATGTTATACACTAGATAACAAAATCATAAGATTTCTTGGGAATATGTGTATTTTTAAAAACACAGTAACTTTAGATATCTTGTTTGCTTTCTGTTTTTTTGAACTGCCCAAATTTACACCCACTGTTTTCTGTTGTTTTCAAGTGTTCATGCTAGAAACATTTTCTTTTAAGGAATATTGCTCTGTTTAATAATCTGGTCCTAATATTTATGATTAAACACAGGACAAAATAGCACAAATTGTGGGATAAAATTTGGTACAACTACTGCTGAAATTTACTCGTATATGAAGTCACCCTTGAACTCCCGTTAGGTGCATCATGTTTTATAATTTGCATTGGCATCCACCAATTTCAAATTTGATTTCAAGGCTGGTCTTTGCATCTCCTGACTGAAACGGAAGTTATGGGTTATTTCCTCTCATCAGCTTTGTGTCAGACATTCTGTACTCTCACCAACTCTGCACACAATACTTCAAAAGCATCTACTTTCTGTTGCTCTGTTGATGCCTTGGAATGGCTACACATGAAACATAGGCTAGACAAGATTAAGAGAATAAAAATGGGTATTTATCAAAGGCCTTCAATAGATACACCCTGGGCAGCCAAAGCCTCCCAGAGGCTGCACCCAAGATGGACCATTGTCATGAGTTTTTCAGACAATTATAAGTTTGGTGCATTTACATATCAGGGGTTAATTCTCCAATTACAGCTTCAGGTAATGAAGCCAATTACTCCAAGTTTCCCCCTGCCCCCAGTTCACTGTTGTTTATATCTCTTGGGGTCTGAGACAGTGAGGGGTCCTTGAGTTTCAGGCCCAGAGAGGAATTGTTTTGTCTGACCGAAATGTGAAGACAGTGGCTAACACTGTATATGGAATTTGGAGTTATACACTAAAGCAGTACAGGATCTGAAAAACATAAAAACTAAATCCTAAGGCATCACTGTGTGACTCACCTGCAAAGCAGTGCTGCTGCTGAAATTTGGCTGCTTAAGCAGCAGAGGTAGTTTCTAAGGACAGTAAACCACATTCTTGCCTTCTCTTAGAGTAATTTTCTTAATTATCTCTTTTCTTTTATCTGCATAAGTATAAGGAAAAAATAGTGAAGAGATCTCAGAACACAAATATGGAAACCTATAAGCTAAAACACATGTAGTGCTAAAGACCAGAAGACTTTCTGATTGGTTTTAAGGCTTGAGTCAGATGTGACTAATAGTCCATTTGGCAAAATCTTCAATCTGTCTGCAAAGACTCTTGTTGCAAAAAGAAGGTGTTCCTGACAGCCACAGACTGTTAATAGCAGCTGTGATGGGATATGAAATAAGGACTGATTCATGAAGATGTTTGCTTTTTAGAAATAAGGTAATGTGATTTTAAATGCATCAAACTCAGTTTAAAACTAAGTTGAATTTTTGTTTTGTTTCGGGGTTGGCTTTTTTTTTTTTTAGTATTTTTTCACCATTTTACCTGTGAGGAAGTGATAGATCACCTGTTTTTGAATCTGTGGCTGAATTCTATGGAGAATGTTGTGTATGTGCTGATGCTTTTTTGGGGTAGATAAACTTTACAAAATTTCTTTCATTCTCTAAGTGCTCTGAGTTCACTTTAAAAATCTGTTCTCATTACTTTGGCTTTAGGAAGTTGAATGTCTAATGTTTTTCATGAGAATCCCAAGCATCTGAAAAGATTTTTATCTTTTTCTCTTCTCGTGTTTGGGTTGAACACTTGAAAAATGGTTAAACAGCAGCCAGAACAATTCGTTGCAAAATCTTCAAAGCAAATCATATTTTTTAATTATATCAAATTAACGTTATTAAAAGTTAAGTTCTGAACTGAGAGCATTTTCCAGTGAAAGGTGCTGCAACACCATTATTTCTCCCCAAAATGCATTTACTGTACATTTCTCAAAGCCATCAGGCTTGATTGAAAGGTAATGAAAAAGCTGTCCTGCGTCAGTTTATTCCTTGTATCCATTAAGAATAATTACGGCTGAACAATTTTTGATGCCTGTAACCTTCGCAAGTGTTGCTAATGGCATTATAAATTGCTCCTTGTCCAATGACTACAGTCTGATGCTTAATTCAAAAGCGCTCTGTCAACAGGGCTGATTTGTGTGGTTAATGAGTGCGTTTAAAACAACAGCCTCGGCTCATGCATCCTAATGCTGATAAAAGGATGTGGTTCAATAAAGAGGCTTGTCCGTAATAATTAGCGGCAACAAATGCTCCGGATTAGGCCGATCGCAGCGTTAATGACTCGGCTTTCAGCCTGCTTCAGGGGAAAAAAAAAAAAAAGTTTGCAGTTCTAACATTTCTGGCCGTAGATTTAACTTTTAAGGAGTTGTCGTACTAACACGCAATTGCAGAGACACAGTGCAGTTACAGTTGAGAGAAGGTAAGGAAGAAAAAAGTTTTATTTTGATTTTCGCATTAGATAGAGTTTTGGGAATGACCATCAATTGGAAGGTGAAGTTATCACTTCTCTAACCACACTGGTCAATGACAAAGTCCATCAAACCTTTCTCCTCCCAGGAGAAAGAATGAAAAACAAAAAGACAATTAGAAAAACATGTGTATGTTTACAAAAAACAGCGTGAGAAGCTCTATCACAAGAATGAAAATATCAGAAGGCTGAAAATCAGAGTGACAAGGAGTGGTCCTCTGTAACCCAGTGGAAACTTAAATCTTTAATACACACCATGCTGGGAGGGTCACTGAACTGTCTAAGCCTCCTACTCTATTTTCCTTCAGAGTTTAATGTGGAAAAAGAAAATTGCAAGTTAAGAACAGATGAGATAAAAAGACCTGTTATCACCTCTTCTAGGACAGAAGTCATCACTTGGAGTTTTCTTGGACAAGAAAGTGGACACATCCAGAAAAGTGCTAGCAGCTGAAACTCTGGTATTCAGAGACTTTACTGACAATCAGTGTGAGCAAAATAAGACAAAAAAAAAAAAACAAATTAAAATAAGACAAATCTGTGGCCTGCAATGAGCAGTACCTGAAACTGTGCCCCTGAAAATTTGTTTACAGGAAGAGATTTACTTATTGAAAAAACTAAATCCAAAACTCATATGAAAAATCAGTCCAGGTGAATAACCAACTGAGAATACCATTGGGCATGGTCCAAAGTTATCAAACATGAAAATAATCATTCCTTTCTAAACACTGTTAGTTCAGATTGTTTCCTTCTCTCCAATGTTGCGCAGCAAACTTTGAAACTTTTAGATCCAGTCTAGCTGTGGCAGTTTTCTCTAGAACTTAAAATATCTAATAAACTCTGAAGTGCTATGAGTATTTTGGAATAGAAATTCTGTGATGAAAAAATATAGACACCCAGTCAGATAAGAGTACTCTGACATCCCAACTACTCCTTTCCCTCTGGAACACACAGTTCACTGCAAAGGGACTCTTACCCTTTTCTCAGAAGTCATGTGCTTTCAAAGAATTACTTGCTTCCTTTAAAACCAAGTTCTTAAGAGCAACCTTCACACTTTAATTTGGTTTGAGTGGGTATTTACTGTGATTTTCATGATACTTTTAACTGGGAACAGTTACTAGATATTTTACTTGTTGCTGTTTTAATTTGACATTGTCCATGGTCGGACAAGCTCCCCTTGGCCATTTGAAGGTCTCCCCTTGAGACCCGTGAGGAGTGTTAGGTAGAAGAAAAGTGGTTGAATTTGAACAAAAAACTATTTTTTTTTAATTATTCATGTCAGGCAGGTAGGCTCCTTTTAATATTGGAAGAAAAAGAGCAACATTCTTGTAAAAACATGACTGAAGATGCTGCAGGGATGAATAGCTGGAATATCCTGCTACAGAAAAGGGTCAAGAAGATCTGGACAGGGTGCTGTAGCATACAAAGTGCTTCACCAAGGGCTCCTGGCAGCTGGCCAAGGGGAGCAGGCAGGTGAAGGTAGGTGACTTTTGGCAGTCTCTACCAAAACTCTCAGGCTGATCTGCTGCTGAGCTGGCACACGGTGCTGTGCAACCAGAAATGCTTCAGAGCACCTTTTTTGGCACCTTTCTTTTCCCCATAGAGAAAAAAAAAGTCAACTAACTAAAGGAAAGTTTTAAAATAATATTTTTATGCCTATAAAGTCAGTTTGACATGGTTAACTGGGCATCACAGATAGTAACCTATTCATTTAGTCCTCTCTTCTCAAAGTTAGCACTTTGGAGTGGCATGCTGTGGCTAATACCATACAAATTGCTGGAATGGGCAGTTAAACGTCGAGGTCAGAGGTTAAATGAACATGGTTGTTTATGAGGACACAGCCCGAATCCATTTGCATTTTAATATTCTTTCTGTGAGACAAAAAACCATTTTGAGGACAGCTTGTTTGGAAATCCCATTAACAGGTTATTTATGGGACTCATGACTGCATGACCCTTAGCCTTGTTTTGTTAAACATGAACTAGACATGAATCAGATGGGCGGCTGGGCTGCTGCTATTGTTTTCCATAGCATTAAATGTCATTGGATTCAATTATTCTGAATCTGACACTTTCTAAGTTATTACCCTCATAATGCCTAATTTTCCTTTTTTCTTTGTCAACCTTGTTATTTCTATCTGCCTTAAAAAGCAGAGACACTCTAAAAAGGCCATTTCCTCTCTTATCACTGGTCTAGGTGAGAATGGAGAGCTTATCTACACAGCTGTTAAATAAATAATTGGGAAGATGCAGTTTAAAGAAATTAGAGTATTTCAGCTACTATCATGGTGCATTTTAAGGAACACAGAAATCTAAAAATTTGTCAGGGTAGCTATGAAAAGGTCAGGTAGTAAATGTTTGGAAAGGGATGGCTTTTAACCCTTTTTGGCAGGAGTATAAAGTGATGAGTGATAAATCAGACTACAGTGATGATGTTGCTATCAATCAAAATGTGAAAGATTTTCCGTAATTCCAGAGAACAAGTTTTATAAAACAAGTTTAGGTTTTATGTGTTTCAACATAAACCTTTAATTGAAAGGAGGCACTGGATAAGTGACAGACTATAGGAGAAATTAATGAAAAACCATTGATGTTTCTCATATGAGAGCTGTGCAGTTGAGAGCAGCCTTAGCATTGCTAAAGGACATGGTAAGTCCTAGGAATCAATATATCCTAACTTACACATTCTTCTCTGGCATTTGATCTCTTACTGATCCAATGTGTGCTGGTTTTGGCTGAGGTAAAGTTAATTTTCTTCTCAGTAGCTAGTATGTGACTATATTCTGGATTTGTGCTGAAAACAGTGTTGATAATTCTCTTCCTCCTACTTTCCTTCCCTCTTTTCCCTTCCTTCCTTTTCCAAGTTTAAAATAGATTTCCAGTATGAATTGTATATCAGTGGAATTCTTCTTTAGTGGCTAATTTATTCTTAATAGAAATTGGTGGGTTGGGGGTGGTGTGGTGTTGGTTCTTCTTTTGTGGGGGTGGAGTTTTATTTCTGAAGAAAAAGGAACAATGCATCTTTAGAACAAGTTTGTAAGTGTCATGATTTTTCTACTAATTTAGATCATATACTCCCCTTCTAAAATGTTAAATTACCTCATTGTATTTCTGAATATCATGTATATTTGGACTGAAATGAAGCTTGCTGTATAGTTGTCAAAATGACCACAATTTGCCCTATGAAATGTTCTGATTGCATGTGTAATTCAAAGCAATCCTGATCTCTGTATAAAGCAGTACAGACTGTTCAGGGGCAAGGTTTATGTATGCTGATTGGGCCTTCAGTTCAGCTGGCAGCAAATAACCTGCATATTGGAAAAGATGCAGTATGGATTTCCAAACTCCTAAATGCTAAAGAGAAGGAAAGAAGAGTCAAAATGCTGTTCCTCTACACTAAAGGTTTCAAGAAAAGCTCAGTTTTTGTTATGCATGTTTGTTCCAAGTTCTGTTGGAAAACTGCCTCAGTATTACCTCTGGAGTGAATATATTCATGTATTGTATTGCAAATACAAGTCCTGGTTATAACTCTTGGTTTGTCCCATTTCTTACTGAAATGGATGATTTCAACGACAAAGATGAATAATATTAGGAAAAACCATTCATTTAAAGTAGCACCACCTGAAGCATTTCTAAGAAATCCTTTCTCTTAAGGTACTTTAGGTATTTAGTCAGGAATCAGCCAGCTCCTAAGGAACGTTTCTGTAAGTCTTTTGAAACACTGCAGAAGTCTGTGACTCCCTTCTGTGTATGTCATTTATTAACAAATCTGCTATATGGCAGAGACATTTAACTATTTCATATGCTTCACATAATAATTACGGCAGATATAGTGCCATAGTGGTAACTTGTATGCTGTAAATAAAATGATTTTCAGTCGTGAAAGTTGTTTCAGAAAGACAAATACAAGCATGCACCACAATGGAACAGCTTATGCAAATGTGTACAGATTCTATAATGTGGGGCCCTGCATGTTTTGTTGCAAAGAACATGTAAATTAGGGAAAGTTCCTGCATAACTGCATTTCTTGGTTAGTTATATATTATTTTAATGACCCGGATTCTGCCATTGCAGGCAAAAATTATAGTTTTCTATTTAATATCAATCATGGTTACTTTGAAAATTAAAAAATGCATCACAGTGAGTAAATTAAGAATTTAATCTTTACTTCTGCCTGGATCATACCTATGAGCAGACGATGATTTGCTCAAAATCATACCTAAGTAACACTTCTCCTTGAAAATATTTTTCTAACATTTTTTTATGGGCCTTGAGAACAAATGATCAAGTTTGACCTGTAAAGTTTATCTGTGACTGAAATTATTGTCTGACATAAAATTAATGTTGTGTTTTACTAGATACACACAAAATAGTTCCCAGTAAGAGTTTCTTGCTCATGGAACTATTATGTTTGTTTCTACAAATATCTCTGTGGACTGCAATTTGTTTTTCAATAATGAGTCACTCACATAAAGTTTTATTTCTCCAGTATCCATGGAAAATTATCATTAGTAAGAAGGAAAGGTAGAGCTTTATCAAATCACAAAAGGGAAAAAACATCCTTGTGGAAACTTTTTGTATAATTCTAGTTGTTGGGACTTCATCATTAAGTGACTGGCTTGCAACTGAGGCTGAACTGGTTCATAAATTCTATTGCTCCAGAAGAGCACACAAGTCCAGAAGCAATTCTGCATATGGATTCAGCACAGTGTGGGACAAGTACACATGTTCTCTTCAGGTCTTGCTGTTATGGAACAGTAGGATTTGCAGAGCTTTCACACCAATTATGCTGAAGACTTTCTCCACTTAGAACTTCCAAAGATAAGACTGCCGTGGTTTCCAGCAGTGCTGTGCTTCATGAACAGATTAAATTAACATAAAAGATTAAATTAACATTAAAGTAACATAAAAGAGGACAAGAACAAAGGCTGACTGGACACTGCCCAGAGCAGCCTGCTCTAGGTCACCCTGTTTTGTCTGTGTTTGCTGCCTGTGCTCAAGGATCTCAGGACCTGCCTGGGCACTCAGTCAAGATGGACAAAGTTTTTCCCAAACATTTGTATCACTGCAAGTAATTCTTCCTATGCGTGGATGCCTGACATTTCATCACCTCATTCGTGCAAAAGGCACCCTTAGAGATTGCAGCTGCCACAAAAATGTGTATTATCCAAGACATCAGTACTGCAATAGTTGGTGCAGATTGAGCTCATGCTCCCTTCACAGACCCTGAACCTCTCTCTGTGCACTCACATCCTGACCTGCTGCAGCTCTATTCCAGTGAGAACTTTTTCTGCACCTGTTACTCAAAGAACAACCTAAGAAATAATTTTAAAGGGTATGGGCAGCTTTGCAGCTCATTTTCTTCTTCATTAATTTTCCTGTTTTTACACCTTTTAGGTATTGCACGAAAACCAAAAGAGAACTAGGGAGAAAGACAATGAAGCCTCTAAAATAAAAGCCTCTGATTTCCCATGCATTCTTTGAGATCATTTGGACTTTTAACACAACATATCTCTGAAGTATTAATGTGAATGCTTTTCCTAATGTTCAGAGATCAAAAATGACCATAAATACATGGAGTCCAAATCATAATGATCAAAATCATAATTATGATAATAATAATTTCCTCAGCATTGAAAATGGTTTTGATGTGTTGGTATGAAAGAAGTGTTTTGTTTTACTTCATTAAGCCTGCTTAGTACGTTTTTATTAGCTTTTGAATTTGGTTCATTTGGCATAACAAATTAAGAGTTTGGTCAACCAAACAGAACAGAAGCATTTTTTCCCCAGAGTGAGCTTTTTCATTACTTTTTGGAAATTTTGCACTTCTTTCTCAAGCTTCTAAAAGTTCACAGAAAATTATTCAGAGTTTGCTCAGCTTCAGTCATATGGTGGGAGCCTCTGGTTAAATAGATGTGCTTAATAAGAGTAAATAAATTCTGACATTTTATTTTTATTTCTTAATAAAAATGTTCATTATATTGGTGAAAATACGCAATCACATTCTATTCAACAGTGATAAAAAATTGTTCATATCCCTGCAGGAGCTGAGGAATCTATTTTCATTATAACAAACATTGATTTTGCACTAAAAACTCTCATTGTTTGAGATAATGACTGTTGGGTTTCTTAGTTATTCTTCTGGTTCCTAAATCATTAAAACCACAACAGTAAAAAAGCAAATAGGAATGAAAAAGACACCAAACTGTATTGAAATCTATTACCATTTTGTCTTTAGTTAAAATTGCAATAATCTTTAAGGCAGATACAAACTATCAGAAAATTATCTTAGTTATTTTGAGCTCCTTTGAATAACACCTGTATTTTTGCCTGTGGAAACACCACGGAACCCAAATATATTGATTTTTGAATTAACAGTGGTAGGATTAATATGTGGGCTTCAGGGGAGCTCATTCATCAGCACTCAGCAGTGCTGGAGCAGCTCAGCTCAGCCTGTGCCTCACAGCTGGAGCATGGAAGACAAATCTCTGCCTCACGTGCACCTCTAAAGATTTGTATTGCACATGCTCTCCTGTTGTATGAACATATTACAAGTTTCTCTGCATGCAGGCCTGCAGAAAAAATTCTTCCCATGGGAAAGCGTCTTTTACTGTCTTTTTACTCTGGACAAGTTTCTATAAACAAATCTCTGAGCTGTGTTCAAAGACACAGATGGTTTCTCTGCCTGTCTCCTGATATAGGAGATGGAGGTTTTTCTTCCTTTCAACCCGTGAGGTGAAAAGTTGTTATCTCTGATTGTGTAAGCTGTTCTGGCATTCCTTGGACAGAGCTGGGAGAGGCAGCTTAGGATGCTCCAGACTGGGCAGATAATAGCCCAATTCTTTTATGAATTCTTTGTATTATGGGGTCATGTTAATAAATCATATTTAACCTTCTAATATTATTACTAAGAGTCCTTTGTCACCGCACGGACCACAACAATACTCTCCCTCCCAAATAATTCTGATTATGGAATTGGTGGGGAGGGAGCCTTGTTTGGTTTGCTTTCTGAGGGCGGAGTGCTGCTTTGAATAATTCCAAGGTGGTTTTTTCCTAATGGGCCTGAAGGGAAGTCAGTCCCCCTGTGCTCTCTCCTTCCCCCCCACTCCTCAAGCTGTATTAATGTATTCTGTGTAATGTCAGGGGCTCACTGAATGCACCTTCCCACCAAGAGCACGATGAATTATTGACGGCAGGGATATTCCCTGGTGTATACTTTTCCAAGGTTATACTCTCTGATATTAGATATTTATTCGGCATAAGGTAGGGATAAGAACCTCATTGCCACATTATGTCTGACACAATCAAGTTTTGGGGAATTTCAACAACATTAGAAGATTTGTATAATATATTCTTTTAGAGACAGAGGCACAGCTTTAAACAAAGCATAATCCCTGCTGCATATCATTTCCACCCTAATGCAAAAAGAGGAAGCGAGACCATAATGCTGTCTGCATCATTTCCCCTTTGTGTTCAGTTGCAAGGACTATTCACCTAATATTCAAAATCCATGTATTCATTAAACAGAAGAGAATGATGAAAAAGTAAAAAAAAAAAAAAACCAAAAAGTAAGAAAATCATGAAACAGGTTTCCATGAAAGTGGCATAAAATTGTCTCATTGCTTCTAGATATTTGAGAATGTATTTGGAAATAATTAAATGGTTGATATTCACCACCTTTTCCAGCACTCGGACACTGCAATTTCAGTGGTTTTGCTGCTCACATAATTCCTAATTTCTTTGAATCAAATGTTGTTTTTATTTCTGCTGTCTGTAACAAAAGGATCTGGAGAACACTTCACTCACTGTCACCCAGGCTCTCCTTGTCAGCCCCTTTGTTAGCCAAAGCCTGCAGGGTTTGTGTCCTGGGCACTGGACCTTTTGTGCTCCTCACGCTGTAGTCTTAGACAATGGGGAGAAAAATAAATCTTCTGTGACAAGTTTACTTAAAGGGATACTATCACATTAAATAAGCATACAAATATACCCACAAGTAACGTCATTCCTTTGGAAATTTTGGAAAAAATATTTTTTTCTTTGTACCAGTAGTTAACATTCTCGTCTGTTTGCAGTGAAGTAATCGTGAAAATCACACAATTTTTCACACTTCAGGCTGTTCTTTACACAGCACTTTCCAAAGATTAGGGGAAAAAGTCGGCTCTTTTACCATTTCTTTTTAGTCAACATTCAGGATCTGAATATTGTGTCCTGCCCCAGTGGGAGACTGGGATGCAAATATTTCAAGGGAGTGTTTGAGCTTAAGAAAACTGGTTCTGTTTCTAGTGAATTGTTTATGGAACTAAGACCCAAAAAAGCATATTTGCTAATGATGGGTGTCATTAGAGAACATAAGCAAAATTAGATATTTTTAGGAGGTGAACCTAGCCTTTTTCAGGAGAAATTATCTTCAAATACGAGGGCCTCAAATCTCTCTGTTTCTTCATCACCTTTTTATTTTGTGCAACTTTATAAATTCACTTAATGTAATTGTCTTTGGTAAATAATTTAGGGAAATTTAGGAAGATAACAGAACTAGAGTGGTTTTACAGTCATCCTTACATCTTTTTATATCAGGCTGTTTATAAGTAATTCTTGTAATTCATTTACAAAATTCTTTAATAAGGTAGAGACCAAGATTTCATAAAGAGTGAAGAAAACAATAAAGAGTATACTGAGAAAACACAATGATTGATAGAGAAAATACTGCTTAATTTGTTAAATTACTATTTAAACTCTACTTGTAAATGAGGTTTTGGTAATATTTCATAGCTACACACAGATGCACAGTCCCCTGTTGGCACAAATACCTGCTTTAATTTCATGGACACTTTTCAATCAGTGCAGGAATGCCAGGGAAATCTTCTGGAGTAGAAAGAAGCTGTAAGAGTGGATGTGCCAGATCTTGGATTGCAGAGTAAATTCTGTGTGATGGTCGTTGTCACCATCCCCATGGGCTGGCAGCAGCTTTATTGAGGCTCAGGAGCTTTTAGGGGGATTTCTCTGTTGCTGTGACTGTGCTTTCAGCTTTTCTGTGAATCTGTTTCTATATTAATTAATTACACTGAGGGTTTTTTTTAGGGTTAGGGCTTTTTGTGGTTTTGTTTTGCAATACTGTTTTGTTTTGTTGTAAAGCAACCCTCAGCACTAGGGGAAGGGCTCAGGAGCTAATTGGATGTTAATGAATGGAGGAGAATAAATACCTTACTAGGGGAAAAAATGTTCTCTATTTGAAGACCACTTTCTCTAGTGATTCATGCTTTTTTCTGTAGGCTTTGCCTGGGGTGTGCCTCTACAATACCATAGAGCTGTTAAATAATATTTATGTTAACATACACATAGCCTGCTTGCAATTTGGGTACTATTGTGCTAGACATTTAACCAAAATATATGTGTCTGATTCCCCTCATCTGAGGAATTTACAGCTTAAAAGTACCTAGAAAACCAATTTTAGCACCAAAAAGATAGTGAGGCTGAGGCCTTCATATAGCTCTGCAGTAGCTCTTTGGCAAGCTTTATTAGCTTTTTTTATATTGTTATTTCTGTTGCTCTTTTGTACAGATCAGGTTAATGCTTTAAACTTTGCTGAAGATTTCTGGAGACATTTCTTGACTCTGAGGGTTTCCTGTGACATATAAAGATTTTTGGTTAGATATCAAAGAGATTTTTTAGAAAGGTGTGGAGATGATGCATGTCTAAGCACCAGGAACCCCCCTTTACCTCTACTGTCATACCCAAAAGATATTCATCATCTACATTCTGTTTTCCATCCTCAGAACTCATGCTAGTAGACACTGAATAGAGTCAACAGGCAAGTAAGAGCTGCATTCAGACACAATATTTTTTCTAATTTACTGAATTTTCTGCTCTTCTGATGTCTGAGGAAATCCCTGTTTGTCAACTGCACGTTCACCACTGTGCAGTTTTTCAGCACAAGACCTAATAATTGCTTACAATGTAACTTATAAATGCTATTAAAATTTCCAACTAAAGATTCTTTATTAAATATTTTTCCTCCAACTCACTCTTCAGACAGTTCCTTTGTTCTGGAAATGTTATCTGTTCCAGATATGCCACTAGCCAGACAACCATTTTACTATTGTTCCCCTTGCACTAATAAAAAATCTTATGATTTTAGCAAAGGTCCTCTGATCTCTGAAAGAAGAAAGAAAAAGGACTGTGCCACTGCCTTAAGTCTCGTCCTCACAGCGAAATTCCTTGCCAAACAAAAGTCATTCAAACTTTGCCTTTGGGAGAAGTGCTTTCTTCTTAAACTCAAACATCTGCAGTTAGCAGGAATAACTAGTTTAGAAAGCCTTGCAGAGCAGCAGTAACACTACTCACATAGTGCTTGACTTTCTCATTTTAACAAGATGATGAAATTCATAATGTTTATGAAGCCTTTCTGAGAGGAACCTGAGCTCTGCCCCACAGTGCAGTGTTTGAGGCCCTGTTGGACTGAATGCACTGGGCTGATAATTACTAATGAGGATATTCTGTGTTCTTACTATAACATTTTCACCTTGACATCTCTAAATGCTTTCCAGGCCAGGAAAATCTTCACTTCCAAGAAAAAAAAACAAACAAAACCCCCCCCCCAAAACCCCAAACAAACAAACAAACAAACAAAAAACAAACAAGAAATTGCCCCAAGAATTACCAGAATAATTCTGCACACTGCAGTTATACAAATCCATGTGAAAAAGAAACAGAAGCTTGAGGCTCCAGGAAACACCTGGCAAAACCAGTTCAAGGAGTCAGTGACTGCTGCTGAGTGCAGTCCTGTTCCACAGCTGAGAGTAAGTGGGAAATTAATAACCAATTTTCAAGCTCTCAGCATTCAGCAGCTGCTATTTTTCAGGATCTAGGGAGAAGGTGCTCTTTTGTTGAAGAGAAAACACAGGGCACAAAAAGGGGTGGCTTTCCTGAGCCCCTTGTCTGTGGAGTTCCTGTCACAGGATGTGTCCTGCCAGCAAATATCTGCCAAAGCTGCTGCCCCTCTGGGGTGACCACCTTCTCTTCCTTCTGCCTCTCTTCTGTGTCTGGAGATGTGTCACAGACTGACCAGGAAAATCCAGAGTTTGGATTGTCATGAAGCCTTTTTTGTCTTTGGGGGATGAGGGTGGAGTGCAACAGAGAGGAAATGGTATCAAATAATTCAGGTGTGTCGTGGGTTTTTTGGCTTTTTTTGCAGTTTGTAACTGATCTCTTGTTTCTGGAGAGCATCGTGTTTGTCTTACATGTAGTTTGGAGGAATTAGGCTGAGCTCTAATTTACACTTGTTTAACTACAGATGCATCCCCACTGCTATTTGTTTATCTCACATTTATTACACTCTTCGAAATTCAAGTTAAGCACTCAGGGGCTTTTCCTAGTAACACTAATGGAGGAGAATAGATGCATTATATGTGAATAATGTATTATGATGATACAATTTGGGTCTCTTAGCTCTAACCGAGACCAGTCCTGCTTTACATTATTTATAATTTACACACACCTTCCTGAACATTTTTATGTAAATATTTAATATAGAAAGTGAGTTAACTCTTTCGTTTGGGAGGTTCCCAGTAAAAAACAGGAGAGAATGCAAGGGGCTTCCAAACATGTCTACACAAAGTAGGCAAGTGGCCAGTCTTGCTTATTTTCAAAAATTAAGAGAGAAATGTGAGAAACTACAGAGGAAAAAAATGTATGCTGGCTTAGCACCAAATCCTTTTGGCTTTCTCCTTCCCAACTACTCTTATTAAATTGAATGAATGTCAGTATATTTGTGGATGCTTGGCTGCCAGCATTTGCAGCACAGTGGTTTTGTTCTTTACTGTTTTCTGACGTGTTTTGTCTTTTGGTGTTTTGCTCACTTTGTACCAATATATCCATTTTTAGAGAGGTAGCAGGGGTGCTCTCCAGACAAATCAGCAGACTCCCTTTCTTGCAGCCTCCTGAATGTCTGAATTAGACATCAGACCGACAAAAACAATTAGTCATTTCTCAGAAATCTTGATTGTTTCTGTCTTCTTATCGCTGACCCCAAGAATATAGAGAATGACAATAATATACCACCACCACATGGCAAGATTTATAACTTTCAGTCTCTTAAATAACAGCTGATGGACTTGTATTTTAGCCATCCTCAAGAGCTGGACTTACCCTCCACACTGGAAGAGGAGCTGAAAGCTTTCCATGTAGAATCACCTCACCAGACAATCTGTCCAAAGCTGCTGACTGCCCAATTTCCTTTGTCTTGCCCATGCAGTTGTGAAATATTTTCACACATTTCATACATAAATTGTTGCTACTTTGATCTTGGAGCTCAAAGTAGAAACCAAATTGGAAGCACAGTTTTGCTGCAGACCTTCATCATCACTGGTTACCCAAATTTTCCCTCGATGCAATCCCATATATTCCATTTCCTTTCCTGTAGCCCTAAAAAGTTCTGAACTCTAAGCAGGTAAGGATTTGGCAAGAATATGAGCAACCCCTGGCATTCCTTAATATCCTTCTCTGGGGAAAAAAATTTTCAGGGACAACCTCTTCTAGTATATTCAAAGCAGGTAGCTAATTTGTGTAAATCAGATCACTTTTTCAGGTGTGTGCAAACACAGGTGACAAGAGGTATTTTCAAACTGCAGATCTGTACTGTCTCTTTCCTAGTGCACTCTGTTTTAGCATGAGAGTATGAGATGTTGACTCTCCCTAATTGCTGCTTTTGTAGTGTGGGGAGGGAAAAAAAGACAGACATTTACCAAAAAA